>CAJNDS010001335.1:1536937-1584437 GCA_905221605.1 Symbiodinium natans | reverse complement strand
GCCGGCGCAGCATGCGCGCCCACCCCACGTCTTGTGGCGACGTCTGTGCCGGTGGGAGGGTTGACTCTCTCTCTCTCCCTCTCGCTTGCTCGCCCCCCCCCCAGACCCTAAACCCTAAACCTTAAAACCTAAACCCTAAACCCTTATAAACCCTAAACCCCAAACCCTAAACCCTAAACCTAAACGCCCCCTGCAGCTTAGGGATGAGGGTTTAGGGCTTAGGGGTGAGAGTTTAGGGTTTAGGGTTGAGGGTTAGGGCTTAGGGTTAAGGGTTCAGGCTTGAGGGTTTAGGGTTTTGGGGGTTTAGGGTTTTGGGTTGAAGGTTTTAGCATCTAGGGTGTAGGGTTTAGGGTCCATAGGTTTTTCCGAAACCTTCATCGGCAGAACTGTTGGGCAACAAGCAGCGAGCGCTGGGGCGGATCTTCTGCAGGCCCTGGTGCAGCAAGGGTTTAGGGTTCAGGGTCTGGGGTTTAGGGTTTAGGGTTTGGGGTTTAGGGTTTAAGGTTTAGGGGTGAAGGAGGTAGACGCCAGGGTCCCAACCTCCCAGCCCCTGAAGCCTTAAATCCCTCAACGCTAGAACTTAGGGTTTCAGGGCTGATGAGAGTAGGGGCTTCGAAGCCTTCAAGCCCTCAACGTTGCAGGTCGGGTTCAGGGATCAGGGTGATGGCAAGTCTCATGGGTGGCCTTGCGGCCGCACATGCCACAAATGGTTCATTCTATTCACTAAATCCTTTGCTGCACTCCTGCGACTCCTCTTGCCAAAGATAAACCCCTATACCTTGCCTGCCCCCTCCCGCCCTTCTCTGCCAACGTTAGTTGAAAGGATTAGTCTGATGCGCCCTATGGCTCGACAGCAGCACTAGGAGCTGACTGGACAGTATTTCAATACTTCATATGGTAGTTTCATATGCCAATCATAAACGGCCCAGAACCCAAACCCCAAACTCTGGACCGAAATTAGAAGGGTGGTTGCACGTTCCCGTACGGGCCCTTAAAAGGTACCCCTTATATTTTAGCCAAGTCACTCTCAGCCCCACGGGGCTTTCGAAAAGGTACCCCCGCCTCCCCCCCCCCCCCCCCCTTATATACCCCTTATATACCCTATACAAATTATGGGCCCATACATCAGAACCCTTTCAAAGGAGGTCAGGGACCAGATTAGTGGGGGTTTGCGATAAGAGGGGTATCCTATTGGGGTCCTCATTAGAAGGGGATCTTACTATTTAGAGGCTCTATTTTCGGGGTCCCCGATTTTCGCAAACAACCATAAAAAGGCCCATAAAACAACCCTCAGAGACGTCACTCCTCCGCCTGCTCAAATCGCCCGGACCCTTGCCAGGGGGCCTCCAAGAAGGAGCCGCGCACGTGGTTGAGGTCCTCGAAGCCCAAGGACCCTACGACTCTTAAACCCTAAACCCTAAACCCTAAACCCTAAACCCTAAACCCCAAACCCTAAACCCTAAACCCTAAACCCTAAACCCTAAACCCTGAACCCTAAACCCTAAAGCTCAGCTCTCGGAGAGAGGGAACCCTTTCAAGAGAAAAGTACCTGCCAAAACTTTGTCCCCTGATAAAAACGGGTGCAAAAGACTGCGAATCTGTGGCTCCCAAACCGAAGCTCTTTGTCAAAGGGGGTTTAGGGTTTAGGGTATAGGGTTTAGGGTTTAGGGTTTAGGGTTTGGGGTTTGGGGTTTGGGGTTTGGGGTTTGGGGTTTAGGGTTTGGGGCTTAGGGTTTGGGGTTTGGGGTTTAGGCTTTAGGGTTTGGGGTTTCGGGTTTGGGGCTTAGGGATTCAGGGTTTGGAGCTTGGGCTTCGTTAGCTCCTTGTCGCGGTGGATGTTCATAATGTGATCGGCCAAGCTGCCTGCTGCTTGTACTGGCAGAGGGTTGGGGTTGAGGGTTTAACGGGCTTAACGGTTTAGGGTTTAGGGGTCTGTGGTTCAGGATTGGGGATACATAAGGGCACTAAACCCTAATCCCTAAACCCTGGGTCACATTATATGGAAACTAGGGTGTTTGGGGCGATTGAAGCCACAGCAAATATTACGGGGATCCTCCTGAGAACTTTTCGTGCCGAGAAGTGACCAGATCATGATGCCACCTAAACCATGAACCCCAAACCCGAACACCCCAACACCCTGACTACGAGAGGTCGAAGGCGAGTCTACGATCCATTTAACCGGCACACCCCCTCTGCAGGTTTCTCCGGCATGTGCCTTCACCCACCATGAGCATGCTCGCCTTGACGCGGGTTTTCAGGTGCTCTTTCGAGCTTCGGGTGAAGGGCTCGATTGGGGCTCTGATTTAGGTTGAGGGCTTGGCTCTTAAGGGTGTTTGAGCTTCGGACAAGTGACTAGATCGAGGCGGATTTCCAAGGCCCTGAGCTCTGGGTTGTAGGGGTTAGCTACTTCGTCAGAACACTGATGTAAACTTACGTACATCACGAACGGGCCAACCCCACAGCTAAGCCCGGACTAAGCCCTAAGCCAGTGCCCAACTCTGTCTTCAAGCTGTTTAGGTCTCTGAGGTAGCCCAGTGACCATATTACAATAAGGGCACCCTTTTGGGGATTGTATACTTTATCAGGGAACCTTGAATCCCCCCAAAAAGGGGCACAAGGGTACCACTGGTTGAACACGTTCTATTCGGGCTTTCAGGGTATCTGCTGGGCACAGCGGCGACTCACAAGCAACGTCATCAGTTCAACACGACCTATAGTCTACACAGAAGCAGGTACCTGAGTGATCACATGCAGACGACATCCACGCAAACCCTAAACCCTAAAACCTAAACCCTAAACCCTAAACCCTAAACCCTAAACCTTCAAGCCTGCCAGACACATCCTGAACTCACCCCCCAAGGGTCCCCGGAGCCGGACCGGCCTAACCCTAACCTCCAAACACCCCCTGGGGTCCTCCCTAAAGCCTAAAGCCTAAAGCCTAAAGCCTAAACCCTAAACCCTAAACCCTAAACCCTTAGTCGGGAATGAGAGAATCAGGGCCCTACGCGGTTAAAGTCGCACAGGTGAGCAGTTCGGGTTTTGATTAAGCACAACTACAGGGGTTTATTGCTGTTTATGCACATCTCTCAAAGAAGCCCACTGTTCTGTCAGGGTTAGAGGAACCAGGTTTCCTCTTCAGGGGTTTTCGCCTTCAAATCCAAACCCTAATTAACCCCTAAACCCTAAACCCTAATTAAACCCTAAACCCTAAACTGCTTAAATCCTAAGCTCCTTCAGTTTGGGGGGGGGGTTTAGTGCCCAGTTCGGGTGCAGTTGCGCAGCAAGGGAGCTCGGCCTCTTGGAGCCCTCAAAGTGTTGCCTGGAGGTTCATGGTACTTGTTAACCAGTTATAACTGCACTGACAACCCACTCATAAGCCCCCTTTAGTGCCCGGGTATGGTTTTAAGTATAGTTATAAGTACACTTATAATTGGTTAATAAGTACCATGAACCCTAAACCCTAAACCCTAAACCCCTAATTGGTTGGTTAATAAGTACCATGAACCTCTAAGTTTTGAGGGCCCATAGACCTTAGAACGGGATCGTAAAAGCATGGGGATGGATGATCTCAATACCCCCAACCCGATCTTAGGGCTTCATAGGTTTAGATCTAAACCCTAAACCCTAAACCCTAAACCCTAAACCCTAAACCCTAAACCCTAAACCCTAAACGCATCCTGCCACACGCCCGACCATGCCGCTGAGGCGGTCACATCGTCCTCCGAGGAGGTTGAGTCCGACCACATGGAGTTCCTGCAGGGGTTTCAGGGTAACTGATAGGGTTCGGGTGCACTGGTATAACAGGTTTAGGGTTTAGGGTTTGGGGTTTAGGGTTTAGGGTTGAGGGTTTAGGGTTAGGTTTGCCTAGGGGCCTCTGGAGGTATTGTCAAAATAGGGTAAGTGATAGAGTTCAGAGTTAAGGGTTTAGGGGCCTATAGTTGCTTTTGTTGAAGAATGTAGTACAGGTAGTACTGCAGGTAGAACATTACAAGCAATAGTTATACTGTAAATGCAGAAGTGCAGAAGGTGTAAGGCTTATATAGGCTTTCACTGTCGGGTTGCAGCCGCCAAGCTTTTGCAGCGGGGTTTGCCGCTTCGGCTTCGCATTTACAGGACTAGCTCGGCCTAGACCCTACTAGGGGTTCGGGTATAGGCTCAGGGTTTAGGGTTTAGGGTTGAGGGTTTAGTGTTTAGGGTGTAGGGCTTATGGTCCACCAGGCCCAGACCATGAACCCTAAACCCTAATTCAAGCTTAAACCCCAGACTTAACCTCTGAAAACAGACGTGCAGAGTGCAGATGCTGTGCTAGAGCTTGACGTCCGCCTGCAACATGTGCTGGGATGCTCTCTTGAAACCCGAAACCCGAAACCCTAAACCCTAAACCCTACACCCTACACCCTAAACCCTAAACCCCTGCCCAAGCCCGTCTCACAGGCCTGCGCTGCTTCTTGCCGCCGGCTCCATGACCTTCCGCACTGCGGCAGAACCCTCATCCCGGCATTTAAGGGTAGTTATTGGGATGCTCCCCCTTGTACTAACAGGATTTAGGGCTTAGGGTTTAGGGTTGAGTTGGGATGTTCCCCCTTATACTAACAGTCCGTAATCGGGATTATAGTACCCCCTCTCAAAATCCCCATGAAGGACTGTTATAAGGGGAAACATCCCAAGGTGGTTACGTAGTCACTTGATACCTAGTTGCTAAGTTCCCAGGGCCAAAAACGGTAGTTCCGAAATAGATCGTTGCTTTCACTCCCTGGTAGAGCGTCCCAGCTAGTTCACTTTGGCTAGAAACGCTGGGGTGGTGTGGAAGGCTCTTCGTATCTTGCCAAGCTCAGGGCCCAGGGTTCATGGTTGTGGAGTGTTTTGGTTCCTGGTTGTGGAGGGTTTAGGGTTTAGGGTTTAGGGTTTAGGGTTTAGGGGTCAGGGATTCCAATGAGCCCAGCAGAACTTTGTGCAGGGCTCTGGTTGCGAAATCATTTTCTAAGCTTTAGGGTTTAGGGTTTAGGCGACTCTAAGCCCTATACCCTGCGAATATATTTGCCGGCAGTTTAGTAGTTTCTACCCAATAAGTAGGTATAAATAAGCCATGAAACTGTAGGGAAAGGGAGTCCCAGGGCCCAGGAATATCCTAAGGCCTGTAAGGCTTTTTACACACAAACAAGCTACACCCTGTAATCAGTGCTATCACGAGCACTGTAGGCCTTATCAGAACTCGACACCCTATCAAAACTCCAAACCCGACTACAAAGCGCTGGATTCCAGGACAAGCGCCTGCCAGGATTCCAACGGGCACGTACAGGCTGGGCATTTCCCCCTCAACGAAACAATCTCCCCAAGAAAAACGAAGCCGCTCATATTCATCTAAGCACAAGACGGCTACAAGGGAGCAACATATACATACATGCATACACCCACATGTGTATAGTACATATACATGTACATAAATGTATATATGCGTGGTGACTTTCAGGAATCTGGGGCGTGCGAGTCTACAGCCTTAGGTTCCGAAAAAGCTGAATCTTCAACCCCCGAAACCCACACCTGGCTGCTGCTGCATGGGGAAGTCTGTCAGAGGCGGCCGGGTCTTGTTGCCCTGGCGAGCTGGGGTTTAGGAGGGGTTACCCAGGAGCCGAACCCTAAACCCTACACCCTAGACCCTGAACCCTGAACCCTGAACCCTGAACCCTAAACCCTAAACCTAAACCCTACAATTTGAACCAACTCGTTTTTGTGGCTTCCCATTTCCTTTTTGTGGGTTCCTAATCATAAGCCTTCTCCCACGGAGCCTACAGCTCAGGGTTCAGTGCCTGAGAACTTTCAAGCAACACTCCAGATCTCGGTGGGCTTAACCAGACGAGCCCCGAAGCCGAAACCTCTGGACCCCTACTTACTCAGCCCTCAGACCTAAACCCCACAGCCGAAGCCCTAAGCCCTTAACCCTACAGTAAGCCCTAAACCCTAAGCCCTAAACGCTGTCTTGGTTGGGCAGGCCCTCGAGGGTCTCGGGCTCAGGTTTCCCTAAGGCTTAAGCCTTAAAGCCTGCTCCCCAAGCCCCCCCACGTCTCGACTCAGAGGCGTCTCTGAAGATCGAAAACAGTCCATTTCAACCTCCAAGCTTGTGCCCTCAATCGCAATCCGTCGCCTGAAAAGCTGGTACAGCCACGTCCTTGACAAAAGCCGATGCGGGCTGAGGGCTGCGGGTTGAGGGTTGAGGGCTGAGGGTCGAGGGCCACTTCGTCTTTGGAGTTGCATCGGTTCTCTCTAAGTGCACGTAGGGTATGACCCCCCCTTAAACAAGATGCGTACTTGAAGGAGGAGCATCCGTAAGGTGGTGAGGTATGGGGTTCATGGGGCAGAAAACCTGGGGCGATGAGTTCATGCTACGCTGCCTGTGACTTTCAGCCCTGCATATGGCTCTGCAGACTCGTTCTCGCTATAGCAGCTCTTAGTCACGGCAAGGGGTTTAGGGTTACGGTTTAGGCGTCGGCTTGCAGACGCACGCACATAATGGCTCCGGCTTCGCAGAACCCTCAAGCCCTGAGCGTGAACCTTCTTCGCACAACCAGCCCTAAACCCAAACCTAGATCCTACATTTTGTACATTTCCCTAAAGCCTCAGCCCCCAAACCCTTCAAGCTTCTACCCCCCCTCCCCGGGTAGGGGATCAAAAAAAACTATTTGGGATCAACAAATAATTTATTTCTAGGCGGATCAAAAAAACTTATTTGTGATCAAAAAATAATTTACTGAAGGCTTCGAAGGCTTCTTGCAAGCGGAACGGAGGCTGTAAACGCTCAGAAATGCAGCAGTTCTGGCCGTTCGCAAGCTCTAAATACCGAAAAAACACAGCATTTTTGCGCATTTCAGACTTTCCAGAGAGGCTGCAGATATTGTTTGTAGCAGCAGTTCTGCGCTTTCAGAGGCTGCAAATACGGAAAATAGCAGCATTTCTGCGATTTCAGAGGCTGGAAATACTGTAAATAGCAACATTTCTGAGTTTGCAGAGGCTGCAAATCAATGCTGGCATCTTGGCATTAGAAGTTTCAAAAATGCGTGTACTCTGAAGCATGTATATTCTGGCATAGTATTGTGGAAATTCTTGTATACTATTGTATGACATTGTATGTTCTTGCATATTATTGTACATTGTTGTATATATTGTTGAGTATTATTGTATTGTCTTGTGTTTTCTTATGTTTTTGTGTGATATTGCATATTATTGCATATTATTGAATGTTATTGTGTATTTTTTTAATTATTGTATATTGTTCTCTGTTTTTGTAGGTTACTGTATATTATTGTATATTCTTGAATTTTCTTTGTATATTATTGCAGATTACTCTATATTATAGTATATTATTGTATATTCTTGTATATTATTGTCTACTATTGTATATCTACTATTGTATATTATAGTAATTTTTGTACACTATTTTATAATGTTGTATGTCTTGCTGTACATCTTTTGTATATTTTTGAAAAAATATTGTATATATGGGTGTATATTATTGTATATTTTGTATATTTTCGTATATTATTGTATATTGCTGTCTATTATTGAATATTATTGTCAATGACTGAAAAGTATTGTAAGTTATTCTTTCATTACGTGTATATTGCTGCATATTCTTGTACATACTTCCATATTGTTGTATTTTTGTGTATTATTGTATATTATTGCATCGTTTGTAATATATTCTTGTATATCATTGTATCTTACTGTGTCTTCATGTTTTTTTTGCAAAAAAGTGCTCGCATCAGAAGGATTCATGTGCTTTGAAGCAAGCTTGCCCGGACTAAGAAAACAGCCGGGGGGGCGGGTTGGGGGGGGGGGGCGCAGCCCCCCCCCCATTTGCAAACACAACGCTCGCATCATTGGTTTGGAAAGGATACTCATATGCTTTGAAGCAAGCTTGCCCGGCTTTAAGAAACAGCGGGGGGTTTGAAGGGGACCCCCCCCCATTTGCAAACACAATGCTCGCATCATGGGTTTGGAAGGGATTCATACGAGTGGAAGAAGCTTGCCCGGCGCCAAACAAACAAGAAATATGTATTGTGTATTATCAATTCTATATCAAATAGCAGTAAATATATACATATATGCTTTGCTATTTTCGATTTTATTATATTTTGATGATACAAAGGTATACTCTACGATATTGTGTTCTATTCTACTCTATGCCACTATAAATATTTTGTTATACCTTGTTTTAATATATATACACACATATATATATATATATATATATTAACACATGATGTTATGTTATGTTTTCCTACATATCCTTTCCTGTCCTGTCATTTCCTTTCCTTTCCTTCCTTGCTTCCTTGCTTCCTTGCTTCCTTGCTTCCTTGCTTCCTTGCTTCCTTGCTTCCTTGCTTCTTTCCTTCCTTCCTGCCTTCCTTCCTTCCTTCCGTCCTTCCGCCCTTCCTTCCCTCCCTCCCTCCTTTTCTCCCTCCCTCCCTCCCCTTCCCTCTCTCCGTCGGAAGAACAGAATAAATTATTTCTTGACCCTAAATAAATTTTTTTTTGATCCTAAATAAATTTTTCTTGATCCTAAACAGTTTTTTGATCCGCATTCCCCCCTCCCCCCCAAAAAAAAATTAAAGATGCGGGCTGCCTTCTGTGGTGGGAGACCCAACATCTATAGTCTATAGCACGTAATTAAGTAGTCCGTGAGGGTGAAGTGTCCGTGTGAGAATATTTGTTCCTGTTTGTCCAAGGTCCTATGGAAATATTTACTTCAACCAAAGAGGTATTCATTCCACAAGCCTTTTCGGTTTCAAGACGTACAAACAATACGCAGTGCGTGAAGTGCATCGCTGACACGAACGGATTCATGCCAACATATGCCAAGCAAGGAGCCTAGGACTACATGCGGCGCGTGCCATGGTCGGCTTGGAATGGCTGTCGTAAAGATGCTGCTGGAAAGCTAGATAAAACTGGTCTTGAAAAACTAAATGACCACGGCAAGATCCAGACGACTTAACTAACAAGTAGCAAAATATTCAGGCTCGGTGGTGTGCGAAGCCTGCAAAAGCAGGACAGGTGTCAGACGGCAAGCTCCTTTGTCAACGGGCGCAGTCTGTCAACGTCCGTGACATGGGGAAGAAAGAAAAGCCTAGCGCGTGATATACTTTCAGGCACAGAGCTGATCCTGCAAACTCCCCGTACGCGCGGCGCAGGCCACTGTCGGCTTTTGGAGTGCCCCCGTAAAGTACGATAAGGATTGGGGGTGGGCTCTACCATCATTTACTATGGGATTTGCGCTACCCACCGTGGGCCCTCCGTTACAGCTCCGTTACAGCAACTGCTACAGTTCCGTTACAGCTCCGTTGCACCTCCGATACAGCTTCCACTAGAGCTCCGTTACAGCTCTGTTGCACTTCCGTTACAGCTTCCGTGTTACAGTTCCGTTGCAGCTCCGTTACAGCTCCGACGCACCTCCGTTACAGCTCCGTTACAGCTCCCTTGCACCTCCGTTACAGCTCCGTTACAGCTTCCGTTACAGCTCCGTTACAGCTCCGTTGCACCTCCGTTACAGCTCCGTTACAGCTTCCGTTACGCAGTTTCCGTGACAGCTCCGTTACAGCTCCATTATAAGCTCCGATGCACCTCCGCTGCAGCTCTGTTACAGCTTCCGTTACAGCTCAGTTATACAGCTCCGTTACAGCTCCGTTACATCTCCGTTACAGCTCCGCCACAGCTCCCGTTACAGCTCAGTTGTACAGCTCCGTTACAGTTCCGTTACAGGTCCGTTATCAAGTTGCTGCTTCTGCTACGGCTCCGTTACAGCTTCCGTTACAGCATCGCTGCAGCCGGTAGCGCTCCGTTGCAGCCTTCCGATACGACTCCGTTACAGCTCCGCGACAAGTCCGTTACAGCTCCGCTCCTTTCCGTTACAGTTTCCGTTACAAGCCCCGTTACAAGCCCCGTTACCGGCGAGCATTTCTGTCATAGTAGAGGCCTGCAAATGATGGTAGAGCCCCGCCTAAAGATAAGGAGCCTACAGAAAGGCCGTCTCAGGGCAAGCTCCTTCTACACGCGGCCCATGCAACTATCGGCTCTCAGGTACGACACCCACTAGGAAAAAAACAGCAGCAAGAAATTCCCGGCTTGAGTTACTCCGAACCAAAATAAGTCGGAGCCCGGTCGACCTGCGGAAAGTTTTTTGAGGCAGTCCGCACATTAAAAAAAAACTCCACACTTCCACCCCGGGCACCCTGCCACACTTCAGCATTTAAATCCTAAACCCTGCGAACTCCCTAAACCCTATGATCTCCCGAAACCCTAAACCCTAAACCCTAAACCCTAAACCCTAAACCCTAAACCCTGAACCCTATAATAATCTAAGCGCCGAGGAGCATTCTTGAGCCTGTCCTTCTTCCGGAAGGCCTGGGGGGCAACCCGCCAGTTAGGGTTTAGGGTTTAGGGTTTAGGGTTTAGGGTTTAGGGTTTAGGGCTAGAGGTTTAGGGCCTCTGCCTACCAACCCTAGGCCACTACAGGCCTGGCGCACGTAGCGGCCGATTCGGATCATCCGGCCATCCTCCTCTTGCTTCTGGTTGCCGGGAATGGCACCTCAGAGCTTGGGTTTAGGGTTTAGGGTTTAGGGTTTAGGGTTTAGGGTTTAGGGTTTAGGGTTTAGGGTTTAGGGTTTAGGGTTTAGGGTTCAGGGTTCAGGGTTTAGGGTTTAGGGTTTAGGGTTTAGGGTTTAGGGTTTAGGATTAGGGTTGAGGGTTTAGGGATGAGGGTTGAGGGTTTGGGGTTTCGGGTTAGGCTTAGGGCTCAGGGTTCTAGGCCTCAGCGGACAGGGTTTCAGGCTTTCATTTCTGGATTCAGGGCTTCACTGTTGTAGAGCTTTCAGTTTTCAGGGTGTAAGGTGTAGGGGGCTCATGGCTTCTAGGGCTTCTAGGGCTTAAACTTGTGATTGTGAGCTCGCTTCTAAGTTGGGCTAACGACCTAGGCCTTAGACAAGCCCTGAACACTAAACATACCAACAACAAGCCCTACCACCGGGTATCAAGCACGTCTACAGAAAAGCAGACTCGCCTAAAGGCAAAGCCCTGAACCCTAAAAGCCTAAAGCCAAAACCCTAAACCCTAAACCCTAAACCCTAAACCCTAAAACCCTAAACACGTAAGTCCTAAGAAAACAAAACGAAAACTGGAGAAGACCGCCCAGACATCATACTGGCCTGCGATGAACTCAAAAGAAAAAACCTGAGCTGGTGGGCTGATCTTGAGTCCATCCCTAAACCCTAAACCCTAAACCCTAAACCCTAAACCCTAAACCCTAAACCCTAAACCCTGAACCCTGAACCCTGAACCCTGAACCCTGAACCCTGAACCCTGAACCCTAAACCCTGCACAAGAATACCCTCAATTCCCCCTGAGCTGGGTCGGGGAGCTTTCTTCCACATCGACGGCCGGCGCCTCCTACGAAAACACGACCAAAGAAAACATGCGATCAGTAAAGGGTTCAGGGTTTAGGGTTCACGTGTTTCGGGGATTCAGGTGTTTAGGGGGTTCAGGCGCTTAGGGAGGCTAGGGCTTAGGGTTTCGGGTTCAGGTGTTTAGGGGGGTTTAGGGGGTTCATGGGCTAGCGTTTGGGGATCCTCGTTCAGGCGCGTAGGGGGCTAAGGGTGTAAGGGTTTAGGGTGTTAAGGGGGGGTGCGTTATGGTGTAGGTGTTTAGGGGGGTCTGCTCATGGCTTAGGTGCTTGGAGGGTAGAAGGGATTGATGGCTGACTATGGTGGCTTTTCTTTTAAGTGCCTTAACCCTCGACTTCACAAGTCATGGCCACAGTCACAGGAGCGGCCGCCCATATCGAATCATTGTGGGGTCCGGGCCTTCCGCAAGACCCCAAGCCTCAAAACCTAAACACCTCTACTGCTTCTAGGTTCCCGAAGACACCCATACACGGTCCTGAACCCTAAACCCTAAACCCTAAACCCTAAACCCTAAACCCTAAACCCTAAACCCTAAACCCTAAACCCTAAACCCTAAACCCTAAACCCTAAACCCCAAACCCCATTTCTAGTGATCTCAATCGGGGTGCGCTTCTCATTCAACTCATGGTTGTGGGCTTGTGGTGTAGACTTTCAGTGTCAGGTTGAAGGTGGGCCGGGATCCTTACTTCTCCAAGAACCAACTTAGTTGCTGAGTTCAGAAGCCCCAAAAAAGTGTACAGAGACTATAGTATCCCAAAAAGTGTAAAGTGTACTCACTCAGCTACTAAGCCAAGGAGAAGCTTTCTTCTTCCTGCTTCAAAAAGTTTACGCAGCTCGACTCTTGGCTAACAAAATAGCAAATACATGGGCCCAAAAAACCCAGAACCCTAAGCCCTGGCCCCAAAACCCTTAAACCCTTCAACCCTACAACCCTACAAGCCTAAACCCTGAACCCTGAACCCTGAACCCTGAACCCTGAACCCTGAACCCTGAACCCTGAACCCTAAACCCTAAACCCTAAACCCTAAACCCTAAACCCTACACCCTACACCCTACACCCTACACCCTAAATCCTAAACCCTAAACCCTAAACCCTAAACCCTAAACCCTAAACCCTAAACCCTAAACCCTAAACCCCAACCCAACACCGCAGCTGGTACTTCGGCCCTCCTCTTCTTCAGAGGAGGTCGATGATGCCAAGCTGTCCGACTCAGCGTCCTGACCCAACTTGTAGGTTTAGGGTTTAGGGTTTAGGCTTTAGGGTTTAGGGTTTAGGGTGTACTTCGTAGTCCAGGAACGATAGGAGGGTTTCCGAAAATAGGGGGTACCCTTGTTCGGGTTTGTTAAGGTTGAAGGCTTCCGTTGGTGTTTAGGGTTCGTTGAGTTTGTGTAGGGTTTAGGTTTCAGGCAGGTAGTTTAGGGTCTGTCGTCGTAAGCTAGCACCCGAAACTCTGTGAGCCTCATGCCCCAAAGCCTCATTCCCTTCATCACTGTGCTGTAGACCCTCAATTGACTTGAGTCACTTGCCCCACTTCCGTAGACCCTATTCCCTAAACCCCAGGGTAACAACTTTCGAATGCCGGGACTTGCGGCGCAAAGTGGGGGGGGGGGGGGGGGGGGGTTAGGGTTTAGGGTTAGGGTTAGGGTTTAGGGTTTAGGGTTTGGGTTTAGGGTTTAGGCGTTTAGGGTTTAGGGTTTAGGGTTTAGGGTTTAGGGTTTAGGGTTTAGGGTTTAGGGTTTAGGGTTTAGGGTTTAGGGTTTAGGGTTTAGGGTTTAGGGTTTAGGGTTTAGGGTTTAGGGTTTAGGGTCCGCCGACCCTGGCGGCGTGTTGGATGGGAAAAGGAGGTGAAAACCTCCCTCCAAAACGCGGCGGGGGGGGGGGAGGGGGGGGTACCCGGGCAGCTTTTCCATGGAGGGTCAGGCCACCCACACCGCATAAACTCACGGACCATAGGCGGTTTCGCACAGGAATAGGGGTCCTTTGGGAAAAAACCCACCTACCCCCTACCCCCCCCTCCCGGTTGCTGGGCTAAGTGATGGGGGCTTGGCCCCTACCCCTCTCTGTCCGGTTGTTGGGCTTGAATTGATGGGGCTGCCCTCCTTCAAGCTGGCTTCAGCTCCTGTTTTTGTCCTGGTGCTACCCCCTACCCCGCCCCCCCAACGTTTCACACAGCCTCAAGTAAATCAACTTTTGGCATCCTTTGAGCTGACGAGCGCGTTTAAACCTTTCAACTATGCTCCAGCGGGGTCGGCGGCTTGAGCCGGAGGCTCTTAAATTTAGGGTTTAGGGTTTTAGGGTTTAGGGCTTGGGCGGCAAGTGACACAAGTGGTGGCGCCACGACGTAGGGGCCAGCAAGCAGCTTTTTTGCGAATCAGAGGTGAGGGATTGGGCATGTTGAGGTGGAGGGGGTATACTTGGAGTTTCAGGGGTACTTTTAGGTAAGGTCAGAACTAGGGTAGCTATGGTCCTAACCTTTGTTTAGGGCACTTAGAACCCTACTTAACAAGTAGCCATGAACCTTCAAGTGGGGCTCAGGCGGGCTTAGAGACTGGGATGGCCTGTAAAAACCATCTGAAAAAGTATTCCTGAATGTGGTCCCCTTAAACCCCCCAAAAGGGAAAATGAAAAAAATGTTTCAAGGGCTTACCTAGGGGATGTTGAGAGCACAGTGGGGACCCGCAAAGACTCCCTGGATTAGGGTTTAGGGTTTAGGGTTTAGGGTTTAGGGTTTAGGGTTTAGGGTTTAGGGTTCAGCATCTCCAGTTCAAGCATTCACTAGTCAAGCTCGCTACTCTGGTATCGAATATATACCCACCCACCCTTTGGATCCCATAACATTAGAAAACTATTTTTGTTTTTAACGGACCCAAAACCCGAAATCTAATCTAAGGCCCACAATAGGCCCTTTATGCTCTTAGGGCCCTAAACCCTACGGTTTAGAAGCCCCTATCGGTGAAGGCTCGGTTTTGGTCAAAAATGGTCAAAAATGGAGGGGCTACCCAGAACCGTCGATTTCAGTACTAAAACATCGCATTTTTAACTGGGACCCGGGCCGCTCCTGGGGTCCCCCTCATTTGGGGTGTTTTTGGAGGCAATCTTTCCCTTTCAAGGGGGGGTCGGAGTTTGAGGCAAGGGGGGGTCTTCGAAGACTATTTTGCCTTTAAAATTGAAAAATTAGACCCCCCCCTTGACCAAAACTAGGCCCTTCATCAGAATTGAGGGTTAAAAACCCTGAAATATCCTGAAAAACATTGAAAAACCTTGAAAAACACTGAAAAACTCTGAAAAACCTTGAAAAACCTTGAAAAAACTCAGGGAAAAGGAAAATCACCATTGCCCACTTTTGAGGCCCAAAGTCACCGTTGCCCACTTTTGAATTAGGGTTTAAATTCATTATGATAGAGAGGTTTAGGGTTGTGTTCATGGCCTGGGCCAATCAACCTGTGAGGAGAAGATGGCCCAAACTCTTGGGAACCTGAGCCCCAAGCCCTACACTCTAAGCCCTGAGCCCTAAACCCTAAGCCCTAAACCCTAAACCCTAAACCCTAAACCCTAAACCCTAAACCCTAAACCCTAAACCCTAAACCCTAAACCCTAAACCCCAAGCCCTACACCCTAAACCTCCTAGCTATGTCGTGATGCCCCAAAGTTCAAGTCAAGTCACATTGTCATCATCAGTGCCAAGCAAGGCATGCCTCGAAAAAAAAAAGTCTCAGTATGGGCCCTTAAAAGGGGACCCCGTATATACCCTTTTCAACCCAAGGGCCCATACATCAGAACCCTTTAAGGGGGTAAGGGACGATATTAAGGGACCATGTAACTACCCTTCGAAGAAGGCTTGGCTGTGTACACTACTGAGTATGGGTTTTAAGGGCTTGTGGATCTACTTGAGCGTGTGGTGGAGAGTGTTGGAGAGTGTTGGGCTTATGGCCCGCGGTAATTTCGGGCTTCAGGGTGCAGGGCGTTGCTGGGTTCTTAGGGCTTTTGGGGGTTTACATCCTGTGCTGGCAGGGTGCTCCAACTTGCTCTCCCACTTCTTCCCAAACTCTTTCCTGCGGAAGCGCGGAAGGATAATGCAAAGCCCTGACATTCCGACACCCCAGGGGTTTAGGGTTTAGGGTTTAGGGTTTCGGGTCTAGGGTCTAGGGTTTAATTAGGCAGCTTGACAAGCTCTAAGCCTACACCTTTTGTTCTCTTGCGACCCGGGCCGAGATCGGCTTGAAAGATGAGTTTAGGGTTTAGGGTTTCGGGTTCAGGGTTTAGGGGTTAGGGTTTAGGGTTTGCGGCTTAGAACCCAAATGCCAAGTTCCACCTCCCTGTTCAACCCCAACCCTACGGGTGATAATCACAAAGATGGTATGAAGGGGAATAAGGAGGGACTGCATAGCTGTCTGTCATTAGCTTGTGCAGAGTTTTCTATGTGAGTACATATCAACTTTCGAAGTGGTGCTTTTCTTTTTTTTGGGCATTGCTACTCGTTTTGTCTGCCGCTGGTGTGTGTTGCTATGGGCACTGGTGCCGGACACATACACAGTGCTTGCTTTGCACCTCGGTGCGGAGCACTGGTCTGTAACTTTAAGTTACCGGGCTTTCAAGCCTGTCGTGGCCTAAGCTGGGCGACTCTCGTGGACGCTGCTAGTTATAAGGAGGGACCCCTAGAAGGGACCATAAGCCCCTGTACATATATATATATATATAGAGAAGGAAGGACCCCTAGAAGGGACCTTCCCAAATGTAACCCCTACATAAACCCCGTACATATACCTCATAGAGTCCATCCTTCAGTTCCTTGACGGTAAGAAGATGAAGTGCTGTACCCCCCCCCCCCTACCGCCGCCCACAGGAACCGCAGGGGTGGAGGAGGCATGGGGTTAAAAAACCTAAACCCTAAACCGTAAACCGTAAACCCTAAACCCTAAACCCTAAACCCTAAACCCTAAACTGAGCTGTGCTTCAAACCCTATACTTACGAATAGGCTCCCTCATAAGGAAAGAAGGGAAATTAAGAATGATCCCGAAGCACAACTCTGTAAACCCCTAGCCCCCAAAACCCCTTAACGCCAACATCCAAAACCCTGCAATGTAGGGGTCGGAATAAATACCAACAATATTCCTTTATGATCCCATTAAAACTATACTCCAATTGCCCCCAAAGATATATTAAGCATTTAGGCCCCTACAGTAGCTTCACTCCCTGTCCCAGCCAACCTCACCAAGCGACCCCTCTCACGAAAACACGCGCCATTCTCCACCCTCACCCCAGCCCGAAACCCTAAAACCTAAACCCTAAACCCTAAACCCTAAGCCCTAAACCCTAAACCCAGGACGGGGTTCAAGGTTTATTAGGCTCCTCAGCTGCTTTCGCTCCCCCTTCACGAGGTTCTTCCGATGCTCAATGCGCTGATCCCAGAAGTCGAGCTGCTTGCCTTGGCAGTTCAGGGTTCTAACAATGATGGGGTTTTGGGGTTTAGGGTTTAGGGTTTAGGGTTTAGGGTGACCCAAGAGTAAGCTAGGAAATAAAAGGGCGCCCTTTTTGGTTTTAAAGGGGCTTGTAAGGGAACCCAAGCCCTAAAAGAAGAGAATGAGGGCCTACTCTGGGTCCTAGGGGTTCTAACCCCACAGTTCAGGCCTTCCACAGGGTTCAGGGTTCAGGGTGTACAGTTTATAGGGTGTTTTGGGTGTCGGGTTTAGGGTTTAGGGTCTGCCCCTAAACCCTAAACCCTAAACCCTAAACCCTAAACCCTAAACCCTAAACCCTAAACCCTAAACCCTAAACCCTAAACCCTCGGTGTTGGGGATCCAAACATTCAATCCTCGCCTTGTCGAAGACAGCTCGGTCTCAGTCACCCCCATCATCTTTCGGCGTCACTGGTGTGGACTCACTGGCGCTCCGATGCTGATAGAAACTCCTAAACCCTAAACCCTAAACCCCAGCATTTGCTTGAGAACCCCCCACCCCCGCCAAAGAAAAAGAGAATAAAAAGAAAACGAAAAAACCAAGCAAACGAAAATCAGAAACAATCCCTTTTTTCCCCTTATGAGGAGCTTGTCAGGCATGGTGTAGCCCCGAACCCTGAACCCTAAAACCTTGCATCTATATGAGGGTTTAGGGTTTCGGGTTTAGGGTTTAGGGCTATCTAACCCCCAGGCCACCACTGCAGGCTGCGGGAAAGAAAAGGCCATGAACCCAAAAGAGCCTCGGACTGGATTTAGGGTTTAGGGTTTAGGGTTTAGGGTTTAGGGTTTAGGGTTTAGGGTTTAGGGTTTAGGGTTTAGGGTTGAGGGTTGAGGGTTGAGAGTTGAGGGTTGAGGGTTGAGGGTTGAGGGTTGAGGGTGGGAGTGGGACCCTTCCCAGAATTACCCAGAGGGTCCAGTTCTAGTACTATTAGAATCAGGTCCCAAAAACCCTATTAAGGCTGGTTTGCGGGTACCTAATTCGAATGTCACAGTAGTACCACGCATGAACCCTAAACACTAAGCCCTAAACCCTAAACCTTAAACCCTAAACCCTAAGCCCTAAACCCCTCTAGGTTAGAAGATGATGTCAAAGAGCGCCGTCCACGTCAAAGGGTCACGAGCTTCCATAGAAACAAGTCTCGGAGAATGGCAAGCGAATGCCACCCTAAACCTAAACCCCAAACCCTAAACCCCAAACCCCAGAACCCCAGAACCCGAACCCTATACCATAAACCATCCGTGCGCGCGAAGACGCGAAGTATCCAACAGCTGGATGTCAAGGCGGTCTCTAAACCCCAAACCCTAAACCCTAAACCCTAACCCTAAACAATCCTAAACCCTAAACATGGGGCTTGAAACTTCCACTGACTTTCCGGTAGCCTAGGGAAAAGCAGGGTACCCTTTTCTTGTTTACTGGGGTTCCTGGGTTACCTGACCCCAGAAAACTAGGGGAATAAGGGTGTCACTGGGCATTCGCGCAGACACCATAGCATGCAAAAGAACCCTCGGATGCAGAACTTGTGCGTTGTTTAGGACTCTGGGTATGTGGTTTAGGGTCGCCAAGAAGGTCTAGTCTGACCAGTCTAGGGTTTAGGGTTTAGGGTTTAGGGTTTAGGGTTTAGGGTTTAGGGTTTAGGGTTTAGGGTTTAGGGTTTAGGGTTTAGGGTTTAGGGTTTAGGGTTTAGGGTTTAGGGTTTAGGGTTTAGGGTTTAGGGGGTGAACTTCTCAGGGTGGTGCTCAGGCGTCGATTCCTCTCCTGCAGGCTATCCAGCTCCTCGCGACAGCTCAGGGTTGAGGGTTCAGGTTTCCAGTGCTAAACCCTAAACCCTAAACCATAAAACCCTAAACCCTAAACCCTAAACCCAAAACCCAAAACCCAAAACCCTAAACCCAAGCCCTGGAAGCCCCACACCGCAAGCCTTGAACCGCCCTCCGCCCTGCAACCTCAGGTCGTATAGCCCCCTGAAAAACCCTAAACCCTAAACCCTAAACCCTAAACCCTAAACCCTAAACCCTGAACCCTGAACCCTGAACCCTAAAACCCTAAACCTTGCACAGTCCTTAAGGCTACTGCAGATGGATCATGTAAGTTCACCACCCCAAAACCCTAAACCCTCAACCCTACATCCTGAATTCCAACGGATCACCCTCATGTCCGCCATGGCCGATTCGATTTCCCTCCAGTACTTGGAGGTTCGCGGTACTTGTTAACCAATGTTAACCCTTAAGTGCCCCATAAAATGGTTATAAGTGCAGTTAGAAGTACAGTTGTAATGGGTTAAGAAGTACCATGAACCTCCAAGTAGAGCCCCACGCACCTTTATTCTGTGCCTAGACCTGGCAGGAAGCAAGCTTCAGCTGGCTCGGGCCTTCTCGAAAAACGTTGGAAGGGACATGCGCGGGTCCAGGTGGCCTAGCTGCGTGCCGTCACTGAGCACGATCTTGACCTGATAGTTTCGGAAACTTGGCCTGCTCGCGACACGGTGCTGAACATCCGCCAGCGTGTCCCCCTCTGTAAACTTGAAGCTAGCTGCTTCCTCGCCTGACATGGAGATCAGTGAGATCTTATACAACGCATCCACCTTCTGCACGTCCGCAGTGAACATCATCGTGTTCGGGCTCAGCGGCGTCCGCATGTCCCCGGCCGGCATGTGGAAAGGCGTATGTAAGTTCTCGACAGTAGCTTGCATGAAGCTCTGCGGGCGGGCTGTAGCTCCCTCACAGCGAAAGAGATGCAGCCTCTCTCGGTCAGCAAGCCAGCTCTGGAAATCATGCACACGGGCGTTATCCACGGGGAACTGCTTCGATCCGACACGCCACCTGCGTTCTCTGAATTCGAAGCAGCTGCCATAGATGATGTTCAAGTACCAGCTGGGCGTGCTTTCGTCGTCTTCGGTGTCTCTGCGTGCAATCAGCTGCGTTCTGGCCACGGCCATTATCTCATAGCTGTACCACGTTAGGCTGTCAGCAGGGGGTCGCAATGGGATGTCGCCTATGTTTTTGAGAAAGAACACACGGCCATCGCAAACAATGGACACCATATTTACCGCTGGCGCAGCACAGACGAAAAGCTCAGCACGCCCCAGAAGCAAACGCTTGCGGAAGTGCACGGATGCGTAGATCCGGAATGTCAGACGGACAGCAAGCCCACCAAAAAAGACAATCGCGACAGGGACCCAGCTGGCCCAGCAGTACCTGACACCTGTGGCAAGAACGAACCCGATGACTGAGATCACGCAGGCCAGGAGCTCGAGCCGAGGAAAATACCTTAGTTGTCCAGTATCCTAGGGGGACTAAAGGTTAACCTTTGGGTTTATAGAGGAATTATACTAGCCCAAAAAGGTTAAAGGTTACCTACTCTACTGCTAAGATACTGCCAGGCTGAAGTCCGGTGATCGATGAACTCGGTCGTGGCGAAATGCTGCCAAGTAGCTCCGGCCAAGGCCATGGGGTAGATTTGGCATCGCCCGGCATCCACTTCGCGCTGCATCTCCGCGTGAAGTCGCAACCGGACAATTGGGGGCAGTATCAGCCACGGGCTTAACACGTTGCAGAACATGAGAAACAGCAGGCCATAAAACCAATAATGGTGGTATACCTGTTCGGGGCACCACAGTTCTTGGAAAGCGTTGCCAGCAAGCAACAGCTCCGGCCCAACAGGGGGTGGATTCTCAGGGTAATAAACTTGGAGCATTTGGTCCAACACCAGGCCCACGTGGACTTTCTTGCCCACAGCACCCTCGCCTTAGTAGATCAGAAGCCCTCTTGAAATACGTTTACGGTTTTGTGTTGCTTACTTTACTTTCATAAGGGAACCCTGAACCCCCCCCCCCCCCCAAAAAAAAAAAGGGGTACCACTGGGCTATAAGGGAACCCCAAAAACCCCCAAAAAAAAGAAAAAAGGGGTACCGCTAAAACTGCCAAGTCACAGTCGGGATCGCAGTGCCTAGGTTGCCCAGTGTCCTAGGAATTAAAAAAGGGTGCCCCTTTGTTTGCTTAAAGGGGTTCATATAAGGGAACTCTACACCCCCCAACAAAAAAGGGAAAAAAGGGTAGTACTGGGCATCCTGGGTTCAGCCCCTGGTAACTTTGCGCAGCTCTCAGGGCCTCCAAGGAGCTCACCACGTGGAGCTCCCGGCCTTTTGTGCCTTCGAGCTCCTTCGTGGCTGGCTCTTCGAAGTCTCCGGTGAAACTGTCTTGCTACTCACGATCCTTAAAACGTAATCGTTTACATATCTATATACATATACATATATGTGTATGTATTTATATACGCATGCATATACATATATATATATATATATACATACACTTTTTGTATACATTAGATTTGTCCATAAGACTATTTCTATATTTATCACGAATCTACTACATTACATGTTCATATTGTTTCTAAATTGTTGTATTGCTATATTGTGTTATATTGTCAACTGTATATGGTGATATTGTTATGTCGTTTTATTGTTATATTGTTATATTGTTATCTTGTTATGATATATTGGTATGCTGTTATATTGATATGTTGCTATAACACTATATTGGTATATTATTGGGTTAGTACACTATTACACTAGGATCTTATTGATTAGCATATCATTATACTATTGCATGCTCATCTTAAGATTGCTGTTACTAGTATCTTATTCCATGATGTTCTTGTGTTGCTATATTCTTGAACTATTCTACTATTACTAGGCTCTTGTCTTTTATACTTTCCTTGTCTTATCACACCTTCGAAGCGAAATCGAACCAAATTGAAAATGGACAGTAAAACACATCCCAACAGCTTGCCTAGGTTCCTGCTGCCCACAGACAAAGCATGACACTATAGACCTCAGTAGCCCAGTAACCAGATTATAAAAAGGGCACCCTTTTTGGGGTTGGTTACTCTATAAGGGAAACCAGAACCCAAAAAAGGGTAAAGGGTACCACTGGGCTACCAAGGGACAATGCAACGACCAAGCACACGACCAGCGCGAAGGAGGCGAGGCAAGCTCGCGTAGCCTTGGGGAAGTGGAAGCGCTCAAGGAGCTCCCGGCCGGAGACTTCCATGATCCGCCGGACCTCTCACTTAGTTGTCCAGTATCCTAGGGGGACTAAAGGTTAACCTTTGGGATTATAGAGGAATTAGAATAGCCCAAAAAGGTTAAAGGTTACCTACTCTACTGCTAAGCTCCGGTCCTGCAAAGGTGAAGAAGCTGGTGCCTGCGCCCGGAGGAAGAAGCCGTGCTCAGATATTGCACAAACAAAGGGACCAACTGTGGGGCTCGAGCCCCCGGCCTTGCGGATGTGCTTTATCATAGAAATGCTGTGATTCTGCGAGATCTGGGCACATGGACCACTCAGTGCACACCTCCTGTATATATGAAACAGGGTTTATATTACTGTTTTTGGTGAGTGAATATAAGGTCCCTTTATAATATTGGTGAGTGTATATAGCTGGTGTCCTTTTGGGGGTACAAGAAATATATACCCTACTTCATATGAGTCTCGGAATCCCATAGCTTCTTCAGCTCAGCTGGAAGGACAAGCAGCCTCTGCCACCAAAGAAAAGCACCAAACCGGCAACATCAAGCGCCGTCTAAGTTCTGATGCTCTGCTACCCAGAGCCCTGAAACCCTATGCTACTATTGGGTCATTCTTAGGAACCCTTAAAGGGATCTACTTTTGGGATCCTCCCAGGGGTCTGGGTATTTTCACAGCCAGGGTGTTGATGACTTCTTCCTGCGAAGGGCTTTAACAACTTTACAACTTTTGGGTTTAGTCTCGTGGTTTGGGGTTAGGCTTTCGGGTGTAGGCTTAGGGCTTCATGAGAATGCCATGCTCGAGGAAACTCGCAGCCAACTGCCAGCGTGCTCAGGCTCTAGAACTTTTCATTTGTAAGCAGGTATTAGTGGGGCTTTGGGCTTGGGATGTATCTTGATTCTGCACGCTAAATCAAGATCCTTGAGCCCTGAATGGCCAAGCTCTGAGCTGGCCGAAACCCTAAACCCTAAATCCTAAACCCTAAACCCTAAAGACCCTCCCCTCCCTTCTGACGGGGGCCTTGACCCTGCGTGCCGTCCGCTCCTGGCTGCAGAACTATAAGAAGGGCTGGGACAAGGCGCAAAGGCCTATACACCGCGGCTTAGGTTTAGGGGTTTAGGGTTCAGGGTTCAGGGTTAGGGTTTAGGGATCAGTCCGTCATATTACATAAAGCTACTACATATCATACACCCTTAAGCCAACATGCACATGAACCCTGAATCCTCCCCCCTGCACCCAAATGGGGTTTAGGGTTCAGCGTTTAGGGCTTCTCGAAAGGCAGTTACACGGTCCCTGAAAAAATGGGCCCTGAAAAAATACCCCTTATATGCCCCCTATATGCCCTATGCAAATTAAGGGCACCCTTTAAAGGCGGTAAGGGACCAAATTAAGGGCCCATGAACTACCCTAACCCTAAACACTAAACCCTAAACCCTAGATCCTGAACCGTAAATCCTCCACCCTAAACCCTAAACTCTCCACCCTCCATCCTAAACCCTAAACCCTAAACCCAAAACCCTAAACCCTAAACCTGAAGGGCGCATGTAACTACCCCTAGATGCTATTGGACCACGAGCATCCCAAGCGGTACTGTAAACACCTTCCAAGAGCCTCTCAATAAGCCAGCAGTGCACACCTACAGGACCTATAGACCTCAATCCTGTTCACCCCTTGCAGTAAACCCTGAACCCTGAACCCTGAACTCTGAACCCTAAACCCTAAACCCTAAACCCTAAACCCTAAACCCTAAACCCTAAACCCTAAACCCTAAACCCTGACCCGGAGACCCTGCACCCAAATTTACCAAGGCGCCCCTCACACAACCTCTCAGCCCTGCAGTTCCTGCTACAGTCGGAGTATCCACATGGGCAATCCCTAAACCCTAAACCCTTTCGGAGCTCCTAGCCTTTCAAAGCCCTGAACGCGAAACTTTGGGATGTTCCCCCTTATACAACCTGTCCTTAATAGCGAGTATCATAGGGGGCTTAGGGATCATCAGGGGGGAACATCCCGAAGGAAACTTCTAAAGTCAGCAGGCAGGGGCCGCTACCCTCAAAGTCCTCAAGCCCTGGGATGTTTAGGATTTAGGCTTCGGACTCCCCCCCCCCCCCCCCCCCCCCCCCCCCCAAACCCTAAACCCTCAACTCTAAGCCCTACGATGCGGTTCAACTCCCCCCCTCCCCCCAACCCTAAACCCTAAACCCTAAACCCTAAACCCTAAACCCTAAACCCTAAACCCTAAACCCTAAACCCTAAACCCTATAGGGTTTAGGGTTCATGGTTTAGGGCTTACCCCTCCGGCCCCTAGGCCTCGACGGTTTCTGGTGCGGCGTTGAGGCGCATGTCCTGTGCCAGACCCGCCTCCAGGGGCGACGTGAAGTTCAGGGGCCCAGAGGGTTTAGGGTTTAGGGTTTAGGGTTAAGGGTTTAGGGTTTAGGGTTTAGGGTTTAGGGTTTAGGGTTTAGGGTTTAGGGTTTAGGGTTTGGAAAAGTTCAGGGGTTTGGGTCTATGGGTTTCGAGCGTTTAGGGGTGCTCAGGGTAGCCTTTCGGGAGGCTTTTAAGGGGGGCGTTTAGGGGGGGACTTCTAGCGGGGCTTAGGGATTTAGGTGGTCGGGTGGTTGAGGGGCTCTTATGGTGGGTCTAGGGGGGGCTTCTTCCTGTCTTTTGCATGCGTCACGTAGCCCTTTGGTCTCCTGCTTCGTGCTTCTTGCGGTTCAAGCTTCAGGGTTTAGGGTTTGGGGTTTAGCGTTGCCATAGTAAGGAAGCCCGTTTACTTGCTGCTTCTTATCGCTGTCATGGCAAGCCAGGTCATAAGCTGCGTATATAGGGGCCTGAATAATTAGAACAGGGTTTTGGGGTTATTGTAGTATAAAGAGACCCTAAGGGAATACTACTCGTACTGGTACTTATTCCGACCCCTGTATTACCTTGTCTCACGCAGATCCAGATCAAGCCCAATATGTGGAGTGGGATCCATACAGGCACGACTACTAGAGGGGCCTTAATGATTAGAAAAAGGTTTTGGGAGGTTCGTAATTCTTCCGACCCCTATACTAGCTCTTTGGACTTCAGCTTCGTTTGCTAGTTGGGCCCCTGTAAGGGGCCCCCTGTAAAAATGTTGAGGGTTTAGGGTTCCCTAAAGGGGAGAGTGCGTAAAGAAAACAAAAATTAAAGCCCCCCACGCCCCCCCCGCCGATGGTCCATTCCACAATTCCTCTACAATTTTTGGTAGGATTCCTATTTTTTGAATAGGAATCCAATTAATTTCAAGAGGATTTTATTAATTTCGTAAGATTTCAATTCAGTTTTTTCATTGCATTTCAATTCAACCCTAATGGGGGTTTGAATTACTTTTTCTAATCGGATTTCTACTAATTTTGATAGCAGTTCAATTTATTGTAATAGGAGTTGAACTTAATTCTAAACGGATTTCTATTATTAGAATAGAACTCCCATCAAAACTAATACAAATCTTATTACAAATCTTTCTAAATTCACAAAAATTCTAACCCGATTAGAACGAAAAGAAATCCTTTTGCAACTAATTGAAACCCTATTAAAAATACCTATGTATTAAAAGAAATTCAAGCGCCATTAGTAGAAACTAGAAACCCTTGCACCCTACTAAAAAAAATCCACAGTTTGTATTTTCTAACTTCTATTAAAAGTAAACCGAAATCTGATTAAAATTGATAAAGGGGGGGCGGCGGCGGGGGGGGGGGGGGGGGGGGGGGGGGGCTGGCTTATGTTCCCGCAGGCCGCAATGGCACGCACTGTCCCAAACCCTAAACCCTAAACCCCAAAACCCTAAACCCTAAACCCCAAAACCCAAAACCCTAAACCCTAAACCCAATGTGCAAGGGACCCGGGCCTGCTCCAGAAGCTTGTTGAGGAGACCCAGCTTTGCGTTTCGCTGCTGCAGGAGCCTCTTAAGGCTTGACACCCTAAACCCTAAACCCTAAACCCTAAACCCTAAACCCTAAACCCTAAACCCTAAACCCTAAACCGAGGGGGCATGGTCTCGCGTTTGGGTGGGTTTGGGTTCCCAAAATTACTCATTTAGCTCTCAAAACCAGGTTTTCTGGGTCTCTGTGTAGCACGGCACCTTGCGCACAGGACTCCAAAAGGGACTCGAGTTTAGAGAACTACCGAGCTAACTATCCTTAGTTGTCCAGTATCCTAGGGGGACTAAAGGTTAACCTTTGGGTTTATAGAGGAATTATAATAGCCCAAAAAGGTGAAAGGTTACCTACTCTACTGCTAAGTATCTAAATAGACATACCCTACCGGGGCCGCACCTCTTCTTCTTCCTTCCCTCCGACTTGATGAGTGAGTGCACCTGGTCCGCATCGCGAGGAGTGCCCTACAATGCAAGGGACCTTCAAAATCGCGAACCCTGAAACCCTAAACACTAGACCTGAACCCGAAACCTGAAACCCAAAACCCTACACAACGGGATCGCATGACCCCTAAGGCTTTAGACCACAAATTTCCGTATGACGATTTTAGGGTTTCCAGGGTCCGGATTTTAGGGGTTCAGGGTTCAGGGTCTACTGTACAGCCTCGGGGATGAGAAGGCTTATTTCTTAGGTAGGTTTATGGCCTTTTAGGGTTTTGGAGGCGTGCCCTGCCGGCATGCGCTTCCTCTTCAAACCAAACGAGCATGCCACTGCTGCCATCGCTCGAGCCGTGTCGTCTGAATCGCTTCAGGGGAACAGGATTAAGTTTTGTTCTCGCAACTTGAGGCGGGGGGGGGGGGGTTCTAGGGTATGGGTCGATGTTCCCCCTTTGGGATTGTTGCATCTTGAAAGGATTTATAGGGCAGGGATGTTCCGTTCCCGATTTTGTCTAACAGTCCTTAGCAGGGATTATCGTACCCCCTATTAGAATCCCGATTAAGGACTGTTCTTATAAGGGAACATTGCTTGTAGGACTGCCGGGGATCAGTCTTTGCTGCTCTGGCATGGCTTAAGAAAGGGATTTCTTAAGCTCACCGAGATCCCAGAGATACGCATCTTGGAACAGCCACACTGGCCCCATGCTGTCCAGCACGGCCACCCGGGACGCATGGATGCGAAGCAGCGCATGACGTGCATCTTCTGCCTGCTCCTCGCATGCCACCACCACTACCCAGCTCCCATCCGGGACGGCCAAGTTCAGATCTCGAGATCCGGAGCGGTGTGTCGTCGGCCCTGGTGTACCTCATGTCGCTTAGCTCCATGCTCGTGGGTTGTGGGCTTGCTGTAGCAATCCCTCCAAGCTGAAGCCTAAACCTCAAAAACCCTCAAACCCTAATAACCCCACCGCCGAAACCTAAACCCTAAACCCTAAACTTCGTCTGAACCCTTAAACACTCCACCAAGAAGACCCTCAGACCCCCTGAGGCACACGAAAAACCACTGGAGAAAATTTTGAAGCTAAAAAGACCCCTGAACCCTCGGCTGCTGGATCCAAAAAAACAAAAAGGATCAAAAACAACATAAGCAACCGAGAGTTAGGGCTTAGGGCTTCTTAGGGTTTAGGGTAGAGTTTGGGGCTTAGGTTTAGGGTTTGGGGTTTATGGGTTTAGGGCAGGGTTTAGGGTGCAGGGTACAAGGTGCATGGTGTAGGGTGCATGGTGTACGGTGTGGGGTGTAGGGTTTACGGTTTAGGGGTCAGTTTAGGGTTCATTTTTTATTGATCCCTGGCAGTTTTTTGCGATCCTTTCTTTATGTTGCCTGATCTCTATCCCCTGAACCCTCAACCTTAAGACCCTCAAAAAGAATTAAAGACCTAACCCTAAGCGATTTCACCTTGAGAGTCTTCGGGTGGGTATTCCTAAACCCTAAACCCTAAACCCTAAACCCTAACCCTAAACCCTAAACCCTAAACCCTGAATCCTCCCAATGGGTCCAAGCCTTCGCCTCCTTGGATGTTGGGCCCTGCGCGCAAGCACAACTCTCGGCTCTGGCAAAGGCTCGTTTACGAAGGCTTTCGGGTTTAGGGTTTAGGGCCAGGTCCCTAAACCCTAAACCCTAAACCCTAAACCCCAAACCCGAAACCCTAAACCCTATCCCTACATAAACCCTTTCTTCGAAGCCGCTAAGCCCTGAACACACTGTTTGGGGCTGATCTAGTTTTATGGGGGGACCTTCTGTGAGAGTCTCCGTTTTATAAAGGCAAATCGAGACAACCATGCGTGGGTATGTGAATTTAATGCATACGAGCGACTGGATTGCCAAAACCGGCTGGCGGTGCTAGTGGACGCAACATGAGGGGTCTCGCTTTTCAAGTGTTCCCATCGCTTTGCAGGGTTTTGGCGTTGGTCGTCCACGCTTGATGTCTGCAGGTGTGGCTTTGGGAAAATTTTAAGGCAATCGCCCACCCAACGGCTGATTAATTTAGGGTTGTCGCTGTTCAGGTGTTTCCATCGCTGCACATGGTTTGGGGCATTCGTGTCTACCCTTGCTTACTTGAATGGCTGGGGGCTTTCGCGCTTGCTCATAAGCTCATATGGGCTTGCCCAGAATCGGGTCCCCCCAGCCTTAAACCCGAGTTTTTTTGAAACCACCACTGCAATTCCTTACGGCTGAGGGAACCAGAATTTAGGCTTTGGGGTTGAGGGTTTTAGGGTTCGGATAGGGACGCCTCCTCCTCCACCGAGACTTGTCGCGAGGGATCCGGCGTTGCAGAGGGATCCGGCGTGGCAGCACCTTAAGGAATCATGGGTAGGGTTTAGGGTTTAGGGTTTAGGGTTTTGGGTTTTGGGTTTATTACTCCTACTCTGTACTACCACCCCCCTAGGTTCCCACCTTAAATAACATAAATGAAGCTTACTTATCCTTAAATAGCCTGAATTCTGGGGGGAAACCCAGGGGGGGTAGTATAGAGGGGGGTAGTAGGGGAACACCTGAAGTAAGTTGACCCAGACCTCAACCCTCGAAGGGGTGCAGGGCTTAGATTCTTTGGGGTTTCTAGGGCTTTGGGTTTTTCGCTTTAGGGTTTATCAGGTTTGGTTTTTTCAGGTTCAGGTTGGGATGTTCCCCCCTATACTAACAGTCCTTAACAGGGATCATAGTACCCCCCCCCCCCCCCCCCCCCCCCCCAAGATTATCCCTACCAAGGACTGTTAGCACAAGGGGAACATCCCAAGGTTTCTAGGGCTTTTAAAGGGTTAAGAAATTTTTCGGGACGTCTCGCCACGCATCTGCAGCGACTGGCAGGTGAAAATGGTGCCAACCGGTGCTCGGTCGCGCGTGTCGCCCCCCCCACCCCGTCCCTCCCGCGGCCGCAGCGCCACGGTGGGTTCAGGCAGTGCTGTAAGTACTTATAGGGTTCTAGGGTTTGGGGTTTGGGGTTTAGGGTTTGGGGTTTGTTACGAGGTTTATAGTATCTGGGAGCATCCGGCAGGATACCATGGCCCCACGACAACCCATGTGCAGGAGCGTTGGTCGGTGCAGCAGATCCCTGAGAGCTGCTCCGAACTCAGGTCGCTGGGCTTACTTGGAGGTTCATGGTACCCATTAACCAATTTCTATCTGTACTTGTAATCCGCTTAAGCCCTTTAAATGGCCTAATATTGTTAGAAGTACAGTTATCATGGGGTCGCTGGGTTTAGAGATTCTTCATCATAGGTGAGATGCTGGGGGGCTTCCGACATTAGGGTATCAAAGGGGCCCTATTTTGGGAAGTACCCATTTGGGGTTTAGGGTTTTGGGTGAAACGCTGAACCCTATAGACCCTAAACTCCCAAACCCGAAGCCCGAAACAAGAAACCCTACACCCTAAACCCTAAGCCCTAAGACCTAGGCAGAGTCCAGCACCTGCAACTGGTGGCTAGGGGCAACTCTTTCGGTCTAATATAGGGACCTTAATGCATAGAACCAGGGTTTTGGGGGTTTTTGTAGTATAGTTAGGAAGGTTGGAGTCCCCAGGCCCCGATCATGAACCCAAAACCTGCCAGGGTTTAGGGTGTAGGGTTTAGGGTTTAGGGTTTAGGGTTTAGGGTGATTCCCCAAACCTACTTTAAGCCAAGACCTGCCCCCAATTGACGCCATCAAAAACCCTAAACCTGAAGCCCTAAGCCCCAAGCCCTAAGCCCGAAGCCCCAAGACCTAAGCCCTAAGCCCTAACCCTTCTTGGTTGAGGAGGTTTAGAAGGTGGAATCCTGAGGCAAGGCTTCTTTCGTGTAGTCTCTGAAACTCAGACCAACACCCTTGACTTAGGAGAGTAGCTATGAATTGAGTTTTTAGCTGCCTTACTAGGAAGCCCAATAGACCCAAAAAGGCTCAAGATCTAAAGTTACAGTAAAGCACCACAAGGAACCTAGATCCTAAACCATGAATCCCAAAGGCCGCGCTGTCCCTACTAAAACCCCTTCAGGTGTTGGGATTAAATTAGGGCTTGTTTAGGGTTTAGGGTTTAGGGTTTAGGGTTTAGGGTTTAGGGCTTAGGGTTTAGGGTTTGGGGTAAACCGCGCTCGGCCTGCGTCCTCCAGCGCGTTCAAGTCCAAGTTCCGTGGCGTGTCGAATCCCGGCCGCGAAAGGGTGACCTCCCACAGCTCTTCCACAATAGCATGAGTAGTCTTAGTAGGTCTCGGTTTTAGGGGTTAGGGTTCAGGGTTCAGGATTCAGGGTTTAGGGTTTAGGGTTTAGGGTTTAGGGTAAGAGAACCTGAGCCCGAGAAAGGGAATAGGGGCACTGTGAGGCATGCTAGCCTTTCAACCTCACGAGTTGGCTTTTTGCGAAGGATTTCAGCACTCAAAATCCATTCACAGTTTTCTGCAATCTTGACATGCTAAGACCGCAACCGCCAAACTCTAAACTTCCAAGCCCTAACCCCAAAGTCCCCCAAAGAGACATGATGCAGGGGCCTGTTTACTCAGAAAGGTGCTTTGGGTAGCTACTATTGCAACTATATATTACCTTTGATAAACCCCAAAACAGACATCCTTACTATAGGAAGCCCCAAAAGGGTATCCCTGTTTTTGGCAACCCCCCGCCCCATATGAGGGTGAGAATTGCAACTATATATAGGGTGAGAATCCCTCAACCCTAAACCCTAACCCCTATACCCTAAACTCTAAGCCCTAAAGCCTAATGATGGGGCCGATCTTGCTAAGACATGTCTCGGGGCTTTACCCCCTACTTTGGAGAAGACCCTGGGAAAAAAGTGTATACTGTTTAGGTATAAGTAGCTCTATGTAATCGGGGGTTTAGGTTTAGGGTTTAGGGTTTAGGGTTTAGGGTTTAGGGTTTAGGGTTTAGGGTTTAGGGTTTAGGACAAAAAAAGTATTCAAGTATAGTACTCCCTAAACCAGTCGCCTGCATGCCCGAAGTGTTGGACACCGTTCTTCCTGCCAGGAGGGTGCGGCGCTTGTTAGGGTTTAGGGTTTAGGGTTTAGGGTTTAGGGTTTAGGGTTTAGGGTTTAGGGCTTGGGGTTTGGGGTTTGGGGTTCGGGCTCAGGGTCTGGGGTTTTGGGGTTTAGGGACGGACGCTCGGATGCGTTCATCACTGTTGCGCAGGACAAAAAATATAACCGCACCTACAGGCTACAACCAAAAATCTGTCAACACCTTCGCCAGCCCCCAAAGTCCCGAATGCAAGGCACTCCTTCCCGGCATGCATACTGAACTTTGGTTGTTGTGTAACATCGCCAATGCAATCGGTTACAGTAAGTTCGACTCATCACAATACCAGGAATTCAGTCGAAATGTCTAAATGTCAACTGCTTCGCCTTACTTTATTCTGAACAAGTTATCACAATGCAGGTCCAGGTTGACTTGAGGGTGTATGAAAAGAGAGACGTACTTTAATTAGACGACGATAGCAATAGCGAAAGACAGTGCAGCAGCATTCTTCGTAAAATGCTACTTATAATTGCAGCATGACCAAACTTGAACAAGAACTTACATGCAGCACAAAAAATATTCCAAACAAGCATCTAGCTTACTAAGCCTTAATAAAAAAAGGAAGTCTCACACTGGGCGACAGCATTCTTGCCATGACGTGTAGGTCGAGTCTGAAACGAGCACAGTAGCCCAAACCCCCCCCCCCGCCCCAACACCCGAGCCTATCCTGAGACCTCAACCTAAACGTAGACCCTAAAGCCAACACCCTAGACACTAAAAAAAAAACCACATCGGAGGCTTCCTCCCCCACCTTGCACTCACCCAGACAAACACATGCGACCACAGCAATGCCACCCTAAACCCTAAACCCTAAACCCTAAACCCTAAACCCTGAACCCTGAACCCTGAACCCTAAACCCCTAAACCCTAAACCCCTAAACCCTAAACCCTAAGGCCCTAAACCCTGTGTTGGGACAAAACGATCCGGGACTCCTGGTGCAACCGCCGACTCGGCCTGTCGCTGCAGATCCAACCTCAGGGTTTTGGGGGGTTTCAGGGTTAGGGTTTAGGGTTTAGGGTTTAGGGTTTAGGGTTTAGGGTTTAGGGTTTAGGGTTTAGGGTTTAGGGTTTAGGGTTTAGGGTTTAGGGTTTAGGGTTTAGGGTTTAGGGTTTAGGGTTTAGAGTTTAGGGTTTAAGGTTTAGGGTTTAAGGTTTAGGGTCTAGGGCTTGGGGTTTAGGGTTTGGGGTTTAGGGTTTGGGGTTTAGGGTTTGGAGACCTCGGCTTCCGCACGTTCAGGAGTTGAGGCGTAGGTGGGGCTTAGGGGGCTTAGCGTGATTCTTAGGGTATACCTGCATGGTCCCTTAGTATGCGCCCTTAAAAAGGGACCCCCCTATATGAAGTAGGGTATATATTTCTTGTACTGCGGACCGGAGGTCGTGAATCATATCAAGGTGAGACAGCTTAGGTTTGTACTAAGCACGGTTAGCAAGCACACAACATCAGTGGTCGAGAACGTGAATTAACTGATCAATGGTGAAGCTTCGCAAGGATAGATGAGATAGGGTATATATTTCTTGTACCCCCAAAAGGACACCCAAGGTATACACTCACCAACTTTTAAAAAGGAACCTTATATACACTCACCAATAAGAGTAATATAAACCCTGCTTCATATACGCCCTACATACCGCATACAACCCAAGTGTCCAGACTTCAGAACCCTTTGAAGGATGTAAGGGAAGCTTGGCCATGGGATCCTCCCAGCTGTGCCTGAGGCCCAGTGGGAAACCATGAACATCCTGTTGAAAAGCCTTGGCCACAAGACCTCCCGAAGCTGGGTATCCCCCCCCACCGCTCCCCAATCTATAAACCCGAAACTTTCAACCCTAAACCCTGCAACCCAAACCCAAAACCCTAAACCCTAAACCCCCAACCCTCAACCCTAAACTTTCAACCCTAAACCTGGAACCCGAAACCCTAAACCCTCAACCCTAAATATGCGCTGAGCGGCAACGCCTTGACCTGCATTTGCGGCGTTCGAGCTCGAGCAGGTAGAGCTTAGACCCAGAGAGCCCAAACACCCTGTAAATTAAGGAATATACCCCTACATCAGAATATGAAGCCCCTAATATACCTTAAATAATAGTATGAAGCTCCTAATATACCCCTAAATCATAGTATTAAGCCCCTTGTAATTTCCTTGATTTAGGGGATCTCTGGGTAGGCTTTTGACTCGCACTTGCGGAAGGTTGTCGGTGGGCCCTAAACCTGAACTCTCAACCCCACAAACCTTTGCGGCGGCCAGTTAAGGGGTTCGCTTTGTTCTTCTGCGAGGGGTTTGGGTCCCCTCCGCTCCGAAGGTACGAACCCCTGAACCTAAACCCTAACCCCCAAACCCTAAACCCCAAATCCTAAAACTTTGAGGCACCCTGACTCTCAAGCTGAACATCCACGTCCCACGTTGCTCTGGCCCCGAGTTCCCCCCTCCCCTCTCTGCCTGGCGCAAGGGTTGAGGGTTCAATTTGGAGGTATTTCGCGGTCTAAAGAACCCTAAACCCTAAACCCTGAACCCTGAACCCTGAACCCTGAACCCTGAACCCTAAACCCTAAACCCAACGGTTTCAGGGCTACAAGGTTTCCGTCAGCGGCCTTCTCTATCTCCCGCGTGAGCTTCTCAATCTCCTGCCCGCAACTGGACAGCATCCAAACCCTGCTGGTACCCTAATCCTGCACCCTACTTAAACTTGAGATATGCTATTTGGTGAGGCCAGTTGATGGCAAACCCCCACTTGGAGGTTCATGGTACTTATTCACCAAGTATAACTGTACTTACAACCCACTTATGAGCCCCTTAAGTGCCCTAATATGCTTATAAGTACAGTTCTAAGTACAGTTATAATTGGTCAGGAAACACCGTGAACCTCCAAGCAACCAACCAAAAGACAAGACCCCCCGGCGCTTTCCGCCAGCGTGGTCGAGGCGTGCGACGGGCCGCGTTGAACATTAAACGTTCCTAAACCCTCAGCCCTAAGCCCTAACTAAACCCTAAACCCAGAAGCCTGAACCCGAAACCCTAAACCCTCCTCCAAGAAAGCCATTTTCTCTGGCACCATGTTCGGTTGAGCTAGGCTTCGTACCTGCTGGGGTCTCCCCCTGGTTCTTAGTAGGGAATGAGGGAATTGAGGCCCTATATTATACCAATTTGCGGGGTTGTTAGGGTTGGGGCTTGGGGTTTCGGGTTTAGGGCTTAAGAGGTTGAAGTTTCGGGTTTAGGCATTCCCTCATTCCCTACTAAAGACCACCCAGCCTCTTTTAGGATGTAGGGATTTAGTTCGGGTTTCGGAAGTTGAGGGTTTAGGGGTTCAGTTTCATACAGGCAACCCAGGGCCCTGTCAAGAAGCGAAACACAAGGTGCCAGAACCCTCAACCCTGTCAACCCTATCAACCCTATGAACCCTCTAAACCCTGTAAACCCTATAAACCCTATCAACCCTATAAACACTCTACACCCTGTAAACCCTACAAACCCTGTAAACCCCATAAACCCTATAAACCCTATCTACCCTATCAACCCTATACATATGAACCCCCTAAACCCAAAACCCATGTGAAGCTCTTCCGGGGGGGGGGGGGTGGGGGGTTGTTGCTTGAGGCTTTGGAGGATGCACCCTCAACTCCGATACACTTGCTGAACATACACCCGAGACCCTAAGCAAAAGACCCAAAGAGGAGGATTCTGAAGCCTCCTGAAGAGGAACCTCGGACGCAGACCCAAAGGCACGTGAAGAATCTTCATGCTCCAAACCTAGGGCCTAGGGGGATCGTGAACACGAGAAGGGCTTGTCGCTTTGGGTGGTCCTCCTCAGCCTTATCGCTGTTTTTCTGCACCTTGGCGGTAGGCAGTGGGAGTGTAGGCTGTCCGGAGACACTGACCAGCCATCAACTGCCCGAAGCCTCTAGCCCCGAAGCCGGAAAATATCGAGGGCAGGTGGGGGGGTATTTCCCAACATGGGGGCTCCCTTAGGAAACCCCCAATCTACTACAATCCTTCTTACAGGAGCCCCCTAAGAAGGGCACCCCTATTTTTGCGGAACACCAACTGCGACCCCAAGAAGCGTGACGCAAGGAGCCCTCGCCCGGACCAACTTCCAACTTCCCTGCCCTGAGCCATTCTTCAGAACCTAAGCTGCTAAGGTTTGGGGTTCAAGCTTTGGGGTCCTAACCCCTGAACCCTGAACCCTAAACCCTAAACCCTAAACCCTGGTGTTCGGGGTTTGGGACAAAGGGCTTAAACCCCACAGCCCTGCGGCCTCAACCCAACGCTCCCGGCCTCCAGGATCTCAGATGCCTGCTCACACTTTGCCTTCAACCTGCACAAGGAGGACAGTGATACAAGGCCTTGGGTTTAGGGTTTAGGGTTTAGGGTTGAGGGGTTTAGGTTCGGGGCTTGCAGCGTTTGGGGGTCGAGGGTTTGGGCTTTGCAGCGTTTGGGGGTTTAGTTTCGGGTCTGGGGCTCGGAAGGGGCGAGGGCTCAAGGGATTGCAGGGTTTTGAAGTTTTGGGCCTTCGCAACACTGAGAACCCTTGACTTTTAAACCCCCAACGAAACGACAAAAACGTTAAATGGAGCCCTGTAGACCCCACAAGACGAACTTACGAGCAGTACCACCACCATCTTGTCCTCAGAAGGGACCCTCATCTAGAGAACTACCCATGTGAAAGCAAAGGACCAACGCCTGTGAAATTTCAGTATCCTGCTGGGAGGCGATTTACAGATTAGGCGTTTATCGGGCGTGCTGTACTCCTCTGTCTGTGCACATGCCTCTGACCGCGTGTGATTTACGGATTGGGGGTTAGGGCCACCAGTTGAACAAGGACTTGTTTATAAGTTGGGACGTTCTCCCGCATACGAACAGTCCTTAGTAGGGATTCTCGTACCCCCTAGTTTAATCCCTATTCAGGACTGGTAGTATAAGGGAAAACATCCCTATACATAAGGGTTACAGGGTGAGCCCATGCAAAAGCACCATAAAACCCAGGCGTTCTATCTGATGGCGCGTGAGGTCACAGGCATGCGAATTCGCCGGCGGTTCATGCGAGGAAGAATCAGCGCATGGGGCGGATTCTGAGCGACGCCGAAGTCCCGAAGCGCTCCGGCAGCGGGAACAGTGTGGAGAGCCGCCGAAAATGGCGGCTACGCATCCAGAACGTCGGCGTCATCAAAGCCTTACTTCTCCAATAGCCATGGACATAGAAACATGCCGGACTGAATATATAAGGCCCTACTAAACCAATCAGGAACTCCAACAAAAAGCGGAGTCTAAAGTTTTCACTACTGGCTATATGTAAGAAGCGGACATTTGCCTCGTTTTCCTCGGAGGCCTGCTCCAGGAGATTCGCCCAGGATTTGCAGTAACACTGGTGGATGCAATTGACCCAATGCAAACACTGAGGCCCATTGCCCCACTTCTCGCAGATGTAGCCCTTGTTGCAGGGCTGGCCATTGTACTCGTTGGAGGCATCGCACTTCACATACTGCTTGCACTTGGTGCTGGTGGCAGTCTCTGCAACTTCAGTCGTCGGGTGTTCGATGTCTTCATCCTGGAAGCGGACCTCGACATTCTCGAGTCTGCTGATCTCACCGCCCTGCTCAAGTAGCTGCGCCCAGTTGGCGCAGTAGCCTGGGTTGCTGTTCAGGAACATACACTCAGTTTCCCATAATAAGGGAAACAAGTTCTTGCTTGTGTATACCCACGTGTTGGGGAAGCTTTGGTTTTTGTGTCTCTTGACAGCAAAACCGAGTCGCATGAACGAGCACAGTTGACCCAGTGAAGGCAGGTACGGGTGGGAGCACTGAAGGTCTTGCTGCAGTAGTAGCCCTTCTCACCTTGGTAGCTCAGTAACCACATTCTAAACCCCAAACCCTAAGCCCCCTTGTTTTAAGCCCTAAACCCTAAGCGCTAAAACCCCCTTTTTTTTTTGGGGGGGGGGGAAAAATAAAAATAAAAAAACAAAAAAAGTAAGAAAGGGCGTTCCTGGGCTACCCAGTCACACGGCTGTCCCTGGTGTTTGTCCGAGGCATCGCACTTTACCTGCGTCTCTCATGGCTGGCGGGAGGGGGGTTCACAAGAGGTTTAGGGTTTAGGGGTTTAGGGGTTTAGGGGTTTGGGGGTTTAGGGGATTGGGGGTTTAGGGGTCTAGGGGTTTAGGGGTTTAGGGGTTTAGGGGTCTAGGGGTTTAGGGGTTTAGGGGTCTAGGGGTTTAGGGGTTTAGGGGTTTAGGGGTTTAGGGGTTTAGGGGTTTAGGGGTTTAGGGGTTTAGGGGTTTAGGGCTTAGGCGTAAGTTCCGTAGCGACATCCACGCCCTTTTTTGGTCGGGAAGACCCTGGTCATAGAGCATGGCTTTCCTGGCTCCTAGGCAGGACAAGGGGGACCCTTGAAAGGGAGCCCTTCTTAACCTTCTTCTGGCTCTCTTGAACAGGGACCTTCTTCAGAGGGTCTATAGCCCCAAGGGTCCCCCTAATCCTATCCCCGACTGGCCCACTTCCGGCGACAGCACGCGGAGCCGTGGGAGTGGCAAAGGCCCTGTCATGACCCTCTACTCTCCCGTCCCCCCCATATGGGTGGTTGTCGAAATGATGGTCCCAATTTTGGATCCCTACTACAATACGGCACCTAATATTTAGGGTGCCTATCAAGCCGGCTCACTTCCGCCAAGAAACGAACAAAAGAGAAAAGAGACGAACAAAGCAACAAACAGCAGCTCAGATTGCGCTTATGTCCACCCGCATCCTTGACTTCTTAATATGAAGGGCAGCAACCTCACCACGTCCCCACAAAAAAAACCCTTGAGAAGCCGAGGCGCATAGTGTTTACAGTGGGCCGTGTTGCTCTTCTGGTGGGCCGTGCTGTTCTTTCGCAACTCTGCTGCCGCTATCCGTCCGTGCGCCCTTCAGTCCCGCATGCTCTAAACCCTAAACCCTAAACCCTACACCCTAAACCCTAAACCCTAAGCCCTAAACCCTAAACCCTAAACCCTAAATCCTAAACCCTAAACCCTAACCCTAAACACCCGACCAACCCTAAACCTTTTAATGTGTGGTTGGGGGATGAACCATTGGTAGGGAGGCGCTCCCTGGAAACAACGACGAAGACCCCCCAAACCCTAAACCCTACCCTAAATACTAAGCCTCAACTGCTCTTTTAAGACAAGGACGCTGCAGTAGCTCCAAAGCACAAGAGCCCGAGGCACAGCTGTCCTGGCTGAATGGGGGGGGGAGGGTCTGGCCCTAAACCCTAAACCCTAAACCCAAAATCCTGAACCCTAAGCCCTAAACCCTAAACCCTACACCCTGTCATTCCAGGCCCAAAAGGTTCGACGGTCCTCCTGCAAAAGTGCGTCCGTCGCATCTTCATCCAACACGGCGATCGCGAGCCCAATCCTGAAAAGGCGTTTAGGGTTTAGGGTTTAGGGTTTAGGGTTTAGGGTTTAGGGTTGAGTTTCATGTTTCAGCTTTGGGCAAAGTATTTAGTGGGCTCTTGAAGTTAGGGTTATGTCTTTTTCTTGAAGAGTCTTTGAGAGTACTGTTTGTTTTCCATAAGGGCCCATCATGCGGGGGCAACCTCCTATGTATGGTTACAAGGTTAAGGGTACTTACGGGACTGAGGCCCCCGAGGTCTACAAAAGCACATCGCGCATCTTGAGATTAGGTTTGACCCTGCATCCCTTTTTCTCTCTCTCACTCTCTCACTCTCTGTCTCTCTCTATTACTCTCCTAATCGCTAGCACTCACTCGTTCCACCCACTTTACACTTCTCTCCCTCACCACCCCGACCCTACTATGATCCCCTTAAACCCTGTAAGGGAAAAGAACAACATTCCAGGGCCTGCTTAGCTAGGGACTCGACCAAAGGATATAGCATATAAGGCTTTGTGAGCCCAACTTTTGTGACTTCCTCTACTCTCGGGGAAGTCCACCCTAAAACCTTCAAACCCTGAGGTCCTAAACCCTACACCCTATAGACCCTAGACCCTAGACCCTAGACCCTAGACCCTAGACCCTAGACCCTAAACCCTAAACCCTAAACCCTAAACCCTAAACCCTAAACCCTAAACCCTAAACCCTAAACCCTAACCCATTCTGGCAAGGGAGCAAAAGAGATGCCACTGCGACTCGGGGATGCATGGCACGGTCCTCCAGCTGTACTCTGTGGGGAGTTTTGGGGGGTTTAGGGTTTAGGGTTTACGGTTAGGGTTTAGGGTCTAGGGTCTAGGGTCTAGGGTCTAGGGTTTAGGGTTTAGGGTTTAGGGTTTAGGGTTGAGGGTTTAGGGTTTAGGATTTAGGGTTTAGGGTTTAGGGTTGTGTGTTTTGCTTGAGCCCGATTTCCCCTCAAAATGGGCATGGCCTCTAGCTTCAACTGACAAGCTCTACATACGAAACCCTATCCTACGTCAAACAAAATGTCGTATCACGCGAAGTTTGCACCGCAGCCCAAGCCACACGGACAAGGACCTGCGGATGTTCAAAGATCAGGGTCAAGAGTTTGGGTTTGAGTGGGGTCCCTAAACCCCGATACCTTAAACCCTAAACCCTAAACGCTAAAGCCTAAACCCAAAACCCTAAACCCGAAAAGGGTCGGGGGTGTCATGCCCACGTCCTGGCACGCTGCGCAGAGGCCAACTGCGGCGCAGCGGCGAGGAAAATAACAAGCGCTTTTTGGGCTGAAGAGGCTCCGGCAGCGTCAGGTGTTTCAAATCAGAGTTTAGGGTTTAGGGTTTAGGGTTCAGGGTTCAGGGTCTGAGTCAGGTCGCCGCAATGCTATAAGGCTACTATAGCTCAAAAAGCCCGAATCCTTAGCTCTACGCAGCAAACCCTAGGCCCGGAAACCCTCACCCTGAAACCCTGCCATGGCACATCAGCAACCCCTGAAGAGTTAACCCCCGAACTTGGCAGAGTGTTAGGAACCCCAAAATCGGGGTCATGTAGCCCTAAACCCTAAAACCTAGAGCCTAAACCCCAAGCCCTAAACCCTAAACCCTAAACCCTAAACCCTAAACCCTAAACCCAAAACCCAATTCCTACTCGGGTATGTGAAGCCCATAAACCCAGTTGGGGTTCATTTCGGTCAAGGATGTCGTTCGTGAAGGATGTAGGTTGCCAGGCTGAGGGTCCATGACCTAGGATCTCCAGCTACAGGCTTAACAGAGAGGACACCCTAAACCCTAAACCCTAAACCCTAAACCCAAAACCCTGAAACCCTAAACACCCTCAGGGAAGCAGACGTTTGGTTTGGGGTTTGGGGTTTAGGGTTAGGGTTTAGGCTTTAGGGTTTCGGGTTTACGGTTTACGGTTAGGGTTTAGGGTTTTTAGGGTTTACGGTTTAGGGTCGGGTTCGCGGGGCCTCTCTGTGTCCTGGGTCTTCTGCACTATCTCCTCCACCAGCGACTGCGGCACCCCAGAAGCGTCCTGCTCTGCAGAAGCATGCTGCTTCAGAACGTCGGGTTTAGGGTTTAGGGTTTAGGGTTTGGGGTTGGGGTTTAGGGTTTAGGGTTTAGGCTTTGGGGGGTGAAGGGCCCCCAAGCACGCCAACCCTCAACCCCGAATCTTAGACCGCACGGTACCAATTGATGCTACCTTTCTGTCAACAGCTGGTTTAAGCGCGAGTCAGAAGAATGCGTGCCTACCCAAAAGGGAAACAGCCCAAGGCTTTGCTGCAATAAGCCGTGAACCCTGAACTCTTAACCCTGTACCTAAACATCTGTCTACGTGTGTATATGTGTAAATATCCCCGTAAGAATCCCTCTATAACGTCTTTTTTGCCCCGCGACCCAATACACCAATTCAACCAAGCCCCATCTTTTCTAACCCCCCCCCCCCCCCCCCCCCCGGCTCCCCCGCCTGACCGATTGGGCTACCTCTTGCAGGGCGCTTTTTGTGTTTGAGGTCTAAAGTTTGGCGTTTCGGGTTTGAGGTGCGTTGAAAACGGCTACACCGATGGATTAACTAGGGCTTCTGGGCATGAGATGGTTTAGGTTTGAAGGCTTAAGGGTTTGGGGGTTCCGGGATTTTACAGTTCTGACATTTCGGCTTTAGGGCCTGTTTAGGATTTAGGCATTTAGGGGCATTTCGGGCGTTAGGGGTGGACTATTCGATCCGACGTAGTGCATAATAGTATGAAGCTGGGTCTGCTTCGGTCCTTCTGAGGGCATGGAAGCCTCATGGCCATGGGTGAAATGATAGCAGTCACCCCTATAAATTCATTCGATGGATATGAAGAATCTGATGTGTTGGACATGAACCAACACTACCCCTAAACCCTAAACCCTAAACCCTAAACCCTAAACCCTAAACCCTAATAGACCCTGAAAAAGGGTAAGCCTCTGGCTTGGACGCGCCAAAGCCCCACACAAAGGCCCTTAGACTTTGAAGGGGCCGGGGTCACGAGACTCAGGGCGTTGAGGGTTTAGGGTGTAGGGTATAGGGTATAGGGTTTAGGGCTTCGGGTGTAGTGTTTCGGATTAGGTTTTAGGGTTTGTTCGGTTTGTGGTCCCTGAACCCTAAACCCTAAACCCTAAACCCTAAGCCCTAAACCCTAAACCCCCAAACCCCAAAGGGTCATGGTCTGGGTTGGCCTTGAACCACCCGCGAAAATCCACCGCACCGCTTCTCCAAGAACCAAGCACTTTTTCACAGGCAAACGTTCTCCCCTTTGGGGTTTAGGGTTTAGGGTTCAGGGTTTACTGTAGGGTTTAGGGTTTACTCATTATTACTTGCAAAATAGGGAGGCCCCAACAGCTCAGAATTCAACTGTTGGCTAAACTGTTGGGTCAGTAAGCCAAAAAAATCTTAAGTCCAATTTGGGGAGGTCTAGACATAAACAACATGCTATGGTCACACCCTCAACCCTGAACCCTAAACCCGAAGGACTCACTCTGAACCCACCGGCCTGGAACGCTCATGACATCATCGTCGGCGGCCACCAACTGAGCATCGTCTAGGGTTCAGGGTTTCAGGGTTTAGGGTTTTACTGGGATTTCGGGTTCAGGGTTTAAGGGTTTCGGGGTTAGAGGTCTATGGATTAGGGATTTAGGGGCTCATAGGGGCTCAGGGATTTAGGGTTTAGGGACTGGGGTCGCGCGATTCTCCACGATGGTCTAAGGCCGAATGTCTTCAGGCACCAAGATACCCGAAACTTGCCTTAAACGCCTCAACCTGAAAAATGGAGCCCTGATATCAATGCTTAATCCCTAAAACAGGGGGGGGGGGGGGCTGTAGTTGAGGAGACAATGGGGTTAGGGTTGAGGGTCTAGGGATGGTGCCCCTTGCTTGTGTGAACAAAGTACCTAGCCGATCCAACCGCCCAAAAAAGGAATGAGTACAACTGAAGTGCGTGCGAGGCTGGTGGTTCTGGTGGCTTGGACTCAGAAAAGGTTCCGGGTTTGGGGGTTTGCGGTTTCGCCGTGGAAGTTCGTGCCTTTCACGGGGGCCCTTTTTGGTACCCGGTCCCCCAAATATAGGACCCCGTATTGTGCTTGTAAAGGAAGATGCACGGTCCCGTACAAATGGCATCTTTCCTTTTTTTAAGGCATCTGAAGAATGGGCCCTTGGCTGTGACAGAGTGTGTAAAGGGTGTTTTTTAAGGGTTCCCCAATAGAGGGGCCCAGAGCAAGGACAGGTGGACCAACCCTCAGAGTCAAAGGGACATCAAACCCTAAACCCTAAACCCTAAACCCTAAACCCTAAACCCTAAACCCTAAACCCTAAACCCAGGCTGCTAGTTCAAGGAATCCCCCATCTGGGCAGAGCTCTAAGCCTTAGACCCCGGGCCCGGCTTCTTCCTTGCAGATGTGGTGAGTACTAAGGCCAATGTAGTGGATTCGCTGCCGAGACATTGGAACCCCGCATTGGGGCGGGCAAACAACTCGCCAGCGAACCACGAACCCTTCGTTCGTTGCTCTACTCTCTCCCCCATCCTCACCATTGCCCGTGCTATCTCCTGGCTGGTCCATGTTGCCACTACACGTTCTCGCCATAGAATACCTTGGGCTTTGTTTCTGCCAAGTACGCCATGAACATCTTGAAGGCCTCACCAGTAAGGCCTTCTCCGCTTTCGATGCATGTCATTTTACGCTTCGGGTTCCGACGTCTGGGCCGTGGATCACGTTACTGTCGGTCGGGCCTCATCTTCCCCAAATCAGGGTCTCTTTCAAAAGGGCAGGTGGTTGCGGGTAGCAAGTCTGCTGGGTTTTTGGAATTTCCTAGGGATTTCGGGTAAAGGTTCGCCTCAACTCCTCATACCCCTTTCAAAACCTTAACAAGAACCCTACACCCTAAACCCCCAACCCTTGCACCCTCAAGCCCCTAAACCGCAACCTATACTATTTCGCCCCCCTTCGACCCCTGACCCCCCCCCCCCCCCCCCCCCCCCCCCCCCCCCTGACCCTAAACCCTAAACTCTATACAAACCCTAAACCCTAAACCCTAAAGCCTAAAGCCTAAAGCCTAATCCCTAAACCCTAAACCCTAAACCCTAAAGCCTAAAGCCTAATCCCTAAACCCTAAACCCTAAACCCTAAACCCTAAACCCTAAGCCTAAAGCCTAAACCCTAAACCCTAACCCCTAACCCCTAACCCCTAAATCCCTAAACCCCTAGGCCCCCGTCCCCCCGTCCCAGAACCTCCTCAATTGCGATTTCGGACTGCACCGACAGTCGCTGCTCACCCTCCGCCGGTGCCTCTCGAACTTCACTTCGCCGGCTGTTTGGGGAGGGGTTTAGGGTTTAGGGTTTAGGGTTTAGGGTTTAGGGTTTAGGGTTTAGGGTTTAGGGTTTAGGGTTTAGGGATTGGGGTTTAGGGCCAGTTTGCCAGTTTGGGGAATAGGGTTTAGGGCAAGTTAAGGAATTTAGGGAGCCAGGGAAGCGGGGGGAAGGGGCTCCAGAAAGAAAGGCGAGGCTAGGGTTTGTGGTTCAGGGTTCAGGGTCTGGGGCTTGGGGCTTGGGGCTTGGGGCTTGGGGCTTGGGGCTTGGGGCTTGGGGCTTGGGGCTTGGGGCTTGGGGCTTGGGGCTTGGGGTTTGGGGTTGGTTTTTGGTTTTTGGGGTTTGGGGTTTGGGGTAGAGTTTGGGGCTTAGGGAATCGCCACAATCCATGGATCTCCAGACAAGCACTCCCTAGTAGGATGCCAAAGTCTTTAACACACAGGCCCATCCCCGAACCAAGCCCTAAGGCCTGCAACCCCTACACCCCTAAGCCCGAAACACCGAACCGTACCCTCCCCCCCCCAAAAAAAAATGGGTTTAGGGTTTAGGGTTTAGGGGTTTAGGGTTTAGGGTTTAGGGTTTAGGGTTTAGGGTTTAGGGTTTAGGGTTTAGGGTTTAGGGTTTAGGGTTAAAAAAAAAAACCTAACCCTAAACCCCTCAATCCCTAAACTCCTCAACCCCCCAAAGCCTCAAAGCCCTAAGCACCTGAACAGACCCCCAACTATCCCTAAGGATCCATGTAGCTATGTGAAAAAAACTTGGGCCTTAGAGGGGTTCCTATAGTAGCTTTGGGGCCCAAGTATACACTATACAGGTACATGGACCCTTCGGGTATGGGCGCGCCTGGTCGCCGGCTGCGGCTGTGGCCACGACAGTGGCGTGGTCCTGTGAAAGATGGTTGAGCCACGGTTCAGGGCTAGGGTTTAGGGTTTAGGGTTGCTTAGAAGAACAAAAAACCCAAATCCTGTGGGCCCTCAGCAGAACGGCAGAAACTCAACGCCCCTAAAACCTTAAACCGTAAACCCTAAAACCTAAGACCCGAAGACCTTGTGGCGCTTCAGGTTTCTGGAGGTGATGGGCTCAAACTTCGAGATTTTCGAGCGCAGTGCTTGTAGTGCTTGCAGGAGCTGTAGGATTTACAGGGCTTTTCGGAGAGCTTCTGCGGCCTACACTTGCTCTAACTGTGTGGACGTGAAACCCTAAACCCTAAACCCTAAACTCTAAACCCTGAACTCTAAACCCTAAACCGTAGACCCGAGTGAATCGAGTACAACTCCGCCAATCCTCAATCCCATGCCACCGCCAAACACGCCCTCAACCCCAAAACTTGGCTAGGATTTAGAGTATAGGGCTGATTTGTTTATCACGATCCTTTCTTGGTAGTCTGTTTAGGGTATAGGGTTCGTAAGACGGCCCCCGATAGTTCGAGCACACAGCAAGAGACCAGAGTGAAGGAGAACCGGCCATCCAAAATCTGTTTCCATGAGGAGAAGAAACTCGAAACCCTTAACTCTTAAACCCTGAAAACCCGAAAGCCCCTAACTCATTAACCCTCCGGCCGCACAACCCGCACCAGCCAACAAAAAATATGTATTTCAATCCTAAAACCCAGAATCCTACACCATCCACCCTAAGCCCCAAAAGGTTTAGGGTTTAGGGCTTAGGGTTTAGGGTTTAAAAGCTCAAACCCAATCACTCTGCCACCTCCTCCGGCGCTGGCGCTGCGTGTGCGGCGGGCGAAGAAGGGGTGGGGTCAGGTGCTGCCTGGAAGGTTCCTGGCGATGGGGAACTTAAGGTTTTGTGGTTTAGGGTTCGAGGTTTTTAGGGTAAACATAGGTTTGGGGTTTAGGGTTCAAGCTGTTCAGGTTTTTGGGCAAACATAGATGGGGTGTGTGCGTTTAGGGTTCAAGGGTAAACATAGATGGGGCGGGTGCGGTGGAACTTTGTGTTCCTCCAGACCATTCTTAACCAAACTGCCTCTTTACGAAATGTCAAAGACTCTCGTGGACATTTGCGTGGACATTTGAACCTGTCTTCTCATAAGTGTTGACCTGTAGATGGTAATCAACGAAATGTCAGGCGATAGGGGGTTTAGGCGGTTTAGGGTTGCCAATCCAAATTCTTCGCCGCTGAATCTCTGAAAAGACCCTTTCAAAACCCTAAATCCCCTACACTCGCAAACCCCAAAAGCCTCAGCCAGCCAGCCAGACACACAAACCCGAAACCCGAAACCCGAAACCCGACACCCGACACCCGAAACCCGACACCCGAAACCCGAAACCCGAAACCCGAAACCCGAAACCCGAAACCGCAAACCCCAAACCCCAAACCCCAAACCCCAAACCCCAAACCCCAAACCCCACCCCCCAAAACCCTAAACCCAAACCCTAAACCCCAAACCAAACCCCAAACCCCCACCCCCCAAAGAAGCCCCCCCCCCCCCCCCCTCAAAGGCCGAAAGCCTGCTGACTTCCTGGGTGACTCCGGCGCACGAGTAGAGGTCGAAGGTGCCTCGCTTTCTAGGGTTTCGGGGGCCTTCGGGCTCTGAAGGCTTTAGAGCGTTTGGGGTGCTAAGGGTTTTATTCCACTAAGCCCTAAACCCTAAATCCTAAACCCTAAACCCTAAACCCTGAAGGAGCCTGGAAACCTTGCCTCTTGGCCTCGCAGCCCCGTCGCAACCAAAGACCCTCAACAATCCAACTGGGGTAGCTGGGGGAAAAAGGCTACTGTCTTTGCAAGGGTTATATATGGGATTAAGTGCAATAAAACGAGGAAAAAACAAAACATTAAATTCTTATGGGTTTATAGGGACTATCTGGGGATTCAGGGTCATACAAAAACTCCGGAACTCCGAGGAGTGATAAGCCCTCAAAGGCCCCTCGACCATCCTAAACCCTAAACCCTAAACCCTAAACCCTAAACCCTAAACCCTAAACCCTAAACCCTGCAAGTGGGGGCCTTAAGAAGCACACCGGGGGGCTCTCCGCCGGCTTTCGGTTGGGGGATCCCGAGCCCCGGCTTCTCTCCAAAACACCGAATCCTCAGGGCTTGCAGGTTAGGGTTTAGGGTTTAGGGTTTAGGGCTTAGGGTTGAGGGTTGAGGGCTTGGGGTTTGGGGTTTAGGGTTTGGGTTTTAGGGTTGGGGACTCGGGTTTGGGGTTTAGGGTTTGGACTTAGGGTTTGGGGTTTAAGGTGTAGAGTTTGGGGCATTAGGGATCCCCTACATTGCTCTCTCATGAGGATTACCAGGAAGAAGGGTGTAGGGTGTCAGGTTTATGGTTCTCAGGAAGAACGAGTTGTTACGAAACCCTGAAACACTAAACCCTAAACCCTAAACCCTAAACCCTAAACCCTAAACCCTAAACCCTAAACCCTAGACCCTAAACCCTAAACCCTAAACCCTACGGCACTCAAAGCTTGAGACAGCCCAAGAATCCTGCGCAGCGGCATCTTTTGCACAAAAGCAGCCCCAAGCAAAGCCAA
>CAJNDS010001335.1:1524437-1534437 GCA_905221605.1 Symbiodinium natans | reverse complement strand
GGACTGACCTAACTCGCTTGCTCGCATGGGGAAGTCAGCTGCCGGGTGCGTCTTCCCACAACGTTGGGCAGCACACACATTTAGGGTTTAGGGTTTACGGTTTAGGGTTTACAGTCTCCCGGCACGTCTTGAGCCCATACCCAAAACAAATGGGATCGCCCCCCCCATGGGTGTGGCTACGGCACCCCTCAAGACCTGGCGGCATCTTCGTTTGGCGAACCTGCTGCCCTAAACCCTAAACCCTAAGCCCTAAACCCGAAACCCTGAACCTGTTTGCCCTTTCCCCCTTTCCCCCTTCCTCTGCCCCTTCACGTGCGGCAGTGGTGTAGGTGGGTTATACTTGGAGGTTCATGGTACTTATTTTGCAATTATAACTTTAACTGTACTTATATAACTGTACTTAGAACCATATTAGGGCACTTAAGGAGCATAAAAAAGTGGGTTATAAGTACAGTTCTCATTGGTTATGAAGTACCCCTTTAAACCCTTAAACCCTAAACACTAAACCGTAAACCCTAAGCCTAAACCCTAAACCCGTACCAGGAACCTCCGAGGACGGCCCTGGAGCCTTAAGGGAATGAGGACTTCTCGGAGCTGCCAGGACCAAGACCCCATCCACAAGGTGCCTGTAAGAATGGAATTCCCTAAACCTTAAACCCTAAACCCTAAACTTACCCTAAACCCTAAACCCTACACCCTAAACCCCAAACCCTAAACTTTCACTAAACTTTCCCCAAACCCTAAATCCTAAACCTTAAAGGATCCTGGGCCCGACAGAAAACCTATTGTGGGGCAGTCACATGGTATTACTACTCTAGACCTAAGAGTAACCTAGGAATAAACAGGGTGTAGGGTTTAGGGTTTAAACCAGGGCTTAGGATTAGGGTGTAGTTAACCGCATGCATGTGGGCGTATTGCATACAACATTCGGGGGATGATATGAGCAGCCCTTATTGATAGAGTATTTAAGGCGTACCGTGCTCAAGATAGTATTCATGTAAACTTACGGGACACTATATTCTTATCAAAATCGTGCCCTTTCCTTGAGAATCTTAAACGTCGACATCTATTGCCCCAATGCCCGAAACCCAAACTGGGCCCTGAACCCTCGGGGACGGGCAGAGAGGAAAAGAGCGCGAGAGAGAGAGAGAGAGATAAAAAAACAAAAACAAACAAAAATAAAAACAAACAAAAAATAGAAAAAGGGGAAGCGGCAGGGAAGAAGAAAGAGAGAAGCCAAAGAGAAGGGACGGATGGTGGGGCTGCATGAGGGTTTAGGTTTACGGAGTTTAGGGTTTAGGGTCTAGGGTTGAGGGTTGAGGGTTTAGGGGTCTGAATCCTAAGCCCTAAGCCCTCAGTCCCTGGTTTAGGAAACAGGTTTCGCGCAGGGTGCTCCCAAAAAACCATGCCATGACTGAGCCTCCCTGCAGTATGGAGATGCACTCTTTCACCTGCAGGTACTGTAACTTGCCATAAGGGGTTTAGGGTTTAGGGCTTAGTTCGGGCTTCGGGCTTCGGGCTTGGGGCTTGGGGCTTGGGGCTTGGGGTTTGGGGTTTTTGGGGTTATTGGGGTTTGGGGTTTGGGTTTAACATACCTTTGAGAGGGCGTCCCAAGCCACGAAAACGAAACACAGCCCCCCCCCCCCCCCCACCCCATGATAGACCACCTAACCCTCGTCTCCCCTCACCCCAAACACTAAACCCTAAACCCTAAACCCCAAACCCCAAACCCCAAACCCCAAACCCCAAACCCCAAACCCTAAACCCAACCCTAAACGCAAGAACCTCCATACAGTCAAATAACGGCACGGCGACTCTGCAGCTACCGCTGGGCCACGCCGATGGCGTAACGCGCCCGTTGCAGTACCACTCTCAGGAGCTCTATAGGGCTTATGTTAGGGCTTATAGGGTTCAGGGCTTAGGGTTTAAGGTTTGGGGTGTAGGGTTTAGGGCTACACCCTGAAACCTACATGTTCTCGGCAGGCAACTTGCCACTCTGCCGGTTCCTGGATCTTTTTCATGGCTACCCTGCTGGCCCGAGATTGTCCAACGCAGCCTGTGCCACAATTCTGCCCATCACGTTGCTCCACGCTTCAGCACCATCATCACCCAATTCTTCTGCCAAGTATCGGATTGTATCCAGATGCTCCTCAACCCATTTGTCAGCCGCCCCGTCCTTCACAGACGTTGAAGAGGATATTCAGCAGCATCGTGTGTCTCCATCCTAACATCAGACCGAATCCAGGCTGGCACTGCCAGCCGAAAATATTAGCAGTGTAGGGTTTGACGCGTGGCTTCGGGTTCAGCTCTAACGTAAGCATGGGATCCTCTTCTACACCACCCCAAACCCTAAACCGTAACCCCTAAACCCTAAACCCTAAACCCTAAACTCTAAACTCTAAAACTCTAAACCCTAAACCCTAAACCTGAACTACCCCGACCCCTAATGGGCCCAAAAATATGGCTTCTCTGTCGCCTCCGCGTCCCACTTCGGCCCGTCAAAGGCGCAATTCTCCTGGAGCAGAAGGGAGGGCAGGCAATTGCCTAAACCCTAAACCCTAAACCCTAAACCCCAAACCCTAAACCCTAAACCCTAAACCCTAAACCCTAAACCCCTAACCCTAAACCCTAAACCCTAAAGCCGAAACCCTAAACGTTGTGGACAAGGTACTCTCGGGCTGAGCGAGAATTTCTAGGGCCCTGGGGCTTGAGATCGTACAATCCTTGGGATGTTCCCCTTTATACTAACAGTCCTTAGTCGGGATCATAGTACCCCCTATTATGATCCCTATTAAGACTGTTTTAACAAGGCGGTACATCCAAACATAATCCGATCACGCCGCGTCAGGACAAGGCAACGACGACCCCTCTTGGAGCCAGCAGTCGCTCGTGCTTAGGTTTTGGAGTAGGTTGAGATGGGTTACTCGGAGGTTCCTGGTACTTATAACTGTACTTTTCACCATATTAGGGCACTTGAGGGGCTTCTAAGTGGGTTATAAGTACAGTTAATAGGTACAATGAACCTCCAAGTAGGGTAGCGGGCTTCGGATTTAGGGCAACTGTTGAGCCCATCATCGACAGAACCCAGAAACGAACGTTTCCGGCGACGAGCCGCATTTCCACCTAGACGACCCACTTGCCACCTGATCAGCATGTGTTGCAGGCGTTTTGCTACTTCCATGGAAGTCATGTTGGCACAGTAGGATTATGAAGGCAGACGACACCCCAACAAACGATGCATTTGGGCAGCGAAGCAGTGCATCGGACGGAGCGCCTCGCAAGACTTCTCTAGACTCTAGCCCGTGAGTCATGTGGATTGGGGTGACCGAGCCCCAACCCCCTCAACCTAACAAGACCTGCAGCCTAAATCCCAAACCTCAAACCCCAAACCGAAACCCTAAGCCCTAAACCTCGACTACCCCTACCCTAAAGCCTAAACCATACACCCCAAACCCTAAACCAAGTTGAAGCAAGGCCTTCAGTTTCATGTTAGGATTCTAGGGGCCCCTATTGTGTACAGGGCTGACCGGGCTTTGTGGCAATTTGTGGTCGGAAGGGGTGTATAGGGCTCGTACGGCTGACAGGGTGTAAAGGGTTCACAAGGTCTATACAATGTTTAATAAGGTGCTTGTGGAAGTTCATGAGGGCTTTAGGGCTTGTGGGGCTATCGTACTCTTTTACAGTTAGGCCCTTAAGCCTAACTTAACCCTCCCAATGATTTCAACCGACGTCAGGCCTGAAGGCACCGTTTCCTCTCGGATGCCTCCACGGGGGGGGGGGGGTTAGGGCTTGTGGTTGAGGGTCCGTGCTAGCTGCCTTCCATACGCCAAATTACGCGCACGTATTCCTCACTCAAGCATATGTCGGCCTTACTTGATGTGGCAGGGACTGCAAGTATCATTCAGAATGCACTATCCGTTGAAACGAATTGGAAGAACAAAATCCCCAGGGCCTACCTGGCAACTATAAAGACCCGCAGTTGGACCAAAGGGATGAACTGTTCTGGGGGCACCTTATCCAAGTCCTTCAGCCCTGACACAGCAGTCTTTTCTTTTGGGTTACTCTGAAACTAGTAGGTTTTCGGCTGGGGCCACGTGGCTTTGGTAGCCTGATTTTCAGGGTTCCTTGGGGCGTTTAGGGTTGACGGTGGAGGGTTGCAGGGCGCTGGAGCAGCTCCTTACAAGGTGCAGCTGGTCTCGTTGAAAAAAAAAAAGGGCAGTAGGGCCGAATGACTCGTTTTTAGCTTAGCGTGCGGGGCCTCGGGTCCCTTTAAGGCTTTTACCCCAAACCCTAAACCCTAAATCCTAACCTCCAGACCCCAAACGACTGCGAGGAAAGTCCCATAGTCTGGGCAGGCCTAAAATTCTCAGCTGCCAACTACAGAGTGTCTTAGTTGCTGAGTTCATAAGCCCCCAAAAAGTGTACACTTTTAGTTTTGCAGAGATTATCGTATCCCAGAAAGTGTAGCGTACTCACTCAGCTACTAAGGTGTACTGCAACTCAGACTAAGAAACCCCGCATGCTTGCAGGAAAAATAGTGGTGTGGGACTCCGTGACTCCGACGCAGGTAAGTTTTCTAGAGCTTGGGCTAGGACGGCTAGGACGGCTACGTAGGACTGAACAAAACTTTTAAAAATTAGTAAGTTGGCTTTGTAAAAGGTCCTCTTAAACCCAAGAAGAGAAAATATAGTACATCCCAAGGGTCTCCCTTGTTTTGTAAAAGAACAAAAGACGAGAGGCCCTCAAATTAAAGGGCGCGGCCATCTTTGTTTCTTATAGAGTAGTTACATGGTCCCTTAATATGGGCCTTAAAACGGGGGCCCCTCATGTATCCCTCAAAACCCTAATACAGGCCACCCCAAACCCTAAACCCCAAACCCTAAACCCTAAGCCCTAAACCCTAAGCCCTAAACCCTAAACCCTAAACCCAGGTTCATGGTTCAGGGTTTTGAGCCGCACCTCCGACTCGAAGGTGTCTGTCGCCAGCTCGAGAGTGTCCATCAAGGGCCTCATGTTCCCCAGAAGACTTAGGGTCCTTTGGGTCTAGGGTTTAGGGTTTAGGGTTTGGGGTGAGCTGGGACAGGGGGGTATAGGGTTTAGGGCTTAGACAGTGGATTAATTAGGGGCTTTGGGTTGCATGTAGAGTCTTAGGGCTGGGGGTTTGGGGTGTAGCTACAGCTCTTTTGGGTCTTATAGAGGCACATTCCTTCAGCACTTGGCGTCGTGAATGTTTAGGGTTCAGGGTTTAGGGTTTTTATAAGGTTTAGGGTTTTTTAAATAGGGTTTAGGGTTCAGGGTTTAAAGGGTTTAGTTTAGGGTGTCTTGGCAAACTTGGGGCCGGGGACTCCTTGCGGACACTTGGATCACTTAGCAAGAATACTTCGCGCACTTGGGGACGCCTCGGACACAGGAGAATCTTCGGACAGAAGAGGGCCTAGGGTTTAGGGTTGAGGGTTTAGGGTTTAGGGTTATTTAGGGGTTAGACATTCGGGCACAAGAGGGAAGGGTTCAGGGAAAGGGTTTTGTTAGACCCGCGCCCAAACCTCCAACCCTCGGCCCAAAGCCCCGCAGCCCCTCTGCTTTGTGGCCTAGCCTAAAAGACACCGCCCCTCCCCAAATTTGGTGGCTCAGGGCTCATGACCCTAGACCCCAAACCGTAAACCCTAAAGCCTGAACCCTAGACTTGGTTTGGCTCAGCTTGGCTTGGGCTGGCTGGGTCTCGCGGCGAGTGGTGTTCGGGCGGTCTTGGGGTCGGCATGTCTGCATTCCCTTGCGCGCATTCCAGCGCGAGCCCTGCCGAGCACTAAGCCCTCTGACCCCAAACTCTAAAATCTGAACCCTATGGGGTTTAGGGTTTAGGGTTTAGGGTTTAGGGTTTAGGAACCCGAAACCCTAAACCCTAAACCCTAAACCCTGAAAACTACCCCATGAGCCCCCGGGCTTTCTCCAAGGCGCCATGGACCTCTGGCACCAGAATGGTGGGTGGCGGGGGGGTTTGAGGGCTAGGGTTTAGGGCTAGGGTTTAGGGCTAGGGGCTTCGGGTTGAGGATGTTCGGGGTTAACGGGACTTTTGGTGCTTCGGGTGCTTGAGGCTCTAAGGAGATCATGGAATCTCCGCAGCAGGGCATGCTACAGGACTGTTTAGTTGGAGTGGGGTTTAGGGTTTAGGGTTTGGGGTTTGGGGTTTGGGGTTTAGGGTTTAGGGTTTAGGGTTTAGGGTTTAGGGTTTAGGGTTTGGGGCTTGGGGTTTGGGGTTTAGGGTTGAGGGTTTAGGGTTTAGTGTGACCCAGAGTGTGTACTCTGGACCCAAGAGTAACCCAGGAATGAAAAAGAGTACCCTTTTTTCGGTTCTTTTTGCTTTCAAGGGGCTTTTAACCGAACCTAAACCCAAAAAACGAAACGATGGCCTTGGATGAACAATCCGAACTTACGTCCTAGGGTACCCTGAACCTGTTTAGGGTTTAGGGTTTAGGGTTTAGGGTTTAGGGTTTGGGGTTTAGGGTTTATGGTTTAGGGTCTACGCTGCGGCTCCACACAGACGACACTCCACCAGCTTCCCTGAGAGCCCAAGTTCCTGAATTGAGCCAACCAACGAAGATTCAGATTTAGGATTTAGGGTTTAGGGTTTAGGGTTTAGGGTTTAGGGTTTGGGGTTTAGGGTTATGTTTTGAGGGGCAGGGGGAGGGGGGGGGGGAGGGATGGGGGGGGGAGGGATGGGGGGGGTTAGGGTAAGCCCTGAAGCCCTGAAACCCCAAATGGCCCTCTCCAGCCCTCTCCAGCGCCCCACCAGGAAAGACTGGCCGGTTGGCTCTTAGTCGGGAATAGGGGAAATGGGGGATTGAGGTACCTTGTAGAATCCTTTAGAGGGTATATATATAGGGCCCGAATTCCCTTCAGGGAGCAAGCTGCGCTGGGGCGCGGGCGTGCGGGGGAGGTCCAGAAACTCGTTCGCTTTGTTTACCAGCACATCGATCTCAGGGGTCTTAGGGCTATCTTCAGGGTGTCGGTTGTAGGTTTAGCCTTGAAAGCCTTTTAAGGTGTCGATCGCTTTCTTGGGTTGTAGCAAGTTTTGGCTCTTGGAGCTAGAAAGCGCTTGAGGGCTTGCTCCTGACGCTTTGACAGGACTGAGTTTGGAGCTCGGATGCTTGCACGAGCGTTTAGGCTTGAGGGCTTCCAGGGAGGCTTATCGGGCCTGCGTTTGTAGGGTTTTGGGTGTATGGGGTTTAATTTAAAGATAGGGGTTCTCGGCTTTTAGCATAGTTTACAGGTGTTTTGGGGCTTATGCGGTTCGTGAATTAGGGTTTCGTCGGGGCGGGCCGGAGGCGGTGGTAGAGGCCTTCCACCGTGCATGTTGGGAGTTGTTCCTCGGAGAAGGTCCTCAATACGAGGGAGCCCAAGGGCCCTTACTTCAGAACCCTGAAGATAAGGGGCCACATTAAGGGACCATGTTAACTACCCTTAGAAAACATCCCAAGCGTTGTCTGCATTCACCTTTGACTAGGTCGGCCCTGTAAATCCTCTAAAGAAATCTTCCGTTCATGATCCTCTTGAACCCTATAAGGGAAAATATTACATGTCCCAAGGTCCTAGCTAGTTGAGTTTCGGTCACCCTGAGGGAGTGAGAGAAGGTGATTCAGAGCCGTCCGGTGACCCAACAGGGGGGGGGGGGGGGGGGGGGGGCAGGTTTCTCCGAGGGTCCTGTGGAGCGCGGGGAATGCTTACTCAATTGGTCATTTTGGGGACAGCTACTTTTACTTTGAACAACTACCATATGACCATATGGGTAGTTAGCTACATTATTTGGTCCCCTCAACCCTAAACCCTAACCCTAAACCCTAAACCCTAAACCCTGAACCCTGAACCCTAAACCCTAAACCCTATAATGCGGCACCTCATGAAAGGGACGCCCACAAGGGACCCTAATTCGAGAAGTACCCATATGTGTGGGGTTTAGGATGTTCGGAGCTCTCCGTGCCATGAAGACTCCCCCCCCCCCCCCCCAAAAAAAAAATGTAGGGTTCAGGGTTTAGGGTTTAGGGCTTAGGGTTTAGGGTTTAGCCACGCACCCCACCCCACTTTCCTAGAACCGACACTCCCTAAACCCTGACATCCCACTGCCCGATTTTTTTCTGGGGGGAGGGGCGGTTAGATCATCCAAACTGATGGCTCAGGGCTCATTAGGGTTCCGGATTCAGGGTTTAGGGTTTGGTCACCAAGGTTCGGGCTGAAGCGAAGAGCCCAAGTTATTTCCGATACTATCCCCGATAGTCCCTTTCACTTCTTCGAAAAGAAACTGCCGGCGAATTCCCATTCAAATTCCAATAGGTCACATGAGTAGGGCCTGGGGTTTATATAAAGGGCTTAGGGTTGAGGGTTTAGGGCTTAGGGAAACCCTAAACCCTAAACCCTAAACCGTATCACGTTGGGGGGTTTGTTGGAGCCTTTGACGCACCTACGCTTTTCAAAAGGGGGCCTCCGGCTGCGAGGAGGTGTAGTGCACGAGGAGCTTGACCTCCACTCAGCAGTGGGGGGGTGGTTGTTCTGGGGCCTTTTATAGGGTTTAGGGTTTAGGGTTTAGGGTTTAAGGGTTGGGGTATAGGGTTTAGGGTTTAGGGTTTAGGCGTTTAGGGTTTAGGCGTTTGGGGTGGAGGGGTAGGGTCTGAGTACCTGGCGTCTCAGCATTCTAGCACACCGAAGTCCGTAGCACTGGGAGCGGGCCGTGGCAAAACTCCAATTCTGCGGCAAAGTCCCCTGATTCTCGCCGACTCCATGCGCCCGCCTTGTATACGCAACCGAATTCCCCCATGTCCAAGGACTGTAGTCCAGGATCGGGTTGCCTGCTCCAGTACCTCGTGATGGTACTCCTCAGGAATTGCGGGCGACAGGGCTTGCTCTCTATATTCAGGTAAGTTTAAAGCCCGCTGGGGTATTCCACGAACCATATTCTACCTGTCTAGTCCTCTGTGATTTAGAGACTGAAGGCAGCTCTTCTCGCCACGAGCCCAAGACCGGTCTGCGGTGAACAGCAAATAAACTCGGGCTACTTACTCCTGCACTGCCACTTTCAGAAACAAGTACTTGCACTCGAATTGGCGACTTACATCGGTAGATAACGCCTCTTTTCCTGTGTGCTGGGACCGGCGAGTCCCCTAAACCCTAAACCCTAAACCCTAAACCCTAAACCCTAAACCCTAAACCCGAAACCCTAAACCCTACACCCTAAACCCTTGAGTTCCCAAACGTTGGGCAAGCCTCAGCCCTGGACGGGTGTAGGGTCGAGGAGTAGTGAAACGTGCGGGCTTGGGGGCTCAATGCCCATTGGGTTTAGGGTTTAGGGTTTTAGGGTTTAGGGTCTAGGGTTTCGGGTTCCGGGTTTGGGGGGTTTTGGGTTAAGGGGGTGCAGGGGGTTGCGGGTTTAGGGTTTAGGGTCGAGGGTTGTATGAGGGTTTGGGGTTTAGGGTATGGGGGCAATGATGAAGGGCTGTGATGCGACTCTGAACAATCGTCCGGAGCCTAGAACCACGGATGCAGTCAGATGGTTTAGGGTTTAGGGTTTAGGTTTTAGGTGCGGCGGTGATGTGGGCAGGGTGCAGGATTGAGGGTCGAGGCACTACTTGGAGGTTCATGGTACTTATTCACCAACTATAACTCGGTACTTATAACCATTCCAGGGCACTTCAGGGGCTTATAAGTGAGTTCTAGGTACAGATATAACTGGTTAATAACTACCATGAACCCTAAACCCTAAACCCTAAACCCTAAACCCTAAACCCTAAACCTATGAACCTCCAAGCAACCCCAAACCCTACCAAAGACAAGCAGCCTGCAACTCGCCTGGCTTCATACCGATTACAAAGGGACCCCGGTTCCCCAATTCCCAACTTAATACGAACCCTAGACCCTAGACCCTAAACCCTAAACCCTAAACCCAGTCTGCAAAAGCAGCCTTGGATGTCTCTCTGGGATAAAACGTGAGCCATGGACACCCAACTCGTGACAC
>CAJNDS010001335.1:1414437-1521937 GCA_905221605.1 Symbiodinium natans | reverse complement strand
TAGGATTGAGGCTTTGTGGCCCAGGAGTGTTAGGGAAAGTAAGGTCTGAGGCCTTGTCCCCTAAACCCAAAACCCAAAACCCAAAACCCTGAGAGGGTGTATTGTCTGGAGCCTCGAAATCTCCGCCCTCGCGACGTGCAACTTTCGCAGAAGGACATCCAGAGGTTTTTCTTGAAGGTTCATGGGTACTTATCAGTGGGGTAACAAGTTCCAACAAGAAGATGACAACCATAGTTACCTTTCTTATAGAACCTCCAAGTAGGGTCTCGGGCTGAGGGTTCCAGGTTGGGGGCCTGAAGATCAGTTTGTTGGAGTCTTTTAGCTGTATGGTTCTGGAGGGGGGGCGGGTGGGTGGAGGGCGGGGGTAGAACTCTGCCTAAACCCTAAACCCTAAACCCTAAACCCTAAACCCTAAACCCTAAACCCTAAACCCTAAACCCTAAACCCTAAACCCTAAACCCTAAACCCTAACAAGGAGTTCACGAGGGTTCCTGTCCGGTCAAGGTTTGGGGTTCTGGTTGCCGGGTTCAAAGCTCTTGGGGCACACCCTTAGCCTGCCTACTTCTCCAAAATCAAGGGTTTAGGGTTTAGGGTTTAGGATTTAGGATTTACGGTTTGTGGTTTAAGGTTGGCCTTAGGATCCAGGGTTCTTACTAAATTAGGACGCCAACACAATTCTTGAAGCGCGCCCTCGTGCAAGCGAAGTCCCAGCGAGAACACGTAAAGCCTGCTACCTTATTATGTTAGAGTTAAAGTTCAACTCTTGTCCTAGGCCCAAGACCAACCTGGAAAAGAATGAGGCCATTTCTAGTTTAACAGGGGCTGGTAAGGCAACATAAGCCAGCCAAAAAGGGAATAAGGGCTACTTTGGGTCCTAGCGTCTTGCCCAAGCAAGCAATCTGCCCTGAACCCTATGTCACATGTATCGTGGGGCCCCCGACGACCCCCTCAATACTATCCCCACGAGGTTCCCCCCTATTAAGGCCATCTAGGGATAATTAAGCCTAATCAAGGTTCTTTAAGGGGGAACCTAGGGGGGGGCTAGTAGAGAGGGGGTAGTAGTAGGGAAACTCATGGATGTTAGCCCGCAGGGGCACCTGCGATGTGCAAACAAGATGGCCAAGCACGCAGCGTCCGTAAACACCGGACACTACGCCCCTCAAAATGGTCCCTAAGCCCCAAACCCCAAAAACCCGAAACCCTAAACCCTAAACCCGAAACCCGATTAAATATTCACCCTGAACCCTGATGCACGAAGGGTCAGCCATGCTTTTTGGTTCAGGGCTTGGGGAGCCCTTAGGTTGCAACCCTAAACCCTAAACCCTAAACCCTAAACCCTAAACCCTAAACCCTAAACCCCGCGGCGACGCTTTTCACCTTAGGCCTGGGAGGTTGCGGTGCTTGTTGTTTCTCAGGGCTCGGGGCCAGGACAGCCCTTGCACCCCCAGAATAGTAGCAGCAATGACAATAGTAGTAATAATCATAGTAACAGTCATAATAATAGTAACAATGATAATAGTAATAACAATACTAGTAATGATAATAACAATAAGAATAATCATAACAGCAAAAAATAGTAACAATAAGAATAATCATAACAATAGCAATAATAACAATAACAATAATAATGACAATAATAATAACAATAATAACAAGAATAACAGTAACAATAAGCCAGGACTCTTTGATCTGCTCCAGCTCAGCATTTAGACGCTTGATCCTGTCGATTCGTCAGGCTCGAACCCCGAGACCCTGAACTTGGTTCCCGAAGATGGGTGTTACTGTTATTACTATTATTTTTACTACTGTTACTATGATTATTCCTACTATTATGATTATTCTTATTGTTATTATCATTACTAGTATTGTCATTACTGTTATTATTGTTACTATTATTATTATTACTATTACTATTATTAGTATTACTGTTACTGTGATTATTGTTACTACTATTGTGGGGTGCAAGGGCTGCCCTGTGTGGAGGGGGTCCTATAATACGGACAATTGTGTTTTGGGGTACATTGGGTTTGCCCCCAACGGTTTAGGGTTTAGGGTTTAGGGTTTAGGGTTTAGGGCTTAGGGTTTTTGGGGATTTTGGGGAAGACCCATGTAGTACGAGTATGTGGGGGATTGCGAGATGCGGGGATCACGGTCACAAGGTTTAGAGGGTGAACGTCAAACATGACAGGCAGCTCCCACGACCCGGTTCGGGGTTGAGGGTTTAGGGTTTAGGGCTAGGGTTTAGGATTTAGGGTTTAGGGTTTAGGGTTTAGGGCTTTGGGTTTAGGGAAAATGGACGATCTTTCGGTGTACAGATTGCAGATGCGACCACTAAAGACCCAGATGTAACGTAGGGTGACCTGAGCCCTAAACCCCAAAACCCGACCCCTAAACCCTAAACCCTGAACGCTGAACCCTGAACACTGAACCCTAAACCCTAAACCCTAAACCCTAAACCCTAAACCCTAAACCCATCGTAAAAACTGACAACCCGTGGTTTTGGGGTGTTGTGGGCGTATCCTCAAGCCTACACCTCCAAGCCCAGCAACCGAGGGTCCCAACAACAATCGGGATCTTGCTCCCCAAGGTCGAAGGGTTTAGGGATTAGGGTTTAGGGTTTATAAACCCTATAGGGTTTAGGGTTTAGGGATTAGGGTCCCTAGGTATAGGGATCAAACGCCCCCTACAACTATTCTCCCGAAGAAAAGGAATCTGGGCCCTTGAGCCCTTGTAGCCCTAAACCCTAAAACCTTAAACCCAAACCCTAAACCCTGAACCCTAACCCCGAAACCCTAGAACCTAACCCCGAAACCCTAGAACCTAAACCCTAAACCCTAAACCCCAACCCCTAAACCCTAAACGCTAACCCCTAAACCCTAAGCCCTGAACCCTGAACCCTAACCCCTAAACCTTAAACCCTAAACCCTAAACCTTAAACCCGAAACCACCCGGCCTTGCTTCGATGGCGGAATCGCCTGCGCGGAGCGGCGCAGGGCTCTTTGGGATGTGGGGAGCTATTCTAAGCTCGGGTTTAGAGTTTAGGGTTTAGGATTTAGGGTTTAGGGTTTGGGGTTTCGGGGCTTGTGAGGTTTTCATATACTGGTGTAGGGGTGTTTTTTTTGGGGGGGGCGCCCTTGTTTATATGGTAGGAAAGATATTTCCAGCGTGCCATAAAGGAGCCCAGAACCCTAAACCCGAACCCCCCGTCCCCCCTTATGCAGGAATCCAAGACTGGCAAAATACACTTGAAGCAGTGCTCCTAGCACTGATTGAGGGTACTTTCGGGCCACAAACGGGATTGCAGGGTTTTGTGGGCGACCAGAAGAAAACTAAATCTGGCATTTCAGAACCTAAACGCCCTCAAGTCCGAACCTCGCACGCGACGCGCACCAAAGTTCACAACTCAAGAGAACTCCTGCAAACCCGTGCCAAGACCTCACAAATCCTGAGCAAACTTGGGCAGTCCACATTCCACTCTGCGACTGCACCTGTCTCACTCACTCCCCCCTCTCCCCCCCTCCCCCCCCCCACACTTCCACCCTCCTCTACTCTCGCTCCTGCTTAAACCCAAGCCCTCGTTTTTCCCTAAGTTACCTAAGCGTCGTACGAGAGGTTTAAACTTTACTGCTACTAAGAAAGTAAGCATTGGTTCTCAACAGGAAAAACCTTGCGCTGCACGCTTGCACCCTAAGCCTAAGCCCCTGTAACTAGACGAAGACCTAAGGCTTACTAGCAACTTACTGAAACAAGAACTCCTCGAAACTCTTCCCCGGACCTGAACCCTGAAAAATTGCAATAAACCCCAAACCCCAAACCCCAAACCCCAAACCCTAAACCCCAAACCCCAAACCCCAAACCCTAAACCCTGTTCCTAAGCCCCTGGCCTTTGGGCTTCTTCTCCGGGGGCGCCTCCTGATCAAATAGATGCAAGGTCGAAGGTCGAGTGTTTCGGGGTCCTGACTGGTCTAGGGTCTGAATTGGGGGTTTAGGGTTTAGGGTTTAGGGTTTAGGGTTTAGGGTTTAGGGCTAGGGTTTAGGGCTTGGGTTTAGGGTCTGAAGATGGGTCGTAAGTTTCAGACCTAGGGTTCACGGAGGGGTAGAAAGGGGTAAAGGGCGTGGGGTTTCGGCACCTGCAGCCACTCCCAGGGTTTGAGGTCCAGGCTTGAAAAGCTCAGGGTGCAGGGTTTGCAGGGTTTAGGGTTTAGGGTTTAGGGTTTAGGGTTTAGGGCTTAGGGCGTAGGGTTCTGCTTTTCTGCTCAGAAAGGCTTTGGGGCTTCAGTGCCCTCCCGAAACTGTGGAAGTTTGGGGCTGAAGTGAACCTCTGGACCCGCCAGAAGCCCCCAAAGGAGCGGCCCGGGCCTAAACCCTAAACCCTAAACCCTAAACCCTAAACCCCAAACCCTAAACCCTGACATATAACCCTAAACCCTAAATCCTTAGCCCCAAACCCTAACGTCTGAGTACCTCCAGATGCCTCTTCCGCGACAAGCTCTTTTAGGGTTATTCACAGTACTTTGCCAAACCCTGAACCTCCAAGATCCCTAAGCCTTGAGCCTAAAGGTTTAGGGTTTAGGGTTTAGGGTTTTGGGGTTTAGGGTTTAGGGTTTAGGGTTAAACTCTTTACGAAGCCCTAGACTACTACTACTTGCTTCAGAACCCCCGAAGACATGAAAGATGGTAGTCCCCAGATTGCACTTATAAGTTATAAGCTATAAGTTATAAGGAATAAGAATATGTTTCGTTGTTGTCGTCTATTTTCTTTGGGGGGGTTTAGCTTAAAACAATTCCCCCTACATCTGCTAGGCCCCAGATCTGACTTCTCGTCCCCCACTCCGGTGGCCTGAAGATTCCACAACCCCAATCATCAGCAACACCCACAACAAGGGACCCACCTGAAAGGAACCCTGAATTCAGAAAAACCTACCCTAAACCCCTAAACCCTAAACCCCTAAACCCCTAAACCCTAAACCCTAAACCCTAAACCTAAACCCCACACCCTAAACCCTAAATCCTAAACCCTAAACCCTAAACCCTAAACCCTAAACCAAATCAACCACGGCAGCTCGCTGGTCCTGCGGCTGCCTCGGTGTGCTACCAGTTGGGAGGCTCGAGCGGCCAACGGTTGAAGGGTTCAGGGTTCAGGGTTTAAACCCTAAACGGAACATGGTGCCCCAGTCACCCTAAACCCTAAACCCTAAACCCTAAACCCTGAACCCTAAACCCTGAACCCTAAACCCCGGGTGAAAGGACCTTGGACTCTTGCCTTGCGGCTTCAAGGTTTGAGGCTTTGGGGGCTTCGGGTTTTGGGTTTAGGGTCTAGGGTTTGGGATTTGAGCTAGCTTGCAGTCTTACATGTGGAGCCTTGATCTGAACTGTGGGATTCTTTTTCGGAAACTGTAATTGAAGGCCAACCCTCTTGGGGCATCCCTAGCCATGTCATGATGGCTAGGCCAGGGGAATGTACAGCTATCCTGCCCCTCTAAGCACCTAAAACCTAAACCCCCAAACCCTAAACCCTAAATATACCCAAAAACCCCAAACCCTAAACTCCAAACCACCAACGCCGCCCGAGGTTGACAGACATAAGAGACTCGCCAGCCCAAGGATGGAAAGTAGAACGTGTCTCAGGATCCGACTAATCCGCAAGTCCTAGACCCTAATCCCTAAACCCTAAACCCCAACCCCTAAACCCTAAACCCTAAACCCTAAACCCTGAGCCCTTAAACGACCACTCGCGTCTGAGCCCTGGGCTCTGGGACCTGACGGGGTCAGTCTGATGGGCTGTACTCAGCCGACCCACATATGTTTTTGAGCCAGGGTTTAGGGTTTAGGGTTTAGGGTTTAGGGTTTAGGGTTTATGTTCGGATGTTCCCCCTTATACTAGCAGTCCTTGATGGGGATTGTTATCGGGGTGCTATAATCCCTGTTAAGGACTGCTAGTATATGAGGGGAACATCCGAAACCTTATGTGTCTATGGTTGCCAGGTATGTTTGAAGTATATGTGTATCTAGCGAAATTACCGTCTGTCTAGGTACATGAGGAGATCTACCTGTAGACCGGCTCTTAGGTAAAGTTTTTTGGGCTTGGGGGGCTCGGGTTTGCGGAGGGTTGGGGTTTCTGTTTTTGGGGGATCAGGACTTTTGGTGCGCAATATCGTTTAGGTTTTTTTAGGGTTTAGGGTTTAGGGTTTTGGGGCTTAGGGTTTGCTCCACAGATGGGGACGACGTGGGGGCTGAAGTAGGTGCAGGTGTCGCTGACTCCAAAACAGCCACAGCCCAAACCCTGCGGCGAGGTTCGTGGCAGGGTTTAGGGTTTCGGGTTTAGGGTTTGGGGTTTAGGGTTTAGGGTTTACGGTTCAGGGGTTTAGGGGTTTAGGAGTTTAGGGTTCAGGGATGTGGGTTTTGCTGATGTTGAAGACCAGGCTCAGAGAGACAGGCCGCCGGGGAAACTTCGAAGCCCAAAGCCCTCATCACTAAGCCCGAAAACCCCTCAACACCCTTCACCCGAAACCTTAAACCCTAAACCCTAAACCCTAAACCCCTAGACCCTAAACATTAAACATTAGACCGGGCCTCGGCTTGGCTTTCGGCAGGAGGAGCAGCTTGGGCCTGATTGCGGGGGCTGTCTTTTCCTAGTGTGTAATTAGGGCTTGGTAAGGGTTTTGGGTTTAGGGTTTAGGGTTTAGGGTTTAGGGTTTAGGGTTTAGGGTTTAGGGTTTAGGGTTTAGGGTTTGGGGAGGTGCTAGGGTCGCCAAAGGTTAGGGGTTTGGGAGGTTTGAGGGCAATCCTACACCCCAAACCAGGTTTCAAGATTCAGGAGGGCATTGAAGGCTTGAGCTCTCATCACAGGCGAGATGGTCCCGTTGTTGGTACCTCATGTCGAGAATGGCATGGTAAAGTCTAGAAAAAGGATAGTCTCGAATGGCATCGTGTAGAACAGCAAAGCAGAAGTATTCTGAAAATATAATGAAAAGAAAATCGTGTGAAGAAGAAAGTATGTCGTATACAGTATACAGTATGTATATAGTATATAGTATAGATTATAGTATATAGCATATAGTATCATAGTATCAAGCATCTCGTTGTTTTAAATATAAAGTGCATACTTTATGGTATCGTACAGTTAGGCGTAGAAGACTTCGCCATGGAACTAAGCAAGGCCGCATCGATCACTCCCCCCTCAGCCTCATAAGGTGTCAATCCCCAAAGCCCCAACCCTCTCCCACCCCCCCCCCCCCCAAAAAAAAAAAAAAAAAAAACAAAAACAAAAAAAGAAAAGAAAAGAAAGACCAGCGGCCGCCCGAAGGGACCCTGAATGCCAAAAACCCTAAACACACCAAAATAATCCACAAACACCTAAAACCTCCAAACCCATGCACCCTGAACCCTAAACTCGCTACACCCTAAACCCTAAACCTCCAATCCCCAAAACACCCTGAAGCCCCAAAACACCCTAAACCCTAAACCCTTAATCCCTAAACCCTAAATCCCTAAACCCTAAACCCTAAATCACCCAAGGCCTGGCCCACAGCTTCCATGATCTGGACCATGTCCGGCGCAATGGCGCCCCGGTCTGGTGCAACAAATTAGGGTTCAGGGTTAGGGTTTAGGCTTTAGCCTTTAGGGTTTAGGGTTGAGGGTGAAGGGTTGAGGGTTGAGGGTTCAGTGTAGAAATTAGTTTGGGTTCAGGGTTCAGGGTTAGGGCTTACGGTTTGGGGTTTGGGGTTTGGGGTTTAGGGCTTCGGGCTTAGGGTTTAGCATTAAATAGGGAAGTGGTTTAGGATTTAGGGTCGACCGTCTTCGGGCCTCAGGTTTTGGGGTCTTGGGCGGGGGTTGGTCTAGATGACAGTGTGATTTTTTTGGGGGGTTTAGGGTTTAGGGTTTAGGGTTTAGGGTTTAGGGTTTAGGGCTTATTCTTGCAAATTCGCAGACATCAATGCGGGAACAATGGCAAAGGCGTGCCCTGGGACACATTTTGACTAGCAGAGCTACGCCAAGCACACTGGAATACCCTGAATCCCAAACCCTAAACCCCTAAACCCCTAAACCCTAAACCCACCATGAGACACTGATGACATCCCAAGTATCGTGCCGCTTGTGTTCCAGGCCACTGATCTCCTCGCAAGCTGGACCCTTAACAGTCTTGCCGCCACCAGTCTGCCAGCGAACTCTGCCTTCTGGATCGACGAGTGGACGTCCCTAAACCTTAAACCTTAAACCCTAAACCCTAAACCCTAAACCCTAAACCCTAAACCCTAAACCCTAAACCCTAAACCCTAAACCGCATCCGTTGCTCGATCAAAAGCATTTCCGCCCAGGGGTGCAAACAAAGTTGCCTGGAATGGCCGGGATCTCTTTGCCCTTTTTCGGACTCTTGGCTCTTTTGGCTCTCTCCGTAACATGCTTCAGAAGTACAGGGCTCTACAGTGTAAACCCTGAATCCTAAACCCAAAAGCCGTAAAAAACCTGCCCCCCCCAAAACCGTCTAAACCCTAACCCGATCTAAACCCACAAGGCACATACTGTAAGGATATAGGGAGACCCCGCAAGAGTCCATGGCTTTAAAAAAAAACCCCAAAACCGAGCTCCTGGCTGCCACAACGTCTCCTAAAGGGCTTTTGGGGCGTGTGCGGCTCCTGGATGCCACCCATGTAGGACCCCAAACGTCATCCCCGGCACTCAGAAGCAACCTCGACAGCCCGAAACCCACAAAGAGATCCCCCAAACCTTAATGAACCCTCAACCCTGAACCCTAAACCCTGATCCCTACACCCTACACCCTACACCCTAAACCCTGAACCCTGAACCCTAAACCCTAAACCCGAAGCCCTAAACCCTAAACCCCAAGCCCTAAACCCTAAACGCCGAAACCCGGAAGCCGGTGCCACTGCAGAGGCTCCCGCGTCGTGGATTCGTCGGAGCCAGCGCCTTGCCGAGCTCCTCATAGTTAGGGTTTAGGGTTTAGGGTTTAGGGTTTAGGGTTTAGGGTTTAGGGTTTAGGGTTTAGGGTTTAGGGTTTAGGGTTTAGGGTTAAGCGTTTAGTGTTTAGGGTTTAGGGTTTAGGGTGTAGGGTTTTGGGTTTTGGGTTTAGGGTTTACGGTTTAGGGTTTAGGGATACTGTCCTGGAATTGGGTAGTAAACAACCATGCTAGATGGGGATGGTACTACTACTGGACCCTTTGGGCTTAGGTGCATATGACCCAAAAGCGCTGAGGGCAGGCTTGTATGTAGGCTCTTGGGCTCATCCCTAAAGCCACCGCCGAAAGCCGAAACCCGAAACCCTAAACCCTAAACCCCTAAATCCTAAACCCTAAACCCTAAACCCTAAACCGCAAGGAAAATTTGCTGGTTCTTAGTATGGCAGACCTCCATTCCAAGAGCCCAAGACTCGCAATGGGTTCAGGGATTGAGTTTACGGGGGTTTAGGGGTTCGGGGTTTAGGGGTTTAGGGGTTTAGGGGTTTAGGGTTTAGGGTTTAGGGTTTGGGGGTTTAGGGTTTAGGGGTTTAGGGGTTTAGGGTTTAGGGATTGGGGTTTAGGGGTGCGGGGTTTAGGGGTTTAGGGTTTGGGGGTTTAGGGTTTAGGGTTTGGAGTTTCGGGTGTGGGGTTTAGGGGTTTAGGGGTTTAGGGGTTTAGGGGTTTAGGGGTTTAGGGGTTTAGGGGTCTAGGGTTTGGAGTTTAGGGTTTGGGGTTTAGGGTTTGGGGGTTTAGGGGTTTAGGGGTCTAGGGTTTGGAGTTTAGGGTTTGGGGTTTAGGGTTTGGGGGTTTAGGGTTTTGGGGTTTAGGGTTTGGGGCTTGGAGTTTCGGGTTTGGGGTTTAGGGTGTTGCTTGGCTGGTGCCCAGTATAGGGGATTCACAGCGCCCAGCGTTCGAGGCTGTCGACGCCGTCTTCCTCCAGTTGTTGTACGTCCCAGTTGTTGTAGAGAACACAATGCAAGCATCGTACAGCCAAGGGCACGCCGCGTTTTTGTCACACAGGCTCCACCGCTCTGGCGGCGGCTCGTTTGCCGCAAACACTGTGAATGCTTGCGGCTGGATCTGCCTGCCGAAAACCGCGCAAACCCTAAACCCTAAACCCTAAACCCTAAACCCTAAACCCTAAACCCGCATGTTTAGGTGGTTCTGCAAGCCCAGCATCAGGCGGCCAAGTGGTCCGTCCGCTTAGCTCGACCAACAGAGCCCAATATATGGTGAAACGGTGGACGAGGAAGCAGAAGCGCCTAAACCCCTAAACCCCCAAGACCCCTAAACCCCTATAAACCCCAAACCCTAAACCCCTAAGCCCTGCTTGGAGGCTCATGGTACAATTATTAACCAATCATATCTGTACTTATAACTGTACCTATAGCCATATTAGGGCACTTAAGGGGCGTATAAGTGGGTTACAAGTACAGATATAGTTGGTAAACAAGTACCAGGAACCTCCAAATAAACCCCTAAACCCTGAACCCTAAACCCTAAACCCTAAACCCTAAACCCTAAACCCCCAAACCCGTAAACCCAGAAGGGCTCCTTGATCTGGTTCATGAGGTCGGCGCGCTCATCCTGGAGAGCCACCTTGGCTAGGGTTTAGGGTTTAGGGTTTAGGGTTTAGGGTTTAGGGTTTAGGGTTTAGGGTTTAGGGTTTAGGGTTTAGGGTTTAGGGTTCAGGGTTTAGGGTTTAGGGTTTAGGGTTTAGGGTTTGGGGTATGGGGTTTAGGGGTTTAGGGGTTTATGGGCTGATGGGTTCAGGGTCTTAGGGGTTCAGGCTTTAGGGCTTTGTGGTTCAGGGTTTGGGGGTATAGGATCACCCTAAACCCTAAACCCTAAACCCTAAACCCTAAACCCTAAACCCTAAACCCTAAACCCTAAACCCTAAACCCTAAACCCTAAACCCTAAACCCAAAAGGCGGGCCGGACAGATAGTCTAAATTGGTACCCAGTTCAGCGTTTGATGTTTATAGGGTCATGAAACTAGGCCGAAACATGACACATTTCTTGATTCATTGAATAATACTTTTGGACCAGAAAGGAAACAAATTCACAACTGCGCAAACCCTAATCCCTGAACCCTAAACCCCTAACCTCCATGGCACATTTTGGCCATCTGAGGCGTCTGAGGCGGGGGCGATACGCTTGGAGAGAACCTCTGCGTTGCTCGCCTCCGCCTCACCGATGGATAGAAGCTGCAGCCGGGAGTTTAGGGTTTAGGGTTTAGGGTTTAAGGTTTAGGGTTTGGGGTTAAACCGGCAACAAAGAACAGCAGGAGACTGGACGACATCCATATATGCTCTGTTCTCTCCCTCTCTCTCTCTCTATATATATATATATATATACTCTTCTCGGTTTCATACATATCTATATATGTGCGCCATAGAAGCATAATAAGTAAAAGTCACACTAAGCAAAAATGTAGAGATATAATTCTAAGCATGAAAACAAAATGTGAAACACAAATACATAGAGAGATCAAATATAAATAAATAAATAAATAAACATATCTATATATATATATATATACATATATATATACACATGCACATATGCGGGATAGCCCCAAAGCGCGGTTACGAGGCTTTGGGTTTTACAAGCAACAGAAGAACAATGTGCAACCTTCAGATGATAAGTGTACCACTGGGTGCGTGCTTGAGGTTGGGTATTGCCTGTTTCGACCTGAGCGTTGCTTAAACAAGTGCAAACTAGCTCCTCTAACCTCAGACTCCGCCAGAGAATCACCCATGCAAAAGCCGACGCTACGACAGTTCCATATCCGGAATCCCTAAACCCTAAACCCTAAACCCTAAACCCTAAAGCCTAAAGCCTAAACCCTAAACCCTAAACTCAAGAAGGGGTCGGGCTCAGGGTTGCTGCTACAAGCACACATGCAGCCACAACGAAGCAGCCACCTGCTCCTGGTTCATCACAAGCGCCCGCCTTGCCCGGGCATCTCTGGAGTGTGTTGGACCCTAAACCCTAAAACCTAAAGCCTAAACCCTAAACCCTAAACCCTAAACCCTACCCTCTAGCCCTAAACCAACCAACCAACCAACCAAACCCTAAGCCCCGAACCCAGAAGTCCCAGGTGCAAAACCCAAGTTTAGGACGATTCCTCCACTGTGAAGCCCGTGAACACATGGTGAGATTCTATAGGGTTTCGGGCTTCGGCTTTAGGGTGTAGAGTTGGAGTACGGCCCGTAACGCTTACGATACCAGATAAAGGGTGTGCAATTTAGAAACTGAGCCTACCAGCCTGCCATATTTATTAATAGTACCAAGCTGCATCGAAAACAATTCGGGTAATGTCCACCCTAAACCCTAAATCCTAAACCCCAAAACTAAAAAAACCCTAAACCCTAAACCCTAAACCCCGGAACCTGAACCCTAAACCCTACCCTAAATCCGATGTTCCTACCAAGGTTGGCTCGGTCTGGTCCTCTTGATAGCTCCACAAGGGCCTACTTGATTGGCACCTAGGAAATCTGGGGTTTAGGGTTTAGGGTTTAGGGTTTTGGGTTTTGGGTTTAGGGTTTAGCGTCTCGGGTTTAGGGCTGTCTTGGGAATGTTTTGGGGGCATGATAGGGGGGTTACCCCTTTGAACTCTACGTTGCGTCGTGCGCAATGTGGCGCACAGGAGCCTTTCAACAGCAACGCACTGGAGTCTGAACATTAGAACCTCACAGCTTGCAACAGAGTCCTTGACAATGTACCTCAAACCTTCGATAAGGCTTGAACATTTAAAATAAACCGCAGCCTGAGGGTCCCTCCAAAAGCACCAACATGTCCAGACCCAAGAATAACAAACATGGACCCTTTTTGGTTGAAAGCAGGGTCTTAAGGGAACCTAAGCCCCCAAAAAAGGGAACAAGGGCCTACTCCGGGTCCTGGAGAAGCCCCCACGGCCATATATAGAATCCGTCAATGCAGCAAACTACACCGAAAACCAAAGACTCCCCCCCCCCCCCCCCCCCCCCCCCCCCCCACGCACCAAAGCCCCCAAAACCCCAAGACTTTAAACCCCAAACCCTGGCCCTAAACCCTTAACCCTGACCCCAACACCCAAAACCCCAAAGACCCCAAACCCCAAACCCCAAACCCCAATACCCCAAACCCCAAACCCCTAAACCCTAAACCCTAAACCCAAAAACCTAAACCCTAAACCCTAAACCCACCCCGGCCTACGCGGGATGAAGAGCGAGCCACGGCGGAGTTGGTTTTTGGTCTTGCTTTCAAAGAGCTCCTTGGGCGGTCTCATTTGCGGGCTTCGGAGTCGTACAGATGCAGGAACTTAGGATTTGTGCCAGGGCTTATGGGGTTTATGGGGGCTTAGGAGAGAACTTAGGCTTTTGCGGTTTATGGGGTTTATGGGGCTTAGGGGTTGGGGTTTAGGGCGTAGCAAGTGAAGATTTCAAGGGTTGTGGGTGGATTGAGGGTCCAAACGCGGCTTTCCGCGGGCTGCTTGGGAGGTCGTGCGACCAACGGTGCCGAAGGCGCCACCAAGCTCCAGGGCGCGGGCGTTTCACGCCGTGGAAGAAGCGCTCAGCTTATAACAAATATTCTTCCTTGTTAAGGGTAGTATAGGGATTACTATCCTTATTATGTAGGGATGATTATCTTTATTCAGGGTAATAGATATCTAGGGATTATAACCCCAATGACTGTGCTCATGGGTACTTCTAACCCCCCATAGCTGTGCTTGCAACTCCCTTGGAGGACTTGGGGGGGCTGATAAGTGCAGCTAGAATTGGGGTGACAAGTACCCATGAATCCTCCAAGCAATCGGTCTCCAAGTTCATGTGACCCTAAACCCTAAACCCTAAACCCTAAACCCGAAACCCTAAACCCTAAACCCGAAACCCTAAACCCTAAACCCTAAACCCTATACTATAGCGCATGGTCTCGCTCTTCCGGGCTCTCTCTGTGGGAGTGTGGGAAGCACCCCATGCTCACAGCGCCCCGAAGGGCTTTTCTGTATCAGTCGCTGCGGTATCCGTGAAACCCTAAACCCTAAACCCTAAACCCCAAACCCTAAACCCTAAACCTAAACCCGAAACAAATCAGAAGCCCTCTACCTCGAACGAATAAAGCCCTCAAAGTCCGAAGCCCTATGCTTCACCCTAAGCCCCAAGCCCGAATACAGCCCTCAAGTTTCAAAAAGCCCACACCGCAAACCTAAACGCTTAAACCCTGAATCCCTTAAACCCTTAAACCCTTCAACGCAAAACCTTCAACCCAAACCCAATGAAATACAAAATGAAAACAAAAAACGAGGGAGGTGGGGTTTAGAACAAATTTTCCACTCATGAAGAGAATGCCCCAGAGCCCACAAGCAAAACTCCAACCCCAAAACCCCAAACCCCAAACCCTAAACTCTAAACCCTGAGCCCTAAGCCCTATAGAAGCCCTAAGCCCCAAACCCAAACCCCAAACCCCGAAACCCGAAACTCTAAACCCTAAACCCTAAACCCTGAACCCTGAACCCTGAACCCTAAGCCTAAACCCTGAACCCTAAACCTTGCAAAGGTGGCCTGCAGCTCCACCAGGCGCTTCACCTGCTCCTTCAGCTCTTGGATGACCTTGCTTTGGTTTAGGGTTTAGGGTTTAGGGTTTAGGGTTTAGGGTTTAGGGTTTAGGGTTTAGGGGTTTAGGGTTTAGGGTTTAGGGTTGGGGGTTTAGGGTTTTAGGGCTTAGAACTCAGAATTTAGGGTTTAGGGTCTGGGGTTTGGGGTTTTTGGAGGCCTTGGCTGGCCTTTCTAGGCCTTACAGGGAGGAGAGGGCTCTGAAGGCAGGAGGGTTTAGGGCTGCTTAGAATAGCCCTTGGGGGTTTAGGGTTTAGGGTTTAGGGTTTAGGGTTTAGGGTTGAGGGTTGAGGGTTGAGGGTTGCAGTTTCGGAGGAAATCTCTGGGTTCGCCCAGGTTTGAGGCTTATGAGGCTTGGGAATGATTTTGGTAGCTTTGGCTTATGGTTTTGCTTTTAGGGTTTAGGGCTTAGGGTTTACGGATTAGGGTTTACAACTGTTGCTTCAAGAAGGTTAAAAGGCTCCTTTCGTCTCGTGTACTTCTGCCTGAGGACATCAGATTGTGACGTTGTAAGCTTTGCGACCTCCAGGGTCTTGCCGCACACCCTAAAACCCTTCGGTAGTTTAGGGTTGAGGGTTGAGGGTTTAGGGCAAGTTTAGGTATAAGCCCGAAAACCTCGGACCCTGAACCCGAAAGCCTTAAGGGCGTCAAGCCAGCGCACCACACACACACACACAAGCACGTGCTTGCCAATTGTTGGCTTTCGGGCGCTAGGGTTGGTTCAGGAGATCCAATAAACCTTGAACCCTAAACCCTAAACCCTAAACCCTAAACCCGAACCCTGAACCCTAAACCCTGGATCCTGAACCCTACACCCTGAACACCCTAAACTCCGAGCCCTAACCTTAAACCCTAAACCCTACACCCTAAACCCGAACCCGCCTTCTCCAAGCTCTTGTCGGTAGTTCGCATCTCTGCTGCGAGGTCCTGGTTGAGGGTTTTAACGGGGTTCTTAAGGGAGGAGGGTTTAGGGTTTAGGGTTTCGGGTTTAGGGTTTCAGGTTTCGGGTTTAAGGTTTAGAGTTTGAGGTATTTGGGTTTAGGGTTTGAGGTATTTGGGTTTAGGGTTTGAGGTTTTTGGGTTTAGGGGGTTTAGGGTTTGGGGTTTTTAGGGTTTTGGGTGTAGGGTTTAGGGTTTAGGGTTTAGGGTTTTAGGGTTTAAGTTTAGGGTTTAGGGTTTTGGGCTTGGGGTCCTGGTTGAGGGTCTTATAGGGTTCCTAAGGGAGGGGGGGGGGGGGGTTCAAGGGGCTATGTAACCCTCAGGTTGCCTCATACTCCCCACTACTTGGAGGTTCATGGTGCCTATTTAGGGTTTGGGGTTTAGGGTTTAGGGTTTAGGGTTTAGGGTTTAGGGTTTAGGGTTTAGGGCTTAGGGCTACTTGGAGGTTCATGCTACTTACTAACCAGTCATAGCCGTACCTATGACCCACTTATAAGCCCCTTCAGTGCCCTTGGTACAGTCATGCAGTTATCATTGGTGAAGAACTAAACCCTAAACCCTAAACCCTAAACGCTACACCCTAAACCCTAAACCCTAAACCCTAAACCCTAAACCCTAAACCCTGAACCCTGAACCCTGAACCCTGAACCTCCAAGTACTCCCTAAGGCCCCCTAAGCTCCCCTAAAGTTCCCCAGGTGCCACCCCCTTTGATTGAGGGTTTGAGGGTTTGAGGGCTTTGGGGGTGTGAGGGCTTGAGGGTTTAGGAAGTTTAGCGTTGAGGGTTTGAGGGTTTGAGGGTCTGAAGGTCTGAGGTTTTGAGGGTTTGAGGTTTTAAGGGTTTGATGGTTTAGGGGTTCAGGGGTTTAGGGTTTCGGCTAGGTTGAGGGTTGAAGGTTTTCGGGTTTGAGGGCATGCGCAGTCCGTTTGCAGACCCTCAAAACTCCGAAGCTCTGAACCCCAAAGCACCTGAAGCCCTGTAAGCAGCCCTAAAAGCCTAAAGCCCTGCGGCAACGCAGGTATCGGCAAGGGACTTGCTGTTTGCACGATAGGCGTGTAGGGGTTTGGGGGTTGGAGGTTTTCGGCCAAGGTTGAAAGATAAGGGGGGTTCGGGGGCCTAAACCCTAAACCCCCTAAACCCTCGCAGGGGCACATCATTCTGTCATCCTTACACACTCAACCCGAAACTTAGCCCTTCAGGGTTACCGACTTAGAGCATAGGGTAAAGACCTGCCCAGAACTCAAATCCCAGAGCGTGCTTGAAGTTTTCAATGGGGCAGAACGTGGCCCAGCTTGCGAAAGGGTTTAGGGCTTAGGGTCGCAATTTCTTGGGCGATATTGGCACGACAGCAAGACATGGAGGCACACCCCCCCAACTGTTCCTGGCTCGCTCTTAGTTTAGGTCACTACACATATCCGAGCACCGCAACATGTGCCGACTTCCAGCATGAGCACATACAGCAGAGCATCCAACTTGTTCGCTGACGCCGCAGCTCCTGCCCAACATAGGCACCAGCAGCACAGGCCGAAGGGGCAAAGGCCATCAGGCTCTACCCGGCGGAGCTTCCTGTATGTCCGCCCAGACCTTGCGACCCGTTCTGGGCACCGTGCTTTTTCCAGCTCCAAGTTGCTGACGGGACCCTAGGCAGGCCCTAAACCCTAAACCCTAAAACCTGAACCCTGAACCCTAAACCCTGAGCCGTAAACCCTAGACGAGGCGTCTTCCGGCCCCGGGTCCTGAGGCAGTTGCTGCCCGAGCCGGAGTACCTGTGTCCTTTTTATACGGGAGTTCTGCTACTTGAGGTCCATTTTAGGGGTCCACCCTAAACCCTAAACCCTAAACCCTAAACCCTAAACCCTAAACCCTAAACCCTAAACCCTAAACCCTAAACCCTAAACCCTAAACCCTAAACCCTAAACCCTAAACCCTAAACCTCCACATGCATCTGGACCGGACCCAAGAGTCCTGAATCTTTGCCTTGTGGTTGAGGAAGATGCGCTTAAGATGCCCAAACCTGGCAGGTTTTAGGGTTTAGGGTTCAGGGTTCAGGGTTTAGGGTTTAGGGTCTAGGGTCTAGGGTTTAGGGTTTAGGGTTTAGGGTTTAGGGTTTAGGGTTTAGGGTTTAGGGTTTAGGGTTTAGGGTTTAGGGTTTAGGGTTTAGGGTTTAGGGGTGATGTTCTATAGCCCCAAGCCACCATGGCAATCAGTAAACTAATGTGAACTGTACTTATAGCTGCACTTATCACCCTATTAGGGCACTTAAGGGGCTTACCAGTGGGCTATAAGTGCAGTCAGAACTGGTGAAGAAGTACCATGAACCTCCAAGTTGTTGGGCGCATTGACCTTTCTGATCCTCAGGCCTCGTCGTTCAGACTCCAGAAAGGGTTTAGGGTTAGGATATTCAATCAGGACACGCGCTCCTACGAGGGTGTGGCACAAACAAGCCAACTCCAACCATTCAGGGAAGACAGGGCCCACCCGGGCAGGATTTGTCTACGTGCGCTGTGCTGCCGCCAGCGGCTCTTGAGCACCCTCAGCGACTTAAGAAGCAATGCTTGCAACTGAGGCAGTGAATGCCGTGGCTTCAGGTTTAACTCGGATTTAGGGTTTACATCCTAAATCCTAAATCCGAAACCTTTAACCCCCTAAACTCTAAACCCCTAGAGACCGGCAAATGAGAGAGTAGTAAGAACCTTTTAACCTAAACCTCTGAGGCTTTGACGGCCGTGAGTCAGCAAAAACTGCACTCTTTGGGTAGTTCGATGTTCCCCTAGCGTAGGCTCTTAAACGGGGACCCCTTGTCTTGGCTGCACGTAGGAGGGTAGTTATACATTAGTTTTTTAGCTGCCGTACTAATAAACTCAATAAAACCCAAAAAGGCTACAAAGCTAAAGTTACAGTAAAGCAACACAAAGTTGTGTACCCCCTTAGAAACCCCATACAACCCAAGGGCCAGACATCAGAACCCATTAAAGAGGGTAAGGGACCATACTAAGGGCCCATGAAACTACCCTTATATGCACAGGGCCCTCGAAAGCCGCAAACTATGAGACCCCAAAACAAAAACCAAACTTACAGCTCAAACATCGCGCACGCCCTCAAAACCTGATACAGGAGCCGGAATAACTACTAATGGTCTTCCCTTATGGCCACTTTAGAACTACACAATAATGACCCCCCCCCCAAAAAAAAAACTATTCTAACTATTAAGGCTCCTAACCCTGAACCATAAACCCTAAACCCTAAACCCTGAACTCCTCGCCTGGCGTCATCGTAGTTGTCGATGTCGAACTCTCCTGCGCACTTCCCGGCGCCCTAACTTGGAGGTTCATGGTACTTATTAACCAATCATAACTGTACTTGTAACTGTACCTATAGCCCAAATAGCTAATAGGGCACTTAAGGGGACTATAAGTGGGCTATCAGTGCAGCTATGGTTGGAGAATGAGTACTATGAACCTCCAAGAAACCCTTGGTTTTTTCAGGGGCCTTGTCGGGGTTTAGTGTTTAGGATTTAGGGTTTGAAGTTGTAAGGTCTAGGGTTTAAGGGCTTAGTAGGGTTTAGGGGTTCAGGGTTTCAGGGTTTTGAGTTTAGGCTTGGGATGTTCCCCCTTTTCCTAACAGTCCTTTAGAGATTGTAATCGGGGTTCTATTCTCTCTATTAAGGACTGTTAGTATAAGGGGAAACATCCCAAGTTTAGGGCTTAGTAGGGTTTGGGGCTTGAAATTGTCGTTTAGTGCCCTAAACCCTAAACCCTAAACCCTAAACCCTAAACCCTAAACCCTAAACCCCAAACCCTAAACCCTAAACCCCAAACCCAAGTGGGGCTGCAGCCATAGACCCGCACACCGATCTTCGGGTAGTTACATGGTCCCTTAGTATGTGCCCCTTCATTGGGGAACCTGAGTATGTCCCTTGTATACCCTATAAGACCCACTTCAAAGAAGGTAAAGGACCCACACACTGAAGTGCAAAAACCCTCCTACAAATATGTTTTTGGGTACCCTAGGAAGTACGGCACCCTTAAAACAAGGACCCTAACACTAAACACCCCCCCCCCCCACCCCGCCCATGTGTGTAGGGTTTAGGGTGTAGGTTGCCCTTCTTGAAACTACTATTTGCTAAACACACCCCCCCGTATGAAAAAAAACAAAGTACTCCCTATATCACTCTTACAAGGAAGAATATTCTTCATTTTTGGGGGGCTCTTAAGCAGTTTGTAGTAATCCTAAGCCCTAAACCCTAAACTCTAAACCCTAAACCCTGAACAAAAGGTCCTTTCAATTCGTCATCGGTGTTGACGGACGCATGGCTGAAGCGTGGGCTCGTGTCATCGACCTTGTTTGATGGCTGACTCGGGACTCGGGTTTCGGGTTTAGCTTCACACAGTTTCAGAACCCCCAAAAAACCCTAAGCCCCTAAACATCAGCACCCCCAAACTACAAACACCCCAACCCCAGCTAACATCCCAAAACCCCTCAAGCCCCTAAATCCTTGACAGCAACCCCCCAAAACCTCCGCAAAACCCTAAACCCCCTACTGTAAACCCAAAACCAGCTAAACCTCTCCAAACATCTTGTGTTCAGCGCAATCGGGTCTAGTGAGGAGGAACCCTATACCCTAAACCCTAAACCCGAAACCCATCCTCTGATGCCTTGGCCAGAGTTCACTCAGAGGATCTGCTGACAGAACTTGGAGGTTCAGGGTACTTACGAACCAATCAAGGGTTTAGGGTCAGGGTTTAGAGTTTAGGGTTTAGGGTTTAGGGTTCAGGGTTTAGAGTCTAGGGTACTTATTACCCAATTATAACTGTACTTCTAACTGTACTTATAACCCTATCGGGGCACTTAAGGGGCTTATAACTTGGTTATAAGTACACTTATACTTGGTGAGTTAATAAGTACCGTGAAACTCCCAGTAGGGTTTAGGGCTTAGGACTCAGGGCTTAGCGTCCCCACAGCCTCCGTTTACACTGCTTAACTCCAAACCCTGAAACCTCAAGTCTCAAACCCGGACCCAAAACCATCACATGTCGGACAGGTCTGAGAGGTATCCTCGGACAAGAACGGGAGGGATCTCTTTTTTTGGGTGAAGGAGGGGGGGGGGTGTCAGGGTATTGGAAGGAAGTTCCACTCGAAAATTGCATATGGCACTTTAAGTGCCCTGAACACCAAAAAACCTGAATCCCTGAGCCTTCATGCTGAGCTTGGAGTTTAGAGTTTGGGGTTTAGGGTTTGGGGTTTAGGGTTTAGGGCCTAGGGCCTAGGGCTTACCTTAAGAACCCCAAAACCTACTTTCCCAGAGGGTACTAGTATGGAATTCGGTACATCAAAGAACATAAGTAGTGAGGATTTTGGGTACAAATGGACTCTCTTGGTTTCTTATGGGTTACCTGAGGATGCTATAGAAGGTTGCCTACTGAGCAACTAAGAGGTTTTTCTACTAACAGCCTACAGAGCCGTAGGCTTTGGGCTCTTAAAGGAAGGATGTGATCCCTAAACCCTGACCCCAAACCCGAAACCCCAATTATCCTGTGAGGATTCTTTGTGTAATGGCCTAGGCAGAAGCACGCTTTAGGCTCCTTAAAGTAGGGCTTGGGATGCTCCCCTTTATACTAACAGTCCTACAGTCCTTAATCGGGATTAATAGGGGGTACTATAATCCCTATTATGGACCCTAAACCCTAAGGCCTGAACCCTAAACCCTAAACCCTAAACCCTAGACCTTAGACCCTAAACCCTAAACCCTAAACCCTAAACCCTAAACCCTAAACCCTAAACCCTAAACCCTGTCAGTATAGGGGGGAGCATCCCAAAGGGAGGCCGTGATCCCGGCATTGCTGGAGGCGATCGTGGGGCTCTCTTCTGACTCCTTTCAGCTCGGTGCTTGCGGCTGGGTTGAGGGCCCTAAACCCTAAACCCTAAACCCTAAACCCTAAACCCTAAACCCTAAACCCTAAACCCTAAACCCTAAACTCCCCAAACCCTAAACCCTAAAATCCCTAAACCCTGAAAAGCCCTAAGCCCTAAAAACCCCTAATTCCTAAAAGGCCCTAAGCCCTAATACCCCCAAACCCGCCCTAAGCACGGGGGGGTCGTTCAGGCTAGACCCAGGAGTAGCCTAGGAAATAAAAGGGGCACCGTTTTTGGTTTTAAGGTGGCAATATATTATTGCCTTATCAAAAGGAAACCCCAACCCTAAAAAAGGAAAGAAGGGCCTACCCGGGTCCTATTATATGGTTCTTAAGGGAGGGGGGTTCAAGGGGGGGTAGGTAACCCAAGGCTTCCTAATACTCCCTGCTACTCCCTAAGGTTCCCTGAGGTTCCCTAGGTAACTATTTTTCATGAGGCCCCCTCCCTTAAGAACCGGATAATCCTAGCAGGGGTCGAACACGACTGAGCGCCGAACCCTGAACTCCTAGACTCGGGTAAAGTCCAAGCCCGAAACGCACACAGCAGCCCAGACGGTTTAGGGTTTAGGGTTTAGGGTTTAGGGCTTAGGGCTTAGGGTTTAGAGTTTAAAAAAATTTAGGGTAAACCCTAAACCCTGGGTTGGCATCTCAACCCTTTTGACACACACACACACACATATATGTAGGGTCCCCTTAAAAAACCCAAAGAAGGCAAATCGAATAAGTATCCCAACAGCCAACCTGCAACCCCAAACAAACCCTAACAATCTGCCAAGCTGTGGCCGCATCCCCGCCATGACGCTTGGATATGGGTGTTTCCGAAATTAGGGTTTAGGTTTAGGGTTTAGGGTTTAGGGTTTAGGGTTTAGGGTTTAGGGTTTAGGGTTTAATTAGGGTTTAGGGTTTAGGTTGTTGAGGTCCTTACCATACGGGAATCTTACTATTTTGGGGTCTGTATCAGGGGCCCCTAATTTTCGGAAACCCCACGACAATCGTGCGTTAGGGTTTGCATGGGTTTAGGTTTCAGTGGCTTTTGGTAGAGATGGGTTTGAAGGCTTTCACGTGGATAACTTCAGGTTTTTTGATTCGCTTCAACGTTTCTTTTTGGTGGAGCCCCTTTGTTGCAAGCAGTCTGGCAGTCAAGGTGGCGACTTCTACCACGGGGTTTAGTACTGGGGCTTGGGACCTTAAATGCCCACAATCAAGGTTGCTTTGGTTACATCGTGCAATCCAAAGACCTCGTGCTGTTCATGTTCTTGTTGCAAGAACAACTTAACAAAACCAACCACTTGAAAGCGTCAGGGTTTCGGGTTTAGGGTTTAAGGGGGGGCTTTGGGGAAAGCAAGCGAACCCCCTGCACGAATGAAAGCATGGCTGTAGTGACCGTAAGTTCACGGTGGCCAAACCAAAGCAGCACCATGCAGCGCTATGCGCCGGCTTGGCCGCCAATTCGTACTACTTTTTAGGGTTTCGGGTTTAGAGTTGTGTAGGACATGAGGGCTTGTTTCCGGATTTGCGGAAAAAACAACACAACGACACCCAAAGTACGCTTTAGACCACTCCTCCGTCGTGGAAGGGGCTCGAGAGGTCGCGCGAGAGGCGGACCTGGGAGAGTTGCAGAGGGTACTTCCTTGAACGGGAAGGCAGCAGGATGAATATTTAGGGTGTAGGGGTCAGGGTTTAGGGTTTAGAGTTTAAGGTTTAGGGGTAAGTACCATACATTATAATATAACAATGAGCGGAGTATTTGATATTAGGGGGTAGGGGAGGGGGCGTTTCATAGTAGGGAGGGATTAAGAGGATGGGCTTGGGAATCTTGAAGGTGTTGAGGATGGGGTGCGAATTGCAGAAGGACGATGGAGCGCCTTCATGTCGTATCTGGTATGTTTGATCCGTATTGACCACATAGGTGTATGCAAAGTTCAAGCGGCTTCAAGCAGCAAGAGAGGGTCGAAACCCTAAACTTCTAAATCCTAAACCCTAAACCCTATAAACCCTAAACCCTAAACCCTAAGCCCTGCAGGCCTGTGGGGAAGACATGGTTGGAGGGAAAGGTTTACAAGGGCAGGTTCATGGCATGGCGCATCCTGCCGATGGCCCCAGAAACCTCTGCGCGTGACGAAGATGCCTAAACCCAGAATTCCCGAAAGCCGAAGTGTCAACCCCGTACACCTCACAGAGAACTTGACACCTCGGCCTTGCCACATTTACTGTCCGGTCAAAACACATGCGTAGATGTGCAGAATGGCAATATGCTCTGGTTTAGTCTCGGGCCCTGCTGACTATGGCCCGTCTGTGCATGTGTGTGTGTGTGTGTGTGCAGATTTGTGTCATGGCTCCAGGTGCTTAGAAAGCTTCTGCTGTCGCAGATTCCGTGGCGTTGGCTTAACGCCCGGGGGGTTGGTTTGTGTCTGAAGCCTTGGACACGCGCATGCCCTGACCTGGTTGAGAAAGGCATCAGGTTGATGACAGCAAGAATGCGAGCCTAAACCCTAAACCCTAAACCTTAAACCCTAAACCCTAAACCCTAGACCCTAAAACGTAAACCATAAACCCTGAACCCTGAACCCTCAAGCCCCATTGCAATCCCAGGCACCAGATTATCGCCGATACATGGTTCACACGTGCGACTAGTGTTGCCTAAGGGCCAGGAGGCTGTGGGTTCTGATGTCTGTGCCAGGAAGCGGCAGCTTGTGGCGAAAAAAAGGCACCGTGTTATAAGGTCTCTGGTAGTTCTTGCGGAGGCTCCTAGCGCACAGGGGACCGCAGGCGATCCCCCGCTTCCGCCTAGGCATTTAAGCAAGTTCCATGCTTTGCTGAAGGAAAGACGGGAATCTATAAACCCAAAAAGCCCCAAATCGGGATCTGTTGTGGGCCTTCTTGGCGTGGCAACTTTAGTGGAAAGAAGCCCACTTCAACTGTTCCACTGAAAGGGTAGGTCTGTGGCGCGTGTGGTACCGCATTTTATGTTAGGGCTTTTGGAGCCTCGAGCTTCTTTCGGCAGAACGCCCCTCCCTCCCTCACCCAACCCCCTCCCATTTCCCCTCCCCTCCCTCCCCCCTCAAGCCTCACACTGAGCCTCAAACCTCATCCTAAACTCTGACACCCACCCAGAAAACCCCCAACCCTAAACCCCATCTGACACCCACCCAAAAAACCCCCAACCCTAAACCCCAAATCCCAAAACCCAAAACTGCCCTAAACGCACAGCATCGAACCCCAAACTCTCAACCTCAAAGCCTCGCACCCTAAACCCTAAACCTCAAACCCGCACGCCAAACCTCGAACCCGCCCGGGCCTGCCCTTACAACCCTGAAGCCCAAAAGGGGTATAACTGGCCCAATTTTAGTATGAGGGGGAACGTCCCAACCCTAAACCCTGAACCCTGAACCCTAAACCCTAAACCCTAAACCCTATGGGGTTTAAGGAGGGAACCCTAGAATGGAACCTTAATCTTATACCCTTGTATAACCCATATATAACCCCCATGTATACCTTATATAGCTCCTATACACCTAAGCAACATCTCCCCTAAGGTCCCTTATGAAGGTCCCTCCTTGTGTCCCTTTGACAATTGCCAAAAACCCCCGAAAGACGAATCATACCCTAAGCCCCTCATCTCCGCAGCCTGGAACATAGAGCTCCAAACACGCCCTAAACCCCAAATCCTAAACCCTAAACCCTGAACCCGAAATCCTGAACCCTAACTTAAACCCTAAGCCCCAAGCCCTAAGCCCTAAACCCTAAACTCTAAACCCTAAACCCTAAACCCTGAGCCCTAAACCCTAAAACCTAAACCCGAAACCCTAAACCCTAAACGCTGCGCCTCGAAGGTTGAGACGCCCTCGACGAGCGCCGCGAGAGGCTCTGCGAGGGGCGCCTAGGGCTATGGTTTAGTTCGCTTACCTAAACCCTGCTTGCTCAACAAAAGCAAAAACTCCCGCAAAGCCTGAGCCCCAAACCCTAAACCCTAACCTCCACACCCTAAACCCTGAACCCCTAAATCCCTAAAGCCTCTAAAGCCTCTAAAGCCTCTAAAGCCTCTAAAGCCTCTACAGCCTCTAAAACCTCTAAAGCCTCTAAAGCCTCTAAAGCCTCCAAAGCCTAAAGCCTAAATCCTGAAACCTAAATCCTAAACCCCCAAAAACCCTAAACCCCCAAACCCCCTAAACCCTACAACACCCTAAACCCTAAACCCTGTTATGTTTTGGCTTCGCACAAAGCCTCGTTCAAGCACTCACAACAGCCAGGTTGCGGCGACATTCCGCCTGTGCCACTGGTCATCTGCCGGCGCAGCGAGATGCGACCTTGGGGTTGCGTAGGGTGGGTTTAGGGGGATTTAGGGTTTGGGGTTTAGGGTTTTGGGTTCAGGGGGCTTGGGGTTTAAGCTCTCTCCGGGGCTTATCTAAGAGTCGGGCTTGAGGGTCTTGGGGTTCGGGGCTTTATAGTGTTGGGACTTTCAGGCTTCGAATCTAAGAGTGTTTGGCTTCAGAGTCTGAGGGCTTCAGGGTTTTTCGGGAATTTCAGGGTTTGGCAGCGGTTTCGGCTTCAGAGCGTATGGCTTAGGGTTTGGCATCGAGTGGCAACATCCGCACACAAGTCTCGGCAGCTTAGGGTTTAGGGTTTAGGCTTCAGGGTTTAGGGTTCAGGGTTTAGGGTTTCGGGTTTAGGGCAGAGTTCAAAAGGACTTTTTTGGGGGGACTCGGTAGCGAGCAGGATTCGGGTCAAATCGCCCGGTGGAAAACGGACTCTTGGCCCCAGTATACAGAGCACAATAAGCGCTGGTTCTCGTTGCAATGCCATGCTGTGCGTGCTTTGATGCGTTTCTAGACCCAAAATTCACCTAGGCAACAAAAGGGTGCCCTTTTTGTGTTGAGGGGGATTATAAGGGGCCCTAACCCCCAAAAAAGGCAATAGGGGCCTAGGTTTAGGCCGTGGTGAGGCCTTGTTTTGCTGGACCAGGAGGCTCACTCTGAGAGCAGTCAAGTCTTGACTCGTGCAAAGACTTCCATCCCCCTAGAACCTCCCTAGACCCTAAACCCCAAAACCACACAAACCCTAAACCCGAATCCCTAAATCCGAAATCCTAAACCCGAAACCCGAAACCCTCACACCCCGCCTCAACCCTGAAGTCTTGAAAAAAAGAGCCCTAGCTTCCATGACAGGTGTCGAATATTGGCGTGTCCCTGGTTCGCCTTGCGCTGGAGTGCAAGATCAAGCCTCCTCGACACATCAGGAAGCATGACGCGTTCGGGCTTCGGGCTTCGGGCTTCGGGCTTCGGGCTTCGGGCTTCGGGCTTCGGGCTTCGGGCTTCGGGCTTCGGGCTTCGGGCTTCGGGCTTCGGGCCTAGGAATTGGGGATTAGGGCTTAGGGTTTAGGGTTTAGGGTTTAGGGTTTAGGGTTTAGGGCTTCGGTTTTAGGGTTTAGGGGGGCTAGCCTGTCTGGCTCATGGTGCTTCGTGTTACGTCTTGTACCGTGTCCTAGACCAAAGAGTATCCAAGGAATAGAAAGGGTGCCCTTTTGGGGTTTAACAGGGCTTCTACGGGAACCTACAAACCCTGAAACAGGGAATAAGGGCCTCCCTGGAGGTTCAGGGTACTTAGTAGCCCATTCTAAGTGTAGTTATAACCCACATATAAGCCCCTGAAGTACCCTAATAGGGCTATGTTTGGGTTATCAGTACAGATCTTCTTGGGTTCCTAAGTATCATGAACCTCCAAGTACTCTGGGTCCTAGTGTCAGGTGCATCCTCTCGGCTTGAACAGAACACCCTTTTCTCAGCTCGCGGTGTTGGTGGGTCTCGAGCATAGGGTTTTTAATTGGGATGTTCCACAGTCCTTCATAGGGAGTATACAACCCCCAATTAGAATCCCTATGCAGGACTGTTAGTATAAGGGGGAACATCCCAAAGCATAGGGTTTAAGATTTTCTTACGCCCGCCTGAGTAGTCCAACTCTGTCAGAGTCAGCTTATCTAGGAAGGCAACACAAAGCCCTCCGAAAAGCCCTCCTCCAAAGCAGCGGAAGCCTTATGAAGCATTTTATGGACATCCCAGGGCTAGCGATGATGTTGGTAGTTTGGTGTAGGGTTTAGGGTTTAGGGTTTAGGGTTTAGGGTTTAGGGTTTAGGGTTTAGGGTTTAGGGTTTAGGGTTTAGGGTTTAGGGTTTAGGGTTTAGGGTTTAGGGTTGAGGGCGTTCCCCCGCACAGACTAGCTTGTAAGCAAGGACCAGAGGTTTAGGCTTCCGCGGCCAATAGCCTTGCGTCCCAGAATTACCCGGAAGTCATGGTTTTGAGTTGGGAAGTTCCCCTGTATACTAGCAGTCCTTCATGGAGTATAGTACCCCTGTTCTAATCCTTAACAAGGACTGTTCAGTATAAGGGTGAACATCCCAAGTTTTGGATTTAACATGTAGGGTGATTCGGAGGGGGGGGGGTGGGCGGCCAATACACGAAAGAGTTGCAACGTAGACAAAAATCAAGAAACAACAAATCAAAGAAGCCATACAGAAACAAACAGCGCAGGTTTTATCGTGCTTCGGAAAAGCCCCGCACTTCTTCTTAGGTAGTTTCCACTGCGATCACCTCGAATCTGGTCGTGATGAGACAGGGCGCAACAGACCCTCGAAAGCTTTGGACCGCTGTGTGCTGCTGTGTGATATTTCTGTATGTGCTCCCGGACTTTGGATGGCTTCTGGAGCTCGTGGAAAGGACAAAGTGGACAGCGACGCATTTTCTTTGTTTTTCTATTCTTGTGATGATTCGTCTCCTTGCTGAACTGCGCAAGCAAAGAATCGCCGACCCGGATCAAGGGTTCCTCCTGCTCCGAGTCTATCACGTAACATTCGTCTGCTGATCCCGGATCAGGCCCCGCGCACTCACAAACATCTTGGAGGCATTCAGCCCAAGCATCGCCAATCTCGCCTGCGCCGGCCCGAAGACCTAACAGGATGGACAAGATTCCGCCTCGGCTGCAGCATCGTCGAAAAGTCGTACAGTAGCAATTGGCAGGCTATCAGTTGCCTCAGCAGCGAATCTTTCAAGGTCTGCCTTCATCTTTCTGGCGATGCTTTCCATCGCCGTTGGCCGTTGTCGACCAAGTCATTGTCGTTCAACTTGCAGGAAAGACAATGTGGGGCGCCTTCATGCTCACAATGCGAAAGGTAGAGGCCAGGCTTCTGGAGAAGTAGCCCTAAGCTCGGAACTCCGTGATTATCAAAAACATCCAGGCACTGGCTGTAGACGCATGAGCCAGTCTTTCGGTATTGACCTGATTCTGCCTTGCGAGCTCAAGCGACAGCCTCTTCTCCCACCGCTCCAGGGGCTGCTCGGTGGACGCACTGACCTCTGGCCACAGTGGAGCCCCTCCCGTCCCGCAATCAGCTCCTCATCAGGCAGGAAGCTTTGCTGCTGCTTTGCTTCTGCGGGTGGCCAACCTGCCGACATTCCAAAATCTCCGAAAATCCTACAACTTCAAGAATTTCTGTGACCCTGGGGCAACCCCAGCAATCAACAAATTTTTGGATTTTCGAAATGTTAGGAATTTCGGGAAAGGCCGAAATTCCTGAAACCCTAAACTTTCTAGAATTTTGGTAATTCTAGGAATTTCGGGCAAGGGCCGAAATTCGCAGAATTCCTAAAGCCCTATAGAATCTGGGCTCCCGGGAATGCGGGAGCTCCAAACATCTTGGAGGCATTCAGCCCAATCATCGCCAATCTCGCCTGCGCCGGCCCGAAGACCTAACAGGATGGACAAGATTCCGCCTCGGCTGCAGCATCGTCGAAAAGTCGTACAGTAGCAAGTGGCAGGCTATCAGTTGCCTCAGCAGCGAATCTTTCAAGGTCTGTCTTCATCTTTCTGGCGATGCTTTCCATCGCCGTTGGCCGTTGTCGACCAAGTCATTGTCGTTCAACTTGCGGGAAAGACAATGTGGGGCGCCTTCATGCTCACAATGCGAAAGGTAGAGGCCAGGCTTCTGAAGAAGTAGCCCTAGGCTCGGAAAACCATCCAGGCACTGGCTGTAGACGCATGAGCCAGTCTTTCGGTATTGACCTGATTCTGCCTTGCGAGCTCAAGCGACAGCCTCTTCTCCCACCGCTCCAGGGGCTGCTCGGTGGACGCACTGACCTCTGGCCACGGTGGAGCCCCTCCCGTCCCGCAATCAGCTCCTCATCAGGCAGGAAGCTTTGCTGCTGCTTTGCTTCTGCGGGTGGCCAACCTGCCGACATTCCACAATCTCCGAAAATCCTACAACTTCAAGAATTTCTGTGACCCTGGGGCAACCCCAGCAATCAACAAATTTTTGGATTTTCGAAATGTTAGGAATTTCGGGAAAGGCCGAAAATCCTAAAATCCCAAACTTTCTAGAGTTTTGTTAATTCTAGGAATTTCGGGCAAGGGCCGAAATTCGCAGAATTCCTAAAGCCCTATAGAATCTGGGCTCCCGGGAATGCGGGAGCTCCAAACATCTTGGAGGCATTCAGCCCAATCATCGCCAATCTCGCCTGCGCCGGCCCGAAGACCTAACAGGATGGACAAGATTCCGCCTCGGCTGCAGCATCGTCGAAAAGTCGTACAGTAGCAAGTGGCAGGCTATCAGTTGCCTCAGCAGCGAATCTTTCAAGGTCTGTCTTCATCTTTCTGGCGATGCTTTCCATCGCCGTTGGCCGTTGTCGACCAAGTCATTGTCGTTCAACTTGCAGGAAAGACAATGTGGGGCGCCTTCATGCTCACAATGCGAAAGGTAGAGGCCAGGCTTCTGAAGAAGTAGCCCTAGGCTCGGAACTCCGTGAAGATCAAACCATCTAGGCACTGGCTGTAGACGCATGAGCCAGTCTTTCGGTATTGACCTGATTCTGCCTTGCGAGCTCAAGCGACAGCCTCTTCTCCCACCGCTCCAGGGGCTGCTCGGTGGACGCACTGACCTCTGGCCACAGTGGAGCCCCTCCCGTCCCGCAATCAGCTCCTCATCAGGCAGGAAGCTTTGCTGCTGCTTTGCTTCTGCGGGTGGCCAACCTGCCGAAATTCCAAAATCTCCCAAAATCCTACAACTTCAAGAATTTCTGTGACCCTGGGGCAACCCCAGCAATCAACAAACTTTTGGATATTTCCCGAAATTCCTAAAATCCCAAACTTTCTAGAATTTTGTTAATTCTAGGAATTTCGGGCAAGGGCCGAAATTCGTAGAATTCCTAAAGCCCTATAGAATCTGGGCTCCCGGGAATGCGGGAGCTCCAGATTTCAAGAAGTTCGCTAATTTCAAATTTCTCAAAGTCTTAAGGCTTTAAATTGTGGGAAATTTCTGGAAAGAAAGGGCCGAAATTGCTAAAAGTCCTGGAGTCCCAACATGGATTCTAGAAATTTCGGCAAAGGCAGAAATTCCTAAAAATCCTCAAATTTCAACATTTTCGGATTTTCCGGAAATTCGGGACGGGCCCAAATTTCCTAGAATTCGTGAAAGCCTACAGTAAACTTTCTAGAATTTTACGAGAGTTCGGAATTTAAGGAGTTTCAGACATTCTAGAATGGCTGTGGCTCGGGGGCCACCCCAGAAATCAACAAATATTAGGATGTTTGAACTGTAGGTCCCAAATTTCTAGAATTCCTGATTTCCTAGAATCTAGGCCCCCGGGAATGCGGGAGCCTTAGAATTTCGAGAACTTCTTAAATTTCTAAATGCCTTAACATTCCAGAAATTTCCTGGAAAGGCAGAAATTTTTAAACTTCCTACAATCCCAATTTCAAAAGTTTCAAAGGTTCTAGGATCACAAAATTTCAAGAATTCCGGGAAAGGCCGAAATTCCTAGAATTCCTAAAATCCGAAAATTTCTGGAATTCTGAGAATCCTAGGAATTTCAGGAATTCTATACATTCTAGAATTTCTGTGCCTACCGCTCAACATCCCAACAAAGCAAGTGGTCAAACAATACATCAAGATTTCTCTTGCAAATTTACATATTAATATATACATATACAGAAGGGGGTTTACGAGAATAAGGGAACCTCTAATTAAAGCAGACCCCAAATCGTAGGATTTTCCTTCAAGTAAGGACCCCACAAGGGCACCCGTAATCGTAAACCCCCCATGCAAAACCCTAAACCTTAAACCCTGAACCCTAAACCCTAAACGCCCACCCCTCTGCACGTGGGTTGGCCTGTTCGCTTTGTTCATGGATTCGCTGGTGGCGAGAGTGGAGAACTCCTCCAAGGCCCGGGTTCGATGCTCGCCACTCGGGGTTTGGGGTTTAGGGTTTGGGGTTTAGGGTTTAGGGTTGAGGGATTAAGGTTTAGGGTTTCGGGTTTGAGGCTCGAAGACTATGGGTGTAGGCCCTACACTCCAAACCCGAAAATGACACCAGCAACAAAAAAGGGAAGCCTTTCTGCTTGGTGTTCGGATGTGACAGTCTCTGTTGTGAGGGCACCCGCTGCAAGAAAAGATTTCTTTTAAACAAGGTCCACGGACTCTGTCTCTCTCTCTTTCTCTCTTTTTGGGTCGCATTGAAAGACAGAGCGGATTTCATTGTTAGTGGCGTTGGCTTCCTCAATGCTCTTTTTCCTAATCTATTTATGTGCTTCCTCTTTCAGGCAGCGCTGTCCTTTTCCCTTTCAGAATCTCTGTCGAATCCGCTGTCGCTATCCCTCTGGGAATCGCCAGTAGGGTTTAGGGTTTAGGGTTTTAGGGCTTAGGGTTTAGGGTTTAGGGTTTAGGGTTTAGGGTTTAGGGTTTAGGGCTGTAAACTCGGCTGAGACTCCGCACCTCGAAGTTTGCACCCCAAGCCTATAGGAAGCCCTATAAGCCCTAAACTTGGGACGTTCCCCCTCACACTGACAGTCCTGGATAGGGATTATGCTACCCCTTTAGGGGTTTTAGGGTATTGCTTTTTGGATATGTTGGTGCTAGTTTCGGGGTTTTCGGGTTTTTGAATAGGGGATCCGGTGAAAACCTCCCTCTTTCCCTCCTTACCCCCCCAAAACACGGCGGGGAGGGGGGGGGGGTAGGGGGGGTCGGTGCACAATTTTTTCGTGGAGGACCGCACCACCCGCACAGCGTAAACAGGCGGGTCAGCACAGGGGGTAGGGGCGCCCTCAGCAAAATCAGCGTTTTCGGCACCCCCCCCCCCCCACCCCCCCCTACCCCCCCCCACCCCCCCCCACCCCCCCCCCCCCCCCCCCCCGCCCATCCCCCCACCCCCCCCCACCCCCCCCCCTGAACAACCCCGCCACCCCCCACCTCCCCCACCCACCTGTCTTTTTGGCTTGAGCTTGTCCTGGTGCTCCCCTACCCCCCCCCCCCCCCAAACGTTTCACAGAACTCTGCCGAGCAGGCTGGGATGATCTTCGAACCATGCGAGCGGGGGGGGGGGGTTGAGACCTCTCAACTATGCTCCAGCGGGGTCGGCGGCTTGAGCCGGAGGCTCTTAAATTAAGGACTGTCAGTATGATGGGGAACATCCCACCCTGGTTGCACAAGAAGCATTCTGCCTAGGAGTCGTTGCTCCGAGAGTCCGAGATCCCATGAACTATAGCCATAACCTGGATACCCTTCGTTCGCTTGTGAATCTCGACTTTGAAGGAACCTGAAAGCCAAACAAAATGCAACTAGGCGTTCGTCCGGGCGGTGAAGGCCCGCAACCCTGAAACCTAAACAACCCTGTGAGCCATAGTTCGCGGTTTAGGGTTTAGGGTTTAGGGTTTAGGGTTTAGGGTTTAGGGTTTAGGGTTTAGGGTTTAGGGTTTAGGGTTTAGGGTTTAGGGTTTAGGGCTACACACCCCGAGGTTGACCTGAAAATACCTACATGAAGAGGCCCCTTCCCCAAGGCAAGGAGGTTGCCTCAATCGTCGAGCGCATCTGGATCTGGTAGTTGCGCAGACTCTCGGTCAGCCTGCTTGGAGGTTCATGGTACTTATCAACCAATTAAGGGTTTAGGGTTTAGGGTTTAGGGTTTAGGGTTTAGTGTTTAGGGTTTAGGGTTTAGGGTACTTATAATTGTACTTATAACCATCTTAGGGCACTTAAGGGGCTTATAAGTACAGTTATAAGTACAGCTATAATTGGTTCATAAGTACCATGAGCCTCCAAGCGGGGATGGGAAATCTGGGATTTTGAGGGTGCAGTGAGTAAGAGGTAGCCAAGGAGGTGGGGTACTAGAAACCCCACCCCCGGACCTTCAGGTGTCAGCCCTAAACCGCTCGGAAAAAGGCCCTCTGGAAGGGTGCTCTTTTTGGTTAAAGGGGGGGCTAAACAGGGAACCTAAACCCCCCAAACAGCGACAACAAACGGCCTACTCTGGGTCCTATAAGAGAGAGATGAGCACAAAACCAAGACTGTTGTGGAGCATATTTTGTCCTTGTTTCTGAGAGGGGTGCCCTAAACCCTAAACCCTAAACCCTCAACCCTAAACCTAAACCCCAAACCCCAAGTAGGAGCATCCAAAGCATTCCGCAACTTGTGTGTGGCTTTCGAACATATCGTGACATGAAGGACAGCCCCAGATGGCCAACAAAAAGTGGCCTGACCTTGTGCCGCGGCCCTCTAGTTCAGGGTTGAGGGCAGTGGAGGGCTTTGAGGGTTGAGGGCAGGTAAGGGTTTGCGGCTTACAGGGCGCATGGCTTAGTTCTAGGGTTTGGATGAGGTTTTGGGTTGCCTCGGGATGAATTTCCTGAGTGCAATCTCCGACGGGCGAGCCTCCAACCTTCAGCCGCAGGCCACCGGTAAACTGCATAACACCCACACGAACCCTCAAACCCTCCCTCCAACTGCTCTTAAACCTGGTAACCTCTACACCCTCTCAGCCCCCTCAACCGTCTCGACCCTCAAATCCTAGTGTCTCAAGCTCGCTCCGCCTGAGCTCGTGCTCTGTCAACTCGAGGCAAACCTTTCACTCATCAGAGTTTTAAGGTTTGCGAGTCGTCAGGTTTAAGGGTTTAGGGTGAGAGGAGCGAGGGGAGAGGAGAGGAGGGAGGATGGAGGAAGGAGGAAGGAGGATGGAGAAGGGAGAAGGGAGGAGGGAGGAGGGAGCAGGCAGGAGGGAATGGGGCGCCCTGCACTCTGACCCTCACTTCGGATGCATAGACCATTACGTCCTTTGCTCATCTTCCTCCCTTTTCACAGATTTGCACTGACCAAGAGCCGATAAAGAATCACGGAAGCTGCAAGCGAACCGAACCGCCCGCTTCCTGGACTTGGGGTTCATGCTTGAGGCTTATGGGGTCTAGGGTGTAGTGCTTAATGAGTGGGCTTAGGGTTTAGGTCACAAGGCTTGGGGGTTCATAAGGTTGAGAGGTGTCGAGACAGCTTGAAGCCGGCATGACCTCGGCCCTCTAAGCCCGAAGCCCGCCCCTCCTCTGCCTCCGTTTAGCGGGGTATGTGTGGGGAGGGGGGGGGGGGGGGTTCAGGCGCAAATGCCACACTAAACCCAAACCCCAAACCCCAAACCCTAAACTTCTAAACCCTAAACCCTATACCCTGAACCCTAAACCCTGCTAACCCTACTAACCCTACTAACCCTAAACTTCCTAAACTTCCTAAACCCTGCTACCAACCCTAAACCCTAAACTTCCTAAACCCGAATCCCTAAACCAAAAACCCTCAACTTCTAAACCCTAAACGTCTAAACACTAAACCCACAAACCTAAACCCTAAACCCTAAACCCTAAACCCTAAACCCTAAACCCTAAACCCTAAACCCTAAACCCTACAAGCCGGGTCAGGAGGCATTGTCGCGGTCTTCGTCGACCTGCTCGTCTCGCTTCCCGTTGTCCTGGCAGCATTATGGGGCACACAACAAAAAGGGGCCTTGAGGGTTTAGGGTTTAGGGTTTAGGGTTTAGGGTTTAGGGCTTAGGGCTTAGGGTTTAGGGCTACTATAAGGGGGCCTTCAGACTTACAAAAAGCTCTTGGGGACTCTTTCGTACATTTAGTTATGTATAGGGACCATGAGGGGACGCCAGTAGCAAAAATTCCGACCCCTGCAAGCCACAACCCGCAATGCTTGTCGCCCTAGACTCTAAACTCTTATCCCTACAAGGCCCCCAAACCCCAAACGCCCCTGAACCCGAATGGTCTAGGGTTTAGGGTTTAGGGTTTAGGGTTTAGGGTTCTTCCTTGCAACCCTAGACAAGACAAGGGAAGGATGGTGAGCCTGGGGCGAGGGGGGGCTTTAGGGGACTGCTAGGGTTTTAGGGTTCGTAGGGTTCATAGGGTTCGTAAAAAAATATGGTTCCGGGTTTAGGACTGCTAGGGTTCATAGGGTTTGGGGTTTAGGGTAAACCCCTGTCCAGTTCCGATTCCGCAGCACGCAGGAAGTCGCGCATAGTTTGCTCCACGCCTGCGACCACCACCATAAGGTAAATGCCTCATGCCCCTCTACGCCCTAAAACCTCTAAATCCGTAACCCTGAACAGAATCCAACAAGCCCAAAACCACAAGGAACGGATTGAGCGGCACTATTAGAGCAAAACCCCAAGGAAGTTGCAAGCGCTCACGGTTTTCGGATTTTGGGCTTCAGGGTTTAGGGCGTCCAAGGTTTTCAGGGTTTTTTTCGGCATAGGGCTGGAGGAAGGGTGCGCAGCAGGGGTTTGGAGGGCACTACAGCTCTGGCAGTTCTGACCACCCCCCCCCCCCTCTCCACTTGGGGCCTCGCATATTCTATGAAAGTCAGGGTTTAGGGTTGAGGGTTTAGGGTTTAGAGTTTAGGGTTTAGGGTTACGGCTCCTCAAATCCACAAAGGCAGAAGCACACGCATCTCCATCAAGAAAGGCCGCAGGACACGTTTGGGATGAGTCCCGCCTGCCTTCATACTTGCTTACATTCCTTTTAATCCTTTGAATGCCCATGGACCCCAGCTACCTTGTATCCCACAAGATAGTACCTTGCATACGATGTTGCATAAGGGCCTTTACTTGGGTACTGCCACTGTGCCGAGTAATGGGGGGGGGGGGGGGGTCCAGGAGGACTAAGTTATTCACGTTTCTAAGAGTCCCTCAAAAGGGGACCCACCTTATAATTATTATATGCGCTACATACCCTCAGATGCTGGCGGAATGCCCGGGCGCCTATGAAGTTGCGCACCCACTTGGAGAACTCGTGCTGCAGGTTGGGCCAATTCAGTGAGTGCAGCATCCGACGGATCGTGCGCATCCTGAGTACTGATGATGAATCGGGATCTGCAGCATCCAAACCCTAAACCCTAAACCCTAAACCCCAAACCCTAAACCCTAAACCCCAAACCCTACACCCTTCCAACCTACTCCCTAGAGCCCCGGGCCACCTTATAGGCTTCGGGGTGGTGCACCCCAGGGCAACGTTAGAAACTGTGATCTCTCTTGGCTGCACTTAGGAGGGTAGCAAAAAATTAAACTTTTAGCTGCCATATTAAGAAACCCAATAAACCGAAAAAAGGCTAAAGATGTAAAGTTACAGTAAAGCACCACAAAGCTAAGGGTAGTTACATGGGCCCTGAATATGGTCCGCAACCTCCCTTACAGAGTTCTGAAGTGTTGGCCCGTGGTTTATATCGGGTATACACGGGGAATATAAGGGGCCCCCTGTTAAGGGCCCAGAACTCAAAAGCCTAAGCCTTAAAAGGGGCCATGTAACTGCCCTAAGATTTGTTTTAGGGGGTTGCGCTGGTTTCCCGCCCAAGGGGGCCTCAACCCCAAACCCTCGGACACATCTAGGCCGTACATCTCGGGTCCCCAACCATCCCCCTAAACCCTAAACCCTAAACCCTACACCCTAAACCCTAAACCCTAAACCCTAAACCCTAAACCCTAAACCCCACACCCTGAGGGGCACCTCCAGAGTCAAATTCCCCTAGCCAGCTCTTGTTCCCCCCCGAAACATTCAACAGCACGACCTACATCTACAGTATAAACAAATAGCTGAAGATATATGACACAAAATAAATAAACATATATATATATAACATAAAACAAATAGAGATAAAGCTAAATAATGAACACATATATGTGTACATATCTTTGATATGAAAAATATGAACTATATTGTACTAGAACAGAATGCAACACACACACACACACACACACACACATATGTATTATATACATATAAGGGAAGTTGCTCTAAACTGCGTGATAGCTATTGGCCAATCTGGGGCCCCTCCTCTCCAAACACTAGTAAAATGACCCTGCCAAGAGGTGCAAAACTTGAATCAGCCTAAGCCCTAAACCCTAAGCCCTAAGCCCTAAACCCTAAACCCTAAACCCTAGACCCTAAACCCTAAACCCTATATGTGTACAAGTCCATCAAGAGGAGAAGCTAAGCTCTAAACCCAAAGCAAACATCAGCTGTGCAGCCTATAGACCGCCCGATTCCCACTCTGACTTAGTTGCGTCTCAGAAGAACCGGTGCCAATATGCCACCTGCTACCATATATAGAATTTAGGGTTCAGGCCTTAAACTCTGCACCCTAAAGCCTGTTCAGATGAATGCAAATTTCCCTATGTATCGAATATATATGGATGATCAGCAACGTGTAGTCCCGCTCATGGCAAGTACATGTAGGTCGTCCCGTGAGGCGTGGGAAGAGGGATTGTCATGTTCCCAGATCTCCCAAAACCCCTTAATTACCCCAACTCATATGAATAATCCTTAGTATAAGTTAGGGTATCTTCCTTAATTAAGGGGTTTTGGAAGATCTGGGTTCATGGGTTTAGGCGTGGGGAATGGCCTTAGTAAAGCCCTAAACCCTAAACCCTAAACCCTAAACCCTAAACCCTAAACCCTAAACCCTAAACCCTAAACCCTACACCCTACACCCTTTTGGGGTCTCCCTCACACCCCCGGTGTGCTGGCGGCGCCTTCCCTACTTGAAGATACCCTGCCGTTGCACTTCAGGACGCTTCAAGTTCAAGTCCTGATTACAAACCCGAAGGGTTTAGGGTTTAGGGTTTAGGGTTTAGGGTTTGGGGTTTAGGGTGTAGGGGGTTTAGGGCTTTTTTAAGACGAAAGACCCTACAGCAGCTGGCCTCTCGAAAACCCCAGGCCAAGGACTCTAAACGCTACTACTGGTGGCCCCTTTGCTTGGCGAATCACGCCGAGGCCTGAGAGGGCTTAGGGTTCCTAGAGGTTATGTTTTTGTTTTGTAATTTCTAGGGGGATCTAAGAAAAAACAGCTATCATCTTCCCAAATCTTTAAATCCTAAAATCCTAAACCCTAAACCCTGAACCCTAAACCCTAAACCCTAAACCCTGAACCCTAAACCCTAAACCTACAGGCAACAAGAGGCTGATTGGCGACAACCTCGGATTGACCTCGGCCCACAAACTAGGATGGCACTGTCAAAACCCTCTGAAAAAAAACAACGTTTAAATCGGATCCTCGTGAACCCTAAACCCCAAACCCCAAACCCCAAACCCTAGACCCCAAACCCTAGCAATCTGAGCCCAAGAGCCCCTTAAACCACCGACTCAGGCTCGACCATACACCCACAACCGCGGCTTAGGGTTTAGGGCTAAGGGTTTAGGGTTTAGGGTTAAGGGTTTAGGGTTTAGGGTTTAGGGTTTGGGGTTTAGGGTTTGATTGTACCACCGAATCGGAGTACAAAGCAGCGGTTTGGGCTCAGGGTTGAGGGTTCACAAGAATGGTAAGTTTTAGGTGCCTTCCCGAAACCCCTAGCCTGCCTTGGGAGGGTCTCCCAAAATTTCCCATCTCATATCCCCATAAGAGTTCCTGAGAACAGCCGCTCCATTAGGAACCTGTTACCCCCCCCTCTCCAAGCCTAAACCCGAAACCCTAAACTCCATAAACCCTAAAACCCTACAACCCTCAACCCTAAACCCCAAACTCCCTAGACCCTAAAACCCTCACACCCTAAACCCTAAACCCTAGAAAACCCTAAAGCGCAGCCATGTAGCTCGTCTCCTCAACAGCCATGTTGAGCTTGATCGAAGGCTTGCGGGAGATCATCTTGATCATTTCTTGGACGTTGCAGCTGCAATAGGGTTCTTAAGGGAGAACAGGGTTTAGGGTTTAGGGTGCCAATATTCTCGTGGTCTTAAGGGAGGGGGGTTCAAAGGGGGTATGTAACCCAAGGATCCCTACTGATCCCTAAGGCCCCCAAGCTTCCCTAAGGCTTCCTAGGTATCAACTCCCCATGAACCCCCCTTCCTTAAGGCAGTATGGGTCCCCTCCCTCCTTCCCCCTATATCCATACAAGCGGTTTCGGGTGTAGGGTCACGCCTGAATGCATGCAACAGCCTTCTTGGTTTATAAGTAGAAGTATAAGAGCCCCAGGGATTGGGCTCTGAGGGTGACAACTTAGAGCGCTATCCATGAAAACAAACCTTAACCACACTTGGTAAAGCCATGGCTGAGCGGAGAGGTACGCTTGTGAATTCGGGGCGCAGGATTGTTTAGGGCTCAGTGTTTAGGGGCCAGCATAGAAGATCGGGTCTGATAGTTTGGCCGTTGCCGGTTGGCGATGATGGGGAACGGAGGGAGGGGTGGGATGGGGGGGGGGGGGGGTTGGGAAAGGGAAAGTACCTTTGCGGATGACTAAATGAACCCCTGAAGCAGACGCGCCTTGCCTTGTCATCGTGGATTGGGAATCTGCTAAACCCTAAACCCTAAACCCTAAACCCTAAACCCTAAAATCCTCCCCAAGGTAGGGGCACTTCAGGGCAGCTGCAGCCCGAAACTGCTGTCATTCAAAAGTTCTGTCATCTTCAGCCCGGAGGTCCCCCCCCCCCTGCCCCAACAACAAAAAACAAAAAGGGAAAAACAGGGTTTAGGGTTTAGGGTTTAGGGTTTAGGGTTTAGGGTTTAGGGTTTAGGGTTTAGGGTTTAGGGTTTAGGGTTTAGGGTTTAGGGTTTAGGGTTCTTGCAAACCGAGCGCGGTTGTTGAGCATGGAGCTCTTCCGCCGCTGCAGGCGGTGGGGTGTGGCCTTCGACAAAAAGTTCGCGGTTCAGGGTTTAGGGTTTAGGGAGTAGGGTTAAGGGTTCTAGTTTGTTGTTCAGGGTATTGCAGGGTTTAGGGTTCAGGAGTTCAGGGTTTAGGTTTCAGAGCTTGGGGTGTTTATTGGCGGTTGCTTAGTAGCTTAAGCTCCTGTGCCCGGACACATGAATGACTGGGGACACTTGGACGCTTGGAACGCCTGGCATATTTGGGGTTAGGGTTTAGGATTTCAGGTCTGGAGTTTAGGATTTCAGATTTGGGGTTTAGGGGGGGGGGGGGGTTAGGGGCTCTATGGATCTGTCCTTTTTCCCCAGTAACGTGGGATTTATCAGTCCTAGCACCGAAGTGCGATCCTAACTCCTATAGCCCTGAAAGCCCTAAACCCTGGATCCCACATACCCGCCCGGAACACCCCCTAAGCAATCCTTGTTTCTCTCATAGTCATACCTTCATGTACGGTGCGGTTCAGGGTTAAGGTGGAGGGTCTACAGGCATTTCGGGTAACTAGAGTGTTTAGGCCTTAGGGGGGTGCGCAGGACATAGGAGTCGAAGGGGTGCGCTGCTCTAGAAGGGGCTCGAAGTGGGTTGGCGCCTCGATGCTATGGACGGCGTAGCTGTCGGGGGTGCTGGAACGCAGGGTGTGCAGCGAACGGTTCCCCTACAGAGTCCCTGAAGCCTACATCCAAAACCCCAAGCCCAAACCCGAAATCTTAAACCCCAAACCCCAATTAAACCCTAAACCTTAAACCCTAAACCCTGGCTTTCGGGATGTAGATGGGCCTCATCATTGCTCTGAATGCGCTCCATGTCTTCGATGAAGAGCTGGGCCTGAAGATGGGAGCAGCTTTGCGAGGTTTAGGGTTTAGGGTTTATAAGGGGTTTAGGGTTTAGGGTTTAGGGTGTAGGGTTTAGGGGTTTAGGGGTTTAGGGGTTTAGGGGTTTAGGGGTTTAGGGGTTTAGGGGTTTAGGGGTTTAGGGGTTTAGGGGTTGAGGGGCTTAGGGGTTTAGCTGTTTAGGGGTTTAGGGGCTTAGGGGTTTAGCTGTTTAGGGGTTTAGGGGCTTAGGGGTTTAGGGGTTTAGGGGTTTAGGGGCTTAGGGGTTTAGGGGTTTCGGGGTTTAGGGGCTTAGGTGTTTAGGGGTTTAGGGGTTTAGGGGTTAGGGTTCCGGGATAATAATGGTCTTGGGTTCAGGGATGGGGGTGCCCTGGAAGAGGTCTGCGAGAGCCGCGAAACATACTTGCTCGCAAGCCGCGCAAGCCTGTTGTCAGCAAATACCATCCTCAATCATTGGAACCCTAGATTTTGGGGATTTAGGGACTTGGGTTTAGGGTTTTAACCGTGAACCCTAAACCCTAAGCCCTAAGCCCTAAACCCAAAACCCTAAACCCTAAACCCTGCCAGCGTTGACTGAGGCTCTTGCGTCGATGCTGGGTTGGCAACCTAAACCTGAATGCCGCCCTACACATAAGGGTTTAGGGTTTAGGGTTTAGGGTTTAGGGTTTAGGGTTTAGGGTTGACACCCTAAAGACACTAAATCTCCCCTCGAAACAGTTCATCTTAGGACGAAGTCCGATGGTGTAAACCTTATACTCCAAACCCTGAGCTCTAACACACAACCACACTTTTGCAGTGGAGGTCCTCGCGCATCCGCCGCTGCACCTCCACCTTTCCCAAGAGGCTCACTTCTGATCAAAAGAAATTGCAGGTTCGAAGTGAACAACATACAATTCTACGTAATCTGGCCTTGAGGTTTAGGGTTCTTTGGGTTTAGAGTCGGATTTCGGGGTTGCTGTGGGGTTTGAAACGGCGTTGAGGGTTTAACGTTTTAGGCCTTATGGTCTAGCATTGATCAACAGTGCAAAGGGTTTAGGGTTGACCATGGGGTTTCGGCAAATGGCTTACCTAGTAGCCCAGTAACCATATTATGACAAGGGCTTTTGGGTTGTTCACTTGATACGGAAACCCATAGCCAAAAAAATGTAAAGGGTACCGCTGGACTAGCCCTAAACCCTAAACCCCAAACCCTAAACCTTAAAACCCTAAACCCCATACCCCAAACCTTAAACCCAAAACCCTAAACCCAAGCCTAAGCCCTGGAACTCAACACCAACCCCGCCCCCCCCCCCCCCCCCCCCCCCCCCCCCATGCTGCTGAAAGGCCGCCCGGACATGAACTTCTGCTTCCGATGAGCGGTTTAGGGTTTAGGGTTAGGTTTAGGGTTTAGGGTTTAGGGTTTAGGGTTTAGGGTTTAGGGTTTAGGGTTTAGGGTTTAGGGTTTAGGGTTTAGGGTTTAGGGTTTAGGGTTTAGGGTTTAGGGTTTAGGGTTTAGGGTTTAGGGACCCTAAACCCTAAACCCTGAAGGTCAAGGCCGATCCTGGATTTGCGACATCTTCAAGAACTTCTGGCTGAAGTCTCCTGAGCGTAGGCGTCAGGCTTCAGGGTTTGGGGGTAAAAGAAACCCTAAACCCTAAACCCTAAACCCTAAACCCTAAACCCTAAACCCTAAACCCTAAACTCTTAAATCCCTAAGTTCAGTGGAGGAGATCGAACTGGTCGGAACCCAACTCTGAAACTCTACAGCCTGACACCCTAAATCGGGCTCGTCGTGCCAAGTTGCTGTCCATATTCTGATTTTGACCTTCGGTCAGCTTGCGTGCCTCGGACTCCGAGCTTAACGCTACGAGGCTCGAAAACCCTAAGCGACCCCTAAACCCTAAACCCTAACCCCTAAACCCTAAACCCCCAGGATGCCACTAGATTGGAGATCGTGAGTTTGAAAGCTCCCACTCTTTGGGGTTTAGGGTTTAGGGTTTAGGGTTTAGGATCAGGGGATTCCAGCACTTGGGATACTTGTGCGACTTGGGGTACTTTGGGACACTTGGGTCTTGGTTGGCATGCCTGCATTCAAACGCACGCTCATCATCGCACGACCTGTCAAGCACACGCTAAGCCCAAAACCCGGGCACACCCGAAACCCTAAACAGCAAGTTGGCACAGCCCCCCCAAGACATATAACTGGCCTTTAGGGTGTTGAATAGGGAAATCGTTGTACGACGACTCACTTCAAAGTTTCCGAGCATTGTGCTGAACATCCTAAAGTCGGTGGAAGTTGAACACGCTGAAGCCTGTACAGCACCTGGCCAGTCCCTTAGTATGGGTTGTGGCTCGGGCTGTCTCCAGAATCATAAAACCGCATAAGCCCCGCAATCGAGCCAAAAGCCCCTGGAGCCCCTAAAGCCCCTAAAGCCCCTGAAGCCTCTGAAGCCCCTGAAGCCCCTGAACCCTGAACCCAAAACCCTAAACCCTAAACGCTAAACGCTGAACCCAAAACCCAAAACCCTAAACGCAAGGCATCGAAATTTCAACAGCCACCTGAAACTCCTCAGCTCTTAAGAAAAGGTCCCGAGGGTGTGGCGAGCATGCTCACAGAATTTCCGGAGTCGCCAAAAGCCTGCCGACTGAGTGCGCTAAGGGTTACAGTTTGGGGGTTTGGGGTCCAGGAGTTTAGGGTGGCAGGGTGGTAGGGTGGTAGGGTGGTGGTAGGGTTTAGGTTTTAGGGTTTAAGGTTTAGGGTTTAGCGTTAGGTTCCGTAAGCTGTGGTCCCTCCTTGAAACACCCAAAACAGGGCCCGTACCTTGCAGCTTGGAGAACTGCCACATTCTCTACAGGGGGGAGACGCAACAAACCACACAGCTAAACCCTAAACCCTATACACCCTCAATCCTAAAACCCTAAAGCCCTAGACTCTAAACCCTATACACCCTAAGCCCTAAACCCCGAAGCCTAAAGCCCTAAAGCCCCAAAGCCCTAAAGCCCGAAGCCCTAAAGCCCTAAAGCCCTAAAGCCCTAAAGCCCTAAAACCGTCTCCTGCACTGTTGGGCCTCCACGGGGATCTGCATGAGGAGGTTGGAGACAGCTTCCACCAAGTCCTAGGAGAGTAGAAGTTGAGGGACTTGGTGCCGAATGTTCAAGAGAGGGCGCATGTGCCCCCCAAACTTTTTGAGGCCCCAGAAAGAGGCAGACATCCGAAACCCCAGACGACGAGTTCGAGGTAGCATCTGGCGCAATGTAACCCTAAACCCTAAACCCTAAACCCTAAACCCTAAACCCTAAACCCTAAACCCTAAACCCTAGAGTCTATCGCGAGGGTAAAGGAATGTATTCGAATGGAAATACTGGCAGCGACCTCAAGTGGCCACTACGCCTTGACGCTGTGTCAGAGGTGTAATGTAGGTTTAAGGTGAGCTGAAGCAAGTGTGATTTTCATTCGTAGCGACCTCATGTGACCCTGTAGTTGCGACCTTGCGGGTTTAGGGTTTAGGGTTTTAGGGTTTAGGGTTTAGGGTTTAGGGTTTAGGGTTTAGGGTTTAGGGTTTAGGGTTTAGTGTTGCATGCGTTCGATGTTGTGCAAGACCCTCTTACACGGGTTGGTAAAGAGGACCATGTCGCTCTGAAGCTGGAGGGCCACAATGTCCCCGCTAAACTAATCCGGCCTCCTTGCTGTTACGGGTCAGGGCCCCGCAATCCCCACAGAGAACGATGAACCAACCAACGGCTTTTGGTAGCACCCCGCTCCCCCTCCCCCCCCCCCCCAAAAAAAAAAAAACAGAAGAAGAATAACAAGAAGAAGAAGAAGAAGATATAATGCTTGCTTTTCCAGAAACCATCTTACAATAAGGGTAACCTGTTGCGGTTGGCTAGTTTATAAGGGAACCCAGAACCAAAAAAACGTAAAGGGTACCACTGACTGGGCGGCCAAGAATGAGAATGAAACGACTCGAGCGTCCGAAAATGGGCCCTTAATTTGGGTCCTCTGCTATATAATTCTTACTTGGAGGTTCATGGTACCTATTAACCAAGTATAAGTGTACCTATAATCCACTTAGAAGCCCATTGAGTGCCCCAGTATGGTGATATGTACAGTGATAAGTCAGGAATAACTGGCTAAAAAGTACCATGAACCTCCAAGTAGCCCTAAACCCTAAGCCCTGAACCCCAAACCCCAAACCCTAAACCCTAAACCCTACACTCTACCACCCTATACATAACAAGAGCCCATACTTCGAATCCCAATGTGAACCCCTTTAAATAAGGGTTATGGACCGTACTAGGGCCCAGGGTTCCAACTGTAGAACACTGGTGTCAACACCAGCCCAATCTTGCCCCGGATTTTTCATAGGGAATGCGGGAATTTTGGGCCCTACCTCTACCCTTTGAAGGAAAATCAATAAACATATACACAAATAACTAAATAAGTAAATGAATATAAATAAATATAAATATATATATATATAAATATATAAGGAAATGTAAGTATATATATATATAAGTATATATAAGCATATATAAGTATATATAAGTATATATAAGTATATATAAGTATATATAAGTATATATAAGTATATATAAGTATATATAAGTATATATAAGTATATATAAGCATATATAAGTATATATAAGTATATATAAGTATATATAAGTATATATAAGTATATATATATATAAGTATATATATATAAGTATATATAAGTATATATAAGTATATATATATATATAAGTATATATAAGTATATATATATATATAAAGAAAGACCTGATTCCCTCATGGCCTAGTAAGAACCAGCCAGTCTTAGGCGACTCCGGTCCTCCGCCCGGTTGTCTTGAAGGATCGCCAAGGCATCTTCAGGCTCCTGGAGATGAAATTTAGGGGGTTTAGGGTTTAGGGTTTAGGGTTTAGGGTTCAGGGTTGAGGGTTGAGGGTTTAGGGTTTAGGGTTTAGGGTTTTGGGTTTTGGGTTTAGGGTTCTGTGTTTAGGCTTTAGGGTGGGAATGCCTTCAGTGTCCATGACAAGTGCATCATGGAAACAATAAGTCCTGAAGATGACCCCCCCTAAAAGGTTAGGAGCGGGTTCCATGCCTAAACCCTAAACCCTAAACCCTAAACCCTAAGCCCTAAGCCCTAAGCCCTAAGCCCTAAACCCTAAACCCTAAACCCTAAACCCTAAACCCTAAACCCTGTCTGTTCACGGCGCAGGCTGAGAAACTCGCTGCAACGTCTTGATCACGTTGGGGGGACAACTTTCCTTCGACCGCAGCTGAAGCCAAACCCTAAACCGTACACCCTATAAACGCTCAACCCTCAACCCTAAAACCAAAACCCTAAACCACACACATAAAAAAAATATATATATATACATATTAATAAATCCCTAAACTAAGGCGTGCCCATCACATCACGGGGCTCCCATTCGACCTTCATGTCTGCACTCGCGCACGGTCATGCACCAAACTCAAGAACATGGGGATGAAGATCAGGGCTTAGGGGTTAGGGTTTAGGGTTGAGGGTTTAGGGATATAAGGTTTAGGGTTCAGGGTTTAGGGTTTAGAGGGTTAGGGTGTAGGGTTTGGGGTTAGGCGACTGAAGGATATCCGGTGCTGGCAAAAGTCAGAAAGCGCAAGGGGCGCTGGCAGGTCATACTGATTCTCAACATATGGTTTTTTGGAGGTGGTGATAACATTAGTTAGGGCACTTCTACCCCTACTTATACGTAGCCATGAACCTTCGAGTAACAGCATCGCGACTGATGGGAGCCTGGATTTAGGACCCTGGTGCATGCTCAATGAAGGGGAGGGTGGGCAAAAGCTCACAAACTCCGAGCCCCAACACCGAAACAGTACTTGCCGTCGTTCAAGTTACAACCCCCGAAAACCCTAAACCCTAAACCCGAAACCCTTTACATTAGGCCTCCTCCGGTCTCTAAATCCGCGCCCTTGCGCAAACAGACTATTTAGGGTTTAGGGTTTAGGGTTTAGGGTTTAGGGTTGAGGTTATGGAGACAAGACAAGCCCCCGCCCCCAAACACAAAGCCCCCCTAACCCCTAAGGCTAAATACAACACACGCGCTACTATTGTTATATTCTATTATTGCAGCGTTTAGGGAGTATTTATTATTGGAGGGGGTTAAGGGGTTTAAGTAATATTCGGGAGGGATTAGCCTTGGGGAGCAGATGAACCCCAAGGAGAAAAAAGCAACACAACCTCTGCATCAATATTCACCCCCCAAGAACTTGAGCGAAATTCGGGGCTTTTGGCTCTCAGGGATGGGAGGGGTACGGGGGCTCACGACCCTTCTTCTGAAGGCAGCGTCACGGCAAGCAGCTCAAGTGCATGTCTTTTTCGAACTTCCGCCGTCCCACGTGCTGCGTGAGTTTCTTCGGGAGTAGCTAAACTCTATATAGCAAGTCAGGCAAGAATCGAACCCTAAGCCTTAAACCCTAAGCCCTAAACCCTAAACCCTAAGCCCTAAACCCTAAGAAGGTGGCATCCCGCTTCCCGGGTTGCGGCTTGGGGCATGGAAACCCTAAACCTCCAAAGCGCATAAACTCCTTGGTGCAAAGCCCTTGGGATGTTCCCCCTTATACTAACAGGGTTTGGGGTTTAGGGCGTAAGGTTTAGGGCCTTGAATAGGAATTATAGTACCCCCCCCCCCTATGTTAATCCCTAAACCCTAAACCCTAAACCCTAAATTAAGCCTAAACCCTAACCATAAATCCTAAACCTAGTAACAAGGGGAGACATCCTAACGAAGCCCTGTAGACCCCGAAAACTCGGAGCCCAAGCGCAAGACACGGGCTTGCGATTGCAGACGGCGTGGGGAATTTGAACTCCTCCCCAGAGGGTCCATATGTCGCGTTCTTCTGGTAATTTGGTACCCGCAAACCCTACTCAACCCTGGAATTAGGTGACTAAAGCGGAAGTCATCTTAAGACCCTAGACTTTAAACCCGAGGCTCTAAGGCTTCGATTGGAGCCCAGAACTTTACAGAAGTTAAAAACCCCAACCCCGAACCCCCAAGCCCCACACCCTAAACCCCAAACCCTAAACCCTAAACCCTAAACCCCAAACCCCAAACCCTAAACCCTAAAAGCAAAATAACCAGAAGCTCCAAGCAGCTCCAGGCCCGAAGCCCTCCAGGGCTTGAGGCCTCCAAAACCATTGCGCCCCGGAGCTCAAGGGGTTTAGGGTTTAGGGTTTAGGGTTTATAGGGTTTAGGCCTAAGCCCCGAACCCTAAACCCGAAACCCTGAACCGAAACGAGCAAAAACTAACCCTTGATGGCCGATTACAAAGCTTCCCATCCGGGCACCCCGAAGAGCAAAGAGGTGCCACGGCCCCCGGGATGGGCGTAGATCTGTGATTGTGATAAGTCAAGGGGTTGGGGGTCAAACCGCGTAACCTAGCAATTCAAAAAGGTGCCCTTGTTGGCTGCATTCTGCGGGAACCTAAGGCCTAAGGGGAATAAGGGCCTGCTCTGGGTCCTCGGATTTCAGGCTAAACCCTAAACCCTGGAAAAAGGGGGAAAAAAGGCAAACTCTGGGTCCTAGAAGTTCTAGTATTGTGTTGGAGTTCCGCGGGGGCAGGTTCGGCCAAAAACAAAGTATCTTGGAGGGGTAATTTAAGGGAAACTGGTTCAACGACGGAGCCCAGTAAAGCCTAAATTCTAAACCCCAAACCCTAAGCCCTTCTTGCGGAACTCCTCTTCGTCTGAGTTGGTTCCTGGAACATCCTTTTCCCCAGGCGTCGGGTAGTTGTCCAGGATCTCCTTCCTGAGGTTTATAAACCCTAAACCCTATCAGCCCTACCAAACCCTAAACCCTAAACCTCAACCCTAAACCCGAAACCCTAAACCCGAAACCCTAAACCCGAAACCCTAAACCCTATAAGCCCTAATTAAGCCCTAAACCCTAAACCCTAAAATAAACCCTAACTCAAGGCCTAGGCCGCCCCTCTACAGTGGGGGGGGCGGGGGGGGCGGCGCCTAAGCCCCTCGACCTCGATGGCGCAAGCTAGAACGGAAGAAGTTTTGGGATGTGGGCTGTTGACTTGAGTTTAGGCCTAAACCCTAAGAGGAATAGGTTTGGGTGGTTTTGCCGCCCGAGTGGGATGAACATGTTAGATGGCCTCCATTATCGCACCATGGCTGCTCTTCGCATTTTACAAGCTTTCGAAGCGAGTCGCATCCCAATCTTCACAGCTCCTGCGCCCGTTCACAGAAAAAAAGACCTAAACCCTAGTCCCTATAAGCCCTGAACCCCCCCAAGCCTCGAAACTCCTACAACCCTCAACCCCGATCCCTCCATAAGAACAAAAACGCTAAGCACATAAGACCCTCCCCTGCAAGCCCTTCATGCAGCACAATACCACGAACCCCGGAGTAAGTCCTCCCATGACCCCTGAACCCTAAACCCTAAACCCCTGAACCCTAAACCCTAAACACTAAACCCTAAACCCTAAACCCTAAACCCCTGAACCCTAAACCCTAAACCCCTGAACCCCTGAATCCTAAACTCCAAAGCCCTTCCGGTGCGGCTATTTGCACGGCCAGGTTCTGACATGGGAGCGATTCGTCAGGAATCTTGGTCTCATGGTTTGGTTTAACCCTAGACCCTAAACCCCCAAACCCCCAAACCCCTAAACCCTTAACCCCTAAACCCCTAAACCCTAAAACCCCAAACCCTAAACCCTAAACCCCAAACCCTAAACCCAAACCCTAAACCCCAAACCCTAAACCGCAAACCCTAAACCCTCTGGGGTTCAGGATCAGGTCCCCAGTCAGCCAAGCTTGCCAGGCGGCAGCTTGCATTCCGTCGGCGCTGTGGCTCCTGCGGCTTGTGGTCTGAGGCTTCTTCAAAATGTTCGGCCCTTTTGCTTTGTAGCCCTAAACCCTAAACCCTAAACCCTAAACCCTAAACCCTAAACCCTAAACCCTTGACCGCTCGGGGATGGGGGGAGGAGGATTCGTCTTTTAGAAGCATCCCAATTACAAAGAGGCCATCTATTTGCAGAGTGCCCCTCCTGCGCTTGCTGGCTCTTAGTAGGGAATGAGGGAATTCGGTACCCTGTGTATAACCCCTTACCCTAAACCCTAAACCCTAAACCCTAAACCCAAATTAAACCCTAAACCTAAACCCTAAACCCTAAACCCTAAATCCGGTATATTAGTCCGGGGGAGAGAAGGTACCGAAGTTTCCCGCATTGCCTACGAAGAACCAGGGGGCCCGGGTAGCCCAGTAACCTTGGCTGCACTCAGGAGGGTAGCTAAAAATTATACTCTTAGCTGCCTTATTAAGAAACCCAATTAACCCAAGAAGGGTAAGGATCTAAAGTTACAGTAAAGTACCACAAAGTAACCATCTTCAAATCAGGGCAGCCGTTTGATGGTTGGATGGTTGGTGTTCTTTTGGTATGTTCTCCCTTGTATATACTAACAGTCCTGAATAGGGATGAGAATAGGGGGGGGGTTACTATAATCCCTATTAAGGACTGTTAGCATAAGGGGGGAACATCCCGAGGTGTTTTTGTGCAAGGGAACCTTGAACAAAAAGAAGGGTTTAGGGTTTAGGGTTTAGGGCTTAAGGTTTAGGGTTTAGGGTTTAGGGTAAAGGGTTTAGGGTTTTAGGGTAAAGGGTACCACTGGGCTGCCAAGTTGGGAATCTGGGAAAGAAGGACGAACCGCCCGACGATCAACTAAACCCTAAACCCTAAACCCGAAACCCTAAACTCTAAGCCCTAAACCCTAGTCCGAACCCCCAAATTACTTCTGCACCAACTCCCCGTAGACCAAGTTCTAAGTTCCCAAGAACCTTCAAGTAAGGTCCTCTTTGGGAGGCTAAACCCTAAGCCCCAAACCCTAAACCCCAAAATCTTAAACCCTAAACCCCAAACCCCAAACCCTAAAACCTTAAACCCTAAAACCTTACACCCTAAACCCCCAAAACCCTAAACCCTAAAACCTTAAACCGCAAACCCCAAACCCCAAGCCCTAAAACCTTAAACTCCTAAAAACCTTAAAACCCTAAACCCCTACAAACCTGAAAATCCTGAACCCCTTTTTAAGGCTTCAGGCCTCAAGCTCTGACGCTTAGGAACCCTGCGGCATGTGCCTGATGAGGCAAAGCTGCTGGCCGTCACTGCCATGTCCGGATGCTCCTCCAACCAGGGCTTTCTTGGAGGTTCATGGTACTTATTTAGGGTTTAGGGTTTAGGGTTTAGGGTTTAGGGTTTAGGGTTTAGGGTCTAGGGCTTACTTGGAGGTTCATGGTACTTACTAACCAATAAGATTATAAGTGTACATATAATTGTACTTAGAAGGTATTAGCACTTAAGGGGCTTATAAGTGGGGTAATAAGTACCGTTATTCTTGGCTAGTAAGTACCATGGTTGAGGGAGTTAGGGTTTAGGGTTGAGGGGTTTAGGGTTTAGGGATGCTTGGGGTTTTAGGGTTCAGGGCCTAGGGATTTAGGGCTTGGGGTTCAGGAAGGGTTTGCTGGAAGCTTGTAGCATCCTGCGAACCAGCATTCGCAGATTCTGGTTTGAGTGTTCTTTCAGGACTCCTATCTACCTGTCTACCCATACATCCGTATGTATATGAACAAAACATGTATCTATATATGCACATATACTACAACGTCTCCCAGCGGGCTATAGAAACCCCAAACGGCAGGTCACACGTACCCTGAGACCTTATCAAGGTGGCGCTGTGTTCCCTTCGTCTCAGGGGCCCTGTGCCCCAAACCCTAAACCCTAAACCCTAAACTCAAAACCCTAAACCCCCCCATCCTAAACCCTAAACCCTAAACCCTAAACCCTAAACCCTAAACCCTAAACCCTAAACCCTAAACCCTAAACCCTAAACCCTAAACCCTAAACCCTAAACCCTAAACCCTAAACCCTAAACCCTAAACCCTAAACCCTAAACCCTAAACCCTAAACCCTAAACCCTACCGCAGGGTGCCTTGCCGCGGTGTGGTGGTCGGAAGCCCCCTGCCGGGAGGAACAATTTGAGGGGCTCGGGGCTGCTGAGGGTTTAGGGGTTAGGGTTCAGGGTTTATGGGGTTTATGCGCTTTATGGGGTTTATGCGGTTTATGGGCTTTATGGGGTTTATGCGGTTTATGGGGTTTATAGGGTTTATAGGGTTTATGCGGTTTATAGGGTTCATAGGGTTCATAGGGTTTATAGGGTTTATAGGGTGTATAGGGTTTAGGGCTTGGGAAGGGCTCTGGGCTGTTAAGGAATATTGGGCCCTAAAATCCGGAACCCTGAACTTTAGGGAGTTTTTGGGAGGGCTTAAGGTTCATACTGAACTGTAGGGATTCTGGAGGCTTTAAGGTGTCTACTGAACTTTAGGGACTCTTTGGGTTGAAGGTTTATAGTGGTTTAGGGTTCAGGGTTTAATTAGGGTTTAGGGTTAGGATTTTACTTGCGGATTTGGGTCGGGCTCCGGGCTCGGGGGGGGAATTTTTTGGGGGGGCAGGGGATTAGGGTGTCAAGTTCGCGAAGCTAGTTGGGTTTAGAATCCCAAGCCCAGTATGTATATACAGAAGAAATACATATATATATATATATATGTATACCTACATACATATATGTATATATGTATATACACACATGCATATACATATAAAATACATACACGTATTATGCATATCTTTGTATGTATCTCGAATGTAGCTATTCGTGTATGTAACAAATTTAAGTTCACAAGGACACTACCTTAAGAACCCCTAAACCTACTCCTTCGTAAGCTATGACCATTATCACCCCTCAACCCTACACCCTAAACCCTAAACCCGAAGCCCTAACCCTAAATCCTAACCTTATCGGATTCCTAGGCAAATTCCTCCAAAAGTTACGTCTGGGGTTCTTAAGGTATGCCTTCAAAATTCTGGTTTTAAATTTAGGGTTTAGGGCTGGCTTAGGCTTGATGGTTCAGGAGGGTTCAGGGTTCCCTTTGATGTCCCCCTGCCTGCATACGCGTTGAAAACAGAAACTTTTGGGGTGGAAGGTTTGGGTTTAGGGTTTAGGGTTTAGGGTTTAGGGTTTAGGGTTTAGGGTTTAGGGTTTAGGGTTTAGGGTTGCAAAATGAAAATGATGGCCCCTTCATGGTACCCTGGGTTTCGGGTTCGCCCCAAAGTCTCCAAACTTTGTACCCAAAACCCCGAATCCTAAGCCCTAAGTCCTAACCCTAAACCCTAAACCCTAAACCCTAAACCCTAAACCCTAAACCCTAAACCCTAAACCCTAAACCCTAAACCCTAAACCCTAAACCCTAACCCTAAACTCTACACCCGATATACTCAAAGGAACCGTACCCTCTTCTTGGCCATACCCAGCATCCCGAGCATTGCGTTTGGAAAGGTTGAAAGAAGATTGGGCGCAGGTTTCTAGACCCAAGAGTAACCTGGGATTAAAAAAAAGGTACCCTTTCTGGTTCAAAGCGGCTGAGGAGGCAACCTGATTCCAATTCTGGGGGGGCCAAGATTGCTCCACGCAACCCCCATACTCTAACTCCTCAACCCTCAACCCTCAACCCTAACCCCTGATCCCAGATCGCTGAACCCTGAACTCCCTGAACCCTAAACCCTAAACCCTAAACCCTAAACCCTCCCTGTGCAGATTTATGGGAGCCAAGGCGCCTCCGTAAGTTAAGGGGAAGCACTTGGCACCTCGGTGGCCAGCATGGGGCAGAGCATCTCATGGTTTAGGGTTTAGGGTTTAGGGTTTAGGGTTTAGGTTTAGGGTTTAGGGTTTAGGGTTGGGTGTTTAGCTAGGGTTTAGGGTTTGGGGTTTAGGGTTAGGGCAACCATAGGACCCGAAACACTAAAAACCCTAAGCCACTCAGCCCTGAACTAAAGCGATTCGTGTGGCCCCGCGTTTACCCTTGCAAGGTCTGCCCCCCTAAAAAACCCGCTATCCCTAAACCCGCGCGAGCTGAACGTCCCTAAACCCTAAACCCTAAACCCTAAACCCTAAACCCCAGCCGCCCCTCAGCCACCCCTCTACTGAACTCCATCAGGCTGCATTCCTGATTGGGCCACAGGGCCAACACGCCTAACCCCAAGCCCTAAACACTAAACCCTAAACCCTAACCGTACATCACAGAAGCACTTCGAGCTGTGGCCGTAACTAGTTGAAAGCCTGAAGCGTGAAACCTCAAGCAACACAAGCCCTAAGCCCGAAACCCCAATGAACGCAACCCTAGACTAGACCCTACTACACCCTAAACCCTAAACCCTAAACCCTAAACCCTAAACCCTAAACCATGACAATGAACGCAGCCCTAGACTAGACCCTACTACCAGGCAAGAGCGGCAATGGAGACGCCAGCGGCTGCTGCTGCCCAGACGCCGAAAGGGTTACGCCCGTTGCGGTTGTCCCTAAACCCTAAATCCAAAACCCTCAACCCTAGACCCTAAACCCTAAACACTAAACCCTAAACCCTTTTGCCTTCTTGCTCTTCGGCACTGGTATGATCCTGCGTCGGAGGGCCGCAGAGCGTGCCAATGGCTCCTAGGTGCGAAGATAGAAAGTCAGGAGCGTTTAGCTACTACTACTACCATGCCATGAATCCCTAAACCTCAACCCGCAAACCTTCTACCCTAAAGCCGAAACCGTATACCCCAAACCCTGAAACCTAAAGCCGAAACCTTAAACCCTATACCCTAAACCCCAAACCCCTTTAAGACAAAACCCTAAACCCCAAACCCCTTTAAATCCGAAACCCTAGACCCTAAACCCCATGCCCCAAACCTCTTTAAGCCGAAACCCTAAACCCCATACCCCAAACCCTTTAAGCCGAAACCCTAAACTCTAAACCCCAAACCCCGTTAAGCCGAAACCCTAAACACCAAACCAAAAGCCCTTTAAGCCGAAACCCTACACCCTATACCCTAAACCCCAAACCCTGAGCCCCTAAACCCCAAACAAAACCCCACACCCCAAAACCAAAAGCCCTTTAAGCCCTTTAAGCCCCAAACCCTACACCCTGAACCCCAAACCCTATGCCCTAAACCCTGTTAAGCCCTTTAAGCCCTTTAAGCCTAAACCCTGACCCCTAAACCCCTAAACCCCTAAACCCCTAAACCCCTAAACCCCTAAACCCCTAGAGCCCTAAAGCCCTAAACCCCTAAACCCCTAAAGCCCTAAAGCCCTAAACCCCTAAACCCCTAAACCCCTAAACTCCCTAAACCCCTAAACCCCTAAACTCGTAAACCCCCTAAACCCCTAAACCCTCTAAACCCCTAAACCCCTACAGCCCTTTAAGCCCTTTAAGCCCTTTACGCCCTTTAAGCCCTTTAAGCCCTTTAAGCCCCAAACCTCGACGCAACAAAACAACATGAATCCGCCGAAGGCACCCTCGGGTCGCCACTTGTGCGCCGTGTGTACCGCCTAGGGTTTAGGGTTTAGGGTTTAGGGTTTAGGGTTTAGGGTTTAGGGTTGGGGTTTAGGGTTTAGGGTTTAGGGTTTAGGGTTTAGGGTTTAGGGTTTAGGGTTTAGGGTTTAGGGTTTAGGGTTTAGGGTTGGGGTTTAGGGTTGGGGTTTAGGGTTCAGGGTTTATGGGCTGTACCTTGTTCGAAGCTTGAGGTTCTCAGCTCTGAAGCTTGTGCCCCCAAAAAACCTCCGCAAAACACGCACACACACACACACACAGCAGTTTGTAAAGATGTTATTGGGGGGGGGGTGTTAAGAGTGGGATGTTTCCCTTTATGCTGACAGTCCTTGATGGGGATTCGAAGAGGGGGGCTACTATTTGAAGGGTTGAGAAATTGAGTTTTGGGTTTTTGGGGGGGGGGGGGGGGGGGGGGGGCGGTTGGGGGTTTGGGGGGGGGGGGGGGGGGGGGCTGGATTTCTAAAATTTAAGATGTTCAGAGGGCTCTTGGGGGGCCGGGGGGGGAGGGGGTGGCATTTTGAAATGTTTCGAAATGGGTTGAGACATCGATTGGTTGTACCCTCTTTTTTGTGTCTTGGACAATTAAGGACGCTTCAGAGTGAAGAAGTCGACGGTACCCTCGTCGGAACACGTGTCTCACTGGACTATATTCAGACTCCTTGAAGGGTAATTTCGATCTCCACACACGCGAAAGCAAGTAAAACGCATCCTTTACAGCCTTTACACTGCCCAAGACCAAGGAAAAACAGGCTTACATTCAGTTTAAACTGTCTGCCCTAAACCCATACATAACCCAAACCTCGAAAAACCCAAAAACTAAACCCCCCAAACCCCAAACTCTAAACCCCAAGCCCCCAACCTAACTTGCCTGAGCTTGGGGAACACAGAGTGGATGACTTCTGAGACACAGAGCCCCACACAGGTTGAGGATTTGGGGTCTAGGGCTTAGGGTTTAGTTCGGGTTTACGGTTTGGTGTTTAGGGGTTAGGGTTTAGGGTTTGGGATTTAGGGTTTAGGGTTTAGGGCTTGGGGTTCAAGAAGCAAGGCCCCCTATCGACGTCACAGAGTCAGCCACACCGTGCCGGACGTAAACTGCTTCAGGTTAAGGGTTCAGGGTACCTGTGTACTTACCTCGAAGCATGCAGACGTCAACCAGGGGTCCCACAGGATCACGGAAGAGAATATCGGAGGCGTATGGTTCAAGGTTCAGGGTTTTGGGGTTTAGGGTGTAAGGCTTAGGGCTTAGGGTTTAGGGTTTCGGGTTTAGGGGCTTCGGGTTTAAGGTACCTTGCTCGGGAACTCACCGGCACATGGATACCGGCCTGCGCGGCCAGCACTTCCCCTGCGCGATCTCGTGGCTTCGTTCGGAGCAGCGTGCGGACTTCTTCGTCTGAGAGAGGGTTGGAGGTGGGGGGGGTGGGGGGGGGGTAGGATTTAGGGTTCAGGGTTTAGGGTGTTAGGGTTTAGGGAGGGGTAGGGGGGGAGGGGTGGTCCGAAACCCGAAACCCCCTACTGTTGCGAAAAAATCCTGGCCTGAACCCGAAACTACCCCGACCAGGGGATTAGTTAAAGCACTGTTAAACCAAGTTGCCCAGAGGGCCCATGTGTAGTACAATTATGGACTTAGGTACTCAAACACCATGTTTAGTATGGTATTTGGGTACCTAATTCCACTCTGGTGTGTTTATCACCCAAGTCAGGGCGGTGGGGGAGCTCCCTAGAAGGCTCGCGGAGTCAGGTGACGTGGGTGGACGGAAGAAGCAAAACCCTAAACCCTAAACCCTAAACCCCTTAAGAGGAGTTTCCAAGGGCTGCGCACTTACGCACAAGAAAAGTGAGGTACGATCGTGTGGATGGCAGTCCGAGCCGGTTTAGGGTTTAGGGTTTAGGGCTAAGGTTTAGGGTTTAGGGTCTAGGGCCTAGGGCCTGGGGCTTAGGGCTTAGGGCTAGGGTTTAGGGGTTAGGGTTTAGGATTTAGGGCTGCTTAGTTCTCAGTAGGAGTCTCCTTCAGGGGAGAAGGCGCTTTGAATCATTGCGCCTTCTCATCGTCAACTCAAGACGAGGAGTCACCCGCCCCCCCCCCCCCCCAACAAAAAAACAAAGGAAAGCAGACTATGGACCCTCTCTTTGGGGTTTAGGCGGTTTAAGTTTAGGGTTCAGGGCTACCTTAATACCCTAAACCCGCGCGCCGGCCCGCGCCTTTTTAAGCCCCGTAGTTGGGCATTTCCTGCAATAAGGGGTCGGCCTTTCACGCACCTCATCCTGCTGGGCCCTAATCCCGAAACCCTCAGCCCTAAACCCTGAACCCTAAACCCTAAACCCTAAACCCTGAACCCTAAACCCTAAACCCTAAACCCTAAACCCTGAACCCTGAACCCTGAACCCTAAACCCTAAACCCTAAAGCTTGCAATGGCCTTTGGCCGCCTTCGCGGCCGCGACGTTCGACCGTATGCCTGACATGAGGAGACTTCACCCTAAACCCTGAACCCTGCACCCTAAGCCCTAAACCCTAGGGTAGATCGGGGTGGTTTGGGGTGTTGGGGTGTGAGATTTAGGGCTTTGGGCTTGGGATGAGTTAGAGGCTTGAGAAGGCTTAGGGTTCTAACCCTAAACCCTAAACCCTAAACCCGAAACCCGAAACCCGAAACCCGAAACCCCTAAACCCCTAAACCCCAAAACCCCTAAACCCCTAAACGCCTGAACCCCTAAACCCCTAAACCCCTAAACCCCTAAACCCCTAAACCCCTAAAGCCCTACAGCCCTAAAGCCCTAAAGCCCTAAAGCCCTAAACCCTAACTCACAGGGAATCTTTCAGGTGCTTGAAAGCTCTCCCCCCTTGGCCAAACCTGCGGTAGCTCCTCTAGGAGCCAGTTGCCCAGAGGGTCCGTTGTAAGTGCGATTCTGGAAGGAGATTTGCAAAAAATATGTATGGGTTTAGGTTTTAGGGTTTAGAGTTTAGGGTTTAGGGTTTGGGGTTTAGGGTTTAGGGGGGTTTAGGGTTTAGGGGGGTTTAGGGTTTAGGGGGGTTTAGGGTTTAGGAGGGTTTAGGGCTAAGGGCTTAGGGCTTAGGGCTTAGGGCTTAGGGTTTAGGATTCTGGACGTAGGTAGGTACCCCAAAACCATACTAAATACGGGTTTGGGGTACCGAATTCCATCCTGGTATCCCGAAACCCTGATGCTACAAATGGACAGGCTGGGTGATGACCAGCTCAACGGAAAGGGAGCTCGCTTGTAGCCACTCTAGCAGCTTACCTTCGACTGGGTAACTTTCAAGACCATCCCTAGACCCTGAGCCCTAAACCCTAGGCCCTAGGGGCCTATCCCTTCTAGGGGGGTCCCTCCTTATATTTTCTTAGGGGTAGTTCTCACAACTAGGGCCCCTGTTTGGGTCCTATGTAGAATATTGCACCCTTACTGTAAGGACCCAAAAAGGGCTCCTGTACAGTAGCTTTAGGGCCCAAGTATATATGATACAGGTGCATGGATCTTTAGCCCTGAACCCTAAAACAAGCCCTAAACCCTAAACCCTAAACCTGGTTGTAGCCCAATACCCTGAGATCACGTGGCCTCTAGCATCCTTCTGAGCTTGGCTGCGTGCGTCAGCAAAGGGTCTCCTGAAATCCGTATCTGCACTTGGGATCTTGGGGTTAAGTTTTGGGGTTTGGGGTTTGGGGTTTGGGGTTTGGGGTTTAGGGTTTAGGGTTTAGGGTTTAGGGTTTAGGGTTTAGGGTTTAGGGTTTAGGGTTTAGGGCTCAGGGTTTAGGGGGTACACAGGCTTGCGGGTGCCTGAATGGCCCACACTTAACACTCAAACTCAAGACAAGTTGTGAGCCTTAGTAGCATTCGTAGCCCAGTGACCAGATTATGATAAGGGCACCCTTTCTTGGGTTGGTTACTTTACGAGGAAACCCCAAACCAAAAGAAGGGTATAGGGTACCACTGGACTAGCAAGGAGTGAAGAAGCTAAGGCTTTAGGGTTTAGGGTTTAAGGGTTAAGGGTTTAAGGGTTAAGAGTTTAAGGGTTAAGGGTTTAAGGGTTTAAGGGTTTAAGGGTTTAAGGGTTTAAGGGTTAAGGGTTAAGGGTTAAGGGTTAAGGGTTAAGGGTTAAGGGTTAAGGGATAAGGGCTAAGGGTTAAGGGTTAAGGGATAAGGGTTAAGGGTTAAGGGATAAGGGCTTAGGGTTTAGGGCACTGTGCTTGTCAGGGGCATCCCAAGGAGCTTTGCATGAAAGAGTCTGCAAGAATCAGTGCTGGGCTTGGGGTTAAGGGTTTAGGGTTTAGGGTTTAGGGTTTAGGGTTTAGGGTTTAGGGTTTAGGGTTTAGGGTTTAGGGTTTAAGGTTTAGGGTTTAGGGTTTAGGGTTTAGGATTTAGGGTTTAGGGAAGCCAGACAAAGCAGAAGCTGCATTCGGCATGCTCTTTATGAGCATGCCACGGAATCTCGAAAGGATCTCGAAACCAAGGATCTAGATTTCTCGACCCTGCACCCAGATCCACCCGCAACAAAGACTACACCCTCTCAACACCCGAAGCTCAACATGTGAGCATGTAGCTTGGACCATGGTGCGAACAGCTTTGACGATCGCAGGCGGCACAACAAAACGCCAAAGGTAGCTACCCAACTGCGCAAGGGTTTAGGGTTTAGGGTTTAGGGTTTAGGGTCTAGGGTTTAGGGTTTAGGTTTTAGGGTTTAGGGTTTAAGGTTTATAGGGGAACTCAGGCAAACAGACTGGGCCACCGACCCTTGGGGCGTGCTTGAAGCCTACGGCACAGGCAACCTGAACCCTCACGCCCTTATGCCCTATTCAGCCCCAAACCCCAAACCCTGAATCCTGAACCCTAAACCCTAAACCCTAAACCCTAAACCCCAAACCCTAAACCCTAAACCCTAAACGGCCCTTAGCTTGCCAAACATGCGTGTACACGATCCGACACTCCATTGGCTGGGCTTCAGAACGCCCTTGGCAGCTGCCATGAAACCGGTGTCAAGCCTCCCTCACGTCCCAGGCCTCAAAGCCTCATACAACAGCAACATGTGCATGTGCCAAGGGTTTAGGGTTTAGGGTTTAATTAGGGTTTAAGGCTTAGGGCTTAGGGTTTAAGAACACAGCCCAAACCCTAAACCCTATACACCCATCGTGGCAAGTGCCTTGCCGTCGCGAGATGGACGCCCGGCGCCATGGCGCGGGGTCTCAATTCACCTGCGGGGCAACATACTGGTTCAGATTTAGGGTTTAGGGTTTAGGGTTTCGGGTTTAGGGTTTAGTGTTTACTTAGTACTTGAAGGGTTTGGGGTTTAGGGTTTAGGATTGTTTAGGGTGATGGTGACTTATAGGTTGGGGTCTAAGTGCCCTATATCAGTTTATAACCATCGTTTCCCGAGTTATAGCCTTACCTAATTTAACCATGAACCTCCAAGTAGCGAATGAAGGTACTTTGATAGTACTTTGACGGATCATGTAGGGTGCCGAATTCCCGTAGGGAATACCCTAAACCCGAAACCCTATCGACCCTAGGTGAGGGTTTGTAGTTACATGGTCCCTTAGTATGGGCCCTAAAAACGGGACCCCTTATATACCCTGTACAACCCAAGGGCCCATACTTCGGAACCCTCGGAGCCCTAAGTAGTGCGTTTAGGGTTTAGGGTTTAGGGTTTAGGGTTTAGGGTTTAGGGTTTAGGGTTGTTCATTGTCCAGGCCGGTCCGAGCCTAACCATCCAGAAAAGGCGGCTGCCAAGCCCCTGGGCACGCTCCGACCTTCAGGGGGATGATGATTTTTTCTGGTTTGAGGTTGTTTGGGGTTTAAGGTTTAGGGTTTAGGGTTTTGGGTTTTGGGTTTATTTAGGGTTCAGGGTTCAGAGGTGTTTTGGCTTGGCCTCCTACACCATCGACCCCCAAAACCACAAAAGGCATGCACAGAAAATGGCCCTCAGAGTTTAGGGCATAGGTCCATAAAGCCTCAGCCCAACCATAAACCTCCGGGTTAGGGCTTAATGTTTAACCCTAAGCCCAAAACCCTAACCCGAAACCTATAGTGAGTTTAGGTAGAGAGGGTCAGTACCAGGTTCGTGACATCCGACAATGAACGGGTTTAGGGTTCAGGGTTCAGGGTCCGGGTTGGGGGTTCCTGTAAACAGTAAGCCGCGCGCTCCAAAAAACGCCTAACACCACCAGCGCAGGTTTAGGGTTTAGGGTTTCGGGTCTAGGGTTTAGGCTTTGGGGTTTAAAAGGGTTGCGCACAACCCGAAGAGCCCTAAAGCCTTAGGGGCTTCCCGCTTCCTGGCGGCGCCACCGTATATAATCCCCAGTTCTAAACCCTAAACTTGGGATGTTCCCCCTCATGCTAATACCCCCTATTGTAATCCCTATTAAGTTACGCCAAGTAAGGACTGCTAGTATGAGGGGGAACATCCCAACCCTAAACGCCAAACCCTAAATCCTAAACTAGTTCTAAACCCATAAACCCCAACCCCCAAACCCCAAACCCTACACCCTAAACCCCAAACCCTACCCCCGAAATCCTAAATCCTAAGCTGGGAAGGGGACACCGAGCTCCCAACCTTGGGTCGGATGGTGCCGGTTTCAGGGCCCACGGCTGCCGCGCGCGTCTTTTTGAGCCCAGGTCAGAAGTGCGGATGGTTTAGGGTTTGGGGCTTAGAGTTTAGGGTTTAGGGTTTCGGGGTTGGGCTCTGGATATCCCAGGTGGGCAAGCCTACATAGGACCTGCATGAGGCTTATTGCAGGAGAATGGAACAAGGCCTATGCCAGGTCTTTTCTTTCAGAGCCACCTGTTAATCTTCAACCCAACAGGAAAAGGCTATGGCTTCTTATAAGGTGTTGGGATGCTTGTGTTTGAGGTTTACAACATATTCTTCCTTATAAGGGCATTATTTTATAGGGATTCCTGTGTTCTATTCTTTGGGGGGTTCAGAAGCAAGTAGTAGAAAGTCTCGAGTTTAGAATTCAGCGCTGAACCGCAAGCCCGCAGTCGAAAGCGAGCCATGGGTGCGAGTGCTAGGGTCTAGGGTCTAGGGTCTAGGGTCTAGGGTCTGGGGTCTAGGGTCTAGGGTCTAGGGTCTAGGGTCTAGGGTCTAGGGTTTAGGGTTTAGGGTTTAGGGTTTAGGGTTTAGGGGAGGCGCTGGGCCCCTCATCACGAAACTACCCTCCGACTCCTCCGGTCGAACCCCCAAACAACGATTTTGTGGAGGGGCGGGGGTGGGGGGGGTTCAGGGTTTAGGGCTCTAGGTGTGGCGTTTTTTCGCGCTCCTGAACCCTATACCCTAAACCCTAAACCCTAAACCCTAAACCCTAAACTCTCAACCCTCAACCCTAAACCCTACTCCTCACCTCCAGGGGCTCTAACCGTCACCCTCAACACGGAACCTCAGCTCCTGAACGCCGTGGCAGACGCCCTAAACCCTAAACCCTAAACCCTAAACCCTCAACCCTCAACCCTAAACTGTCCCTAAACCCTAAACCCTAAACCTTAAAACATAAACCCTAAACCCTAAACCCTAAACCGCGGCTTTTGACAAAGGCTTTTGAAAAAAGCCGAGTCCTACAACTCTTATGTCATCGAGCTCCGGAAGCTGCAGCATAAACCAAATAGGGTTAGGGTTTAGAGTTTAGGGCTTAGGGTTTAGGGGCGGGGACTCACAAGGGAATCTCACCCCTTGAATAGTGGTTACTACTGCCCAGACCCCTGGGAGGATCCAAAAAGTAGAGCCCCCAAATACTACCCTATACACCTATTGGGTCATTCTTGGGAACCCTTCAGGGGATCTACTGTTGGGATCCTCCCAGGGGTCTGGGTGCAGATACAAGTTAGCCTGCCCCTAAACCCTAAACCCTAAACCGTAAACCCTAAACACTAAACCCTATAACTACCATTAGCACTGCGAGGTCTGCATCTCCCAGAAATAACAACAACGAGCGCCCATGCTTTGAGCATTGGTGTCGCCTTGTGTGGCCGTATTTGCATACCCAAGAGTTGCCCTCTTTCAGGGGAGGGCTGTCGGCTTGAGGGTCTAGGGTTTACTGGTTCATAGTTGGGATAGTAATAAAATTGTAAAATTTTATTCCTTATTGAGTTTAAGTATGTTTAAGTACCCTTAAAGATGCAAAATCTTACCCCACTATGATAAAGTTTAAGGGTTTAGGGGTTAGGGTTTAGGGTGGGGTTGGGGGGGGGGGGGATTGTTGGGTTTTAGCTCAAAGGGCTTGGGGAGGCCTCAGGAGTGGCTCTCGGACATGCAAACATTATAAATCATAAGCTATTAAACAGTGGCCTCCCTCCATGTGAAGTAGGGATATGCTCTCCGACATCCCCGAAGGGGGCGCGCGCCCCTTTCGATGTCAACTTCCCCAAGTCCATCTATGAGGTGTAAAAAACTGGACCCTAAGCCCCAAAGTCTGAAACCCTGAAACCCTAACCCTAAACCCTAAACCCTAAACCCTACACCCTACTTCACGTCGGGGGAAGTCTGAAGCGATGGCATGCCTTGGCAGCCCAAACAACAGCGGCTGTCGCCACCTGTTGCGCTGTTACTACAGGCACCGCCGCGCCCGCGAAATATGCCGCCATAAAACACCGGAAATGCGGGAAAATAGGCTGGACGTCCTTATGTCCTACTCGCTGCCTCCAGCTGCGAAATTCTCGCGGCAAGTCGGACATGATCTGCGATTTGCTGCTGAGGAGCCAGCCCACGATAGGATGCAGTCCTTCCGTTGCAGCGTCGGAGGTTTCTACGAGACAGACACTCATAGAGTCGAGTTATGGGCATGCAGACAGGCAGGCGCGACTTTCAAACATGGACAGGAATGCAAGCACACACACGCACACACGCGCACACACGCGCACACACACACACACACAAACATATACTTGCAGGGTACTACATTGCGCCGCGTTGCAGCAGACAGCATTGCGTTGCAATACAACACCTATTACCATATTGACCTACGTGACATGACACATCGCATTGCAATACGCTCTAACACCTCACCAGAAAACAACGCAGCACAGAGATCAGACACACGTAATCGCAGATTACACCCGGTCACCCTCACCATAGCTTACAGCAACAACTAGCGCACCACTCATGGCGGAGGATGACACCACGCGCCCCAAACCATAACATAGAATAGCAAGGCCAACCCAAACATCACACAGTGCAGCGTACCACAATGCAACGCAAACAAAAGAACAGAAACGGCACATCTTGCTGTAAGAGGGCCGGTTTGCAGTACCTCGCTCGGTATGCCAAAGTAACTGTTTAGCTTGGGATGTTCCCCCTCATACTCGCAGTCCTTAATAGGGATTCGCATTGGGGGTACCCGGGGGACTATAATCCCTGTTCAGGACTGTTCGTATAAGGGGGAACACCCTGCGAGACACCTGGAAACTTGGCTGCACTTAGCAGGGTAGCTATAAATCTAATTTCTAGCTTGCCTTATTAAGAAACCCAATAAACCCAAAAAGGCTAAGGATCTAAAGTTACAGTACAGCAACACAAAGTTAAGTACCCCCTTAGAAACCCCATGCAACCCAAGGGCCAGACATCAGAACCCATTAAAGAGGGTAAGGGACCACAAAGGAAAAAGTCATTAATTAGCTTGTAATCCTCCTTAAGTGGCGAGGCAGTGAACCCCTGGTGTGCCCTGCGTTTTTTACCCTTCGCACCCGAAATGAACGGATCCTAAACCCTAAACCCTAAACCCTAAACCCTAAACCCTAAACCCTGAACCCTAAACCCTAAACCCTAAACCCTGAACCGTAAACCCTAAACCCGAAACCATAAACCCTAAGGCGCACCGCAACTCTTGGGCTCCTGGTGAAAGACGTGCCCACAAGGAAGCACGGCCACATGACAAGACTCCTCGAAGTCCTCAGGACAGCAGTAGTTGTCTAAGTTAGGGTTTAAAGTTTGGGGTTTAGGGTTTGGGGTTTGGGGTTTAGGGTTTAGGGTTTAGGGTTAAATAGGGTCCCTGTTTGGGATCCCTTGTTGATCATGCGTACCCCCCAGAAAGGTCACCGTAACTTACGAAACTACCCACGTTGAGATTTGGCGGGTTTAGTCTTTCGAAGGTTTGGGGCCCAGATCGTTTGGCAGCACGAGAATGGGGGAAGCCAAACAACTGCACACCAGAACCTTGGGATGTTTCCCCTTGTACTAGCAGTCCTTAATTGGGATTATAATAGGGGGTACTGTTACTATAAGCCCTATTACGGACTGCTAGCATGAGGGGAACATCCCAACCATGGCCAACCCAAACCTTTAACGAAGAGTACGCCGCCCTGGTTTTCAAGGGCGTAATCGGATTTCTCGGCCTTCGGCCTGAAGCCCAAAAATCTGGAAGCCCCAAATCCCACCCCAAAGGAACGACGTGGGTCCCCCCCCCTCTCCGAGGGAAGTCCTAAACCCTAAGCCCTAAACCCTAAACCCTAAACCCTAAACCACAGTCCTCAAGGCAGCAGATGCAAGTCTGCGTGGACGTTGCCAAGGTCTGCGCTTCGACCTGTGTTGGTGTTTTGGGTTTAGGCTTCAGGGTTGTAGGGCTTCAAACCCGAAGCCCTAAACCCTAAACCCTAAACCCTAAACCCTAAACCCTAAACCCCCAAACCCCCAAACCCCCCTTTCAGAGTTGCAAGAGGGGTCGGAGGGATGTGGGGCTTTGCGGGCTTTGGGGGTCTTGGGTTTAATAGTTTGGAAGACAAAGGAGAGACAAAAAAAGAGGGTGCCCCCTTCTTTTAATAATGCGGTGTGAACCCTAGAGCCACTGGGAGCAGGACATCCGAGACCGGGGGAGGGGGGGGGGGATAAAGGGAAATGACTAGCAATGTTTAGGAACATCCCAAAGCCACCCCTATACCCCCCTCTGCTGCCTCCGTGTTGTGGCTTTTCGCATTCAACCGTAAACCCTATAAATCCAATGAAACCCTAAACCCTATAAACCCTAAACTATAAACCCGAAACCCTGAACCCTATTAAAACCCATGAACCCGAAAAACCATTCACACCCCATCAATGAAGCCCTATATGAACCCCAAACCGCAACGGCCCCAAAAACCAACCACCTTCGAAGCCTGAATGCTCCCTAAACCCTAAGCCACAAACCCTAAACCCTAGACCCTAAACCCTAAACCCTACAGCCTAAACCCTAAACCCTAAACCCTAAACCTTAAACCCTTAAACCCTTAAACCCTAAACCCTAAACCCTAAACCCTAAACCCTAAACCCTAAACAATCCGTCAGCTGCCTCCAGCGCATAGTCGAAGTGCCGAATCTGAGTGGTCATTGTGGAATTGTAGCAGCGAAAGGATAGCCTGGCCAATGCGAAGGGCCCTTTACTTCGGGTTTAGGGTTTAGGGTTTAGGGTTTTGGGCTTAGGGCTTAGGGCTTAGGGTTTAAGGTTTACGGAGCATTAAGGCAATATAGCAGGGTTTAAGGTCTCGAACGGATATTTTTGGGAAGCTTCAGGTGCTTATACATGGATCATAAGAAAGGATGATCTTGGTAAGCATTGTGAGATCCTGTATGAGGCTTTGAAACATCATGCCACACCATGCAGAGGGCGTGAAGGAAACCCCAGCACCTGCAAACATAAATCAGACTCTCGAACAGAAAATTTGACCTTAGCAGAGGATGGGGAAGGAAGTTCTGACCCCAACAAGCCGCCCTAAACCCGAAACCCGAAACCCTAAACCCTAAACCCTAACCCTCTCAGGCCTATCGGAGGTGGATTCGAGCTTGCCATACACCGTGGGCGCCCAGACCATCCATCGCTGTTGCCGTTGCGAATGCCGTGGCTGGTCATCCAACCTTGGAAAGTCCAGCAACCCCGTTAGTAGGGTTTAGGGTTTAGGGGTTTAGGGGTTTAGGGGTTTAGGGGTTTAGGGGTTTAGGGGTTTAGGAGTTTAGGGGTTTAGGGTTTAGGGTACGTGCCCGTGGTACCCTGGTCTTGTGGTTTGGCTACTTGAGTTCTGATAAAACCCAGAACCTCAAAAAGGCGAAAACTGTACCAGGCAGCCGCCAAGCAACAAAGGCCCAAGGGGCGTTCCCCCGAGGTAGAAAGCATAGATGACCTGAGCTCAACCCTGAACCCTAAAATTCTAAACCCTAAAAACTAAAACCCTAACCCTAAAACCCAAAAGCCCAAACACTAAACCCTAAACCCAAGGTCAGGACCCCCCTGTATCCCAAACCTTCTAGAAGCAAACTCATCCAACATAGACCCCGTCAGCGATAAGCCCCTAAACCCTAAACCCTAAACCCTAAACCCTAAACCCTAAACCCTAAACCCTAAACCCTATAAAACCCCAACTTGACCCTAAACCCTACTAGGCTACCCGGCAACGTAGCAGTGGAAAGGGTGCCTGCTTTTGCTTCAAGGGGCTTAAGAATAAGAGCTTACTCTGGGTGCCCTAAACCCTAGACCCTAGACCCTAGACCCTAAACCCTAAACCCTAAACCCTAAACCCTAAACCCTAAACTGAACAGCCAAGATGACCGAGATCACGAGACAGCAGGGCGGCAAGACCCAGAGCGCCACCACATCAGGCGTCCTTATGGGCTTGCAGTATTGGGCTTTGGTAGAAACCCTAAACCCTAAACCGTTCCGGATGTAGGAGGGGATACAGCAACTAGGGGTGCGATGTTTTGAGTGTCTAGGGTTTAAGGTTTGGGGTCTCTAAACCCAAAACCCTGAACCCTAAACCCTAAACCGAAGGGGCGGTCCATGAAGCAACCACTTAGGGGCCGAAGTACTCCATAAAAAAGGCTACCTGCATCAATTGGGGCTTTACAAAGCCTCCGCACAAGACTTGCTAAGGGTAGCCACATGGTCCCTTCATTATGGACCCTTGTCTCCTTTAAAGGGTTCTGAAGTAAGGGCCCTGGTTTTATAGGATACACAAGGCTTGCCCTGTTTAGGGCCCCCACACTGAGGGACCATGTAACTGCCCTAAGAAACTTGAGGGGACTTGGGCCAAGGGAGCAGGAAGGCTTCGGCTTAGATAAGTTTTTGTTTTGCAGTTTCAAGTTCACGGCTTAGGGTTTAGGGTTTAGGGTTTAGGGTTTAGGGTTTAGGGTTTAGGCTTCGGGGCCAAGGGCTGGGGTCTGCGGGCTTAAGGGTTCAGGGTTTAGGGGGTTTAGGAGTTGAGGGTTTAGGCTCACCCTACACCCCCTTGAACCCTAAACCCCAAAACCCTAATCCCTAAACCCGACTTCCTTGAATCAAACTCAGCGCTGTGGTTTAGGGCTTAGGGCTTGGGATTTTGGCAATAAGGAACCTCAACAACAAATCCAAACTCTAAAACCCAACAAAAAACCAACCCTACGACAACGAAACACGGAACCGACCCTGACCTCAAGCCCCCTAAACCCTAAACCCTAAACCCTAAACCCTAAACCCTAAACCCTAAACCCTAAACCCTAAACCCTAAACCCTAAACCCTCTCCTGGCCTCCATTGGGGCTTCGGGTTTCTGGCGCAACTGTGATTTAGGCACTAGGTTTTCTGTCTCTTCTTAAATGTGGTGGCCTTTGGCCTGTTTTAGGGTTTATAGAGTTTAGGGTTTTAGGGCCATTGTCAGGGCTTCGGAGTATGTAAATAAGACTATCCAGAACCTGGGAGGATCTGGAAAGTAGAGCTCTCAATTTGCATGCCCTGTCCTAGACCTAAACCCGAAACCCTTATATACAGGGGTATCCATGCTCCAGAGTCTTCCTGAAGGGCCAAAACCCCATTAAAACCCCTGAAGGGCCTGAAGGGTTTAGGGTGTTAAAGTTTGGGGTTTAAGGTTTAGGCGGCGTCCTTCTCATGTGCCCTCGCAATCTCGAAGCCCGGAAACCGCCAAAGGCTGAACACCCAAACGCCCCACCCACCCTCCCACCCACCCACCCACACACACACACTATCGAAACCCTCAACCCTCACCCCTCAACCCCAAACCCTAAACCCTAACCCACGAAGGACGAAGGTGCGGTATCTGCTTTGGCATAACAAAGGCAATCATGCCCATAATCACCATGGCGCACATCAGGCCTGGTTTAGGCTTTAGGGTTAGGGGGTTCTGGCTGCCAGCCGTGGGGGTTTCTAGGTGTTTGTTGCATCGGCCGACAGGAACATCAAATAATCAAACCCTGAACCCTAAACCCTAAACCCCTAAACCGTACAGTTCTGACTATTAGACTCCCATCCCCCCCCCACCCCCCCCCCCAAGGACGTAGCAAGGCTTGAGGTTTAGTGATTAGGGTTTAGGGTTTGGAAACCCTAACCCTAAAACCCTAAAACCCTAAAAGCCTAAAACCCTAAAAGCCTAAAAGCCTAAAAGCCTAAAAGCCTAAAAGCCTAAAAGCCTAAAACCCTAAAACTCTAAAACCCTAAAACCCTAAAACCCTAGAACCCTAAACCCTAACACCCACCCTAAACCCTAAGCCCTAAAACCCGAAATCCTATAAACCCTCAGCATCCACAGCCCTGCACCCGGAGTTGAACATACACCTGACAAACCCTGAGCCCAAAGGCCGCAAGGCCGATCAGCCCCCTTGAACTTCCTAGAGGTTTAAGATTTGTGGTTTAGGGTTTAGGGTTTAAGGTTTAGGGTTTAGGGTTTAGGGTTAGGGGTTAGGGTTTAGGGTTTTTAGGGTTTTTAGGGTTTAGGGTTTAGGGTTTAGGGTTTAGGGTTAGGGTTTAGGGTTTAGGGTTTAGGGTTTAGGGTTTAGGGTTCAGGGTTCAGGGTTCAGGGTTTAGGGTTTAGGGTTTAGGGTTTAGGGTTTAGGGTTTAGTGTTTAGGGTTTAGGGTAAGGGTTTCGGGTTTCGGGTTTAGGCTGACCCAAGAGTAACCTCGAAGCAGAATTAAAAAAAAAAACAGTGCCCTTCTTGTTGGCTTTGACAGGGCTTGTAAGGGAGCCTAAACCCTAAACAGAAGGGCGAATAAGGGCCTACTCGGGGTCCTAGACATAGTTCTTCAAAGGAACAGGGTTTAGGGTTTAGGGTTTAGGGTTTCGGGTTTCGGGTTTCGGGTTTCGGGTTTAGGGTTTAACCTTTAGGAGCACAACCCTAAACCCTAAACCCTAAACCCTAAACCCTAAACCCTAAACAATACGAGTCTTAATCCCCTTGAAGCGAAGCTGTCAGTAGCCAAGGAACAGCATGTGCCGAGCAGGCGGAGCAAGCGAGCGTGCTCCAGGAACATCATGGCTCCCTAGGCCCTAACCCTAAACCCTAAACCCTAAACCCTGAACTCTACACTCTTCACCCTGAACCCTACGCAACCTCGAGCCGGGGTGAGGGTTTCGTGGTCTACGGGCTTGTTTAGGTGTTGAGGAGGGCGCTCAGGGTTTAGGCTTTTAGGGCTAAGGGCCTCCTGAGAAGAGCTGGAATGCAACCTGGTTTGAGTTCTGCCCGTCAGGCGAAGTAGGCCCTCTAAACCCTCAGCCCTAAACCCTAAACCCTAAACCCTAAACCCTAAATCCTAAACCCTGAACCCCAGCAGCCCTAGCACTACCGCCGCATCTTGGAAATGAAGGAAGGCGCCGGCAAGGAGTTGCACAAAACCCTAATAAACCCTGCACCCTAAACCTTAAACCCTAAACCCTAAACCCTAACCCCTTAGCCCTAAACCCTAAACCCTAAACCCCAACCTCTTTTTGTAGAGTTTAGGCTCCTCAATGCCCCACGCAAGACCCAAGGCCCTCAACGTTTAGGGGTTCGGTTTAGGGTTTAGGGTTTAGGGTTTAGGGTTTAGGGTTTAGGGTTTAGGGTTTAGGGTTTAGGGTTTAGGGTTTAGGGTTTCGGGTTTGGGGTTTGGGGTTTAGGGTCTAGGGTCTAGAGTTTAGGGTTTTAGAGTTTCTGCCCTGGAATGCAAAAGGCCTAACTTAAACCCCGGGTGGGGTCCGGATACTTTTATTCGTCGGCCCGACACTTTTTCGTAGCTGGCGATGGCGTGTGAGGCCCTTTACAGGAAGTTGCTGGGTTGCTGAGGAGCTTTCCTTGGGGCTTAGTAGGTTGGGGTTTTTCAACCCCTAAACCCTAAACCTGAGCCCTAAACCGCAGCTGTTTCAACCTCTCAGCTCTCATCGTTCGAAAGCTAAGGTATATTTACGATGCTCAACTCCTTTACAGCAACCCAGAATTTCGCAGGGCGGCCCCCTTAGCCAACGGCCGGCCTTTACAGGAATTTCCAAGGGAGCATGGATCCAGGCAAAGAAAAACCCACAGCAAACGCCAGTTCGCACTTGCAGGTGTCAACCCTAAACCCTAGACTCCTAGACCCTGGGCCCAAGGGCCCGAAACCCTAAACCCTAAACCGTAAACCCTGAGCCCTAAGCCCTAAACCCTAAACCCGAACACACCCCGAACTCGGACCTCCTTGAGGAGGAAAGCAGCCCGAACAATTCGGATTCATACCCCTGATCATACTACAACCCCTATGATGAGGGTGTGGGCCAGACCTTATATCCTAAACCCTAAACCCTAAACGCTTTATCTGGGTTCGTCCCCTTTGTTTGCTTGGCTCGGAGGCTTCATTTTGGCACAAACACACACAATCTCAAGGCTTGTCTTTTATGCTTTCTGGGGTTTAGGGTTTATTCAGGGTGTAGGGTTAGGGTTTAGGGTGTAGGGGCGTGGTGTTTAAGGGGGTCGGATGTTTTAAGTATCATTGTCGCTTTGGGCATGTCATGTATCTGACTCGCAACTGCGAACGGGCTCTACCTGCAGGACGCGGCCAGCACAACGGCAGCCACGGCAAAAGAGAACACTGTACAACATGCAAGCAGGCGCCCCCGAAGAAAGCTTCGTGCAACACTGCACGCATGGAACCGTAAACCCTACGGCCGAAACACCGAAACTCGCAGCCCAAAACCATGATCAAGGGACTAAAGGAGGGACCCTTATAAGGGACCTCAGGGGTTGTTCAGGGGCTACTTAGGTATACGGGGACAATACGGACTACATACGATATATATATATATATATATTATAATATATATATATGCTACCCCCCCCCTCAACACCCACGTTTTACTATGTTTTCCTATCGTACACTCTGAAAACCTCTCCCCAGAGACCCAGAATTCCAGAATTCCAGATTTTCTGAGACCCCTAAGTCCAGAATTCCAGAATTCCAGATTTTGCAGAGGCCCCCAGTTCCAGAATTCCAGAATCTGGAATTCTGGAACTGGGCGCCCCTGAAAAATCTGGAATTCTGGAATTCTGGAATTCTAAATTCGGAGAGCCGAGAATAAGGTGACATTAGTGACATTTTGAAATTAGAGACAGAAAATAAGAGTGTTATTAATCTTACCCATTAAATTTTATAGGGTTCCTTACTACCTTCTAGGCTTCCTATTAAGTTAAATATTACTCCTGTTCACTTTAATGGGAGTTCTTGTTAGCCCCCAGTTCCAGAATTCCCGAATCTGGAATTCTGGAACTGGGGGCCCCTGAAAATCTGGAGTTCTGGAATTCTGGAATTCTAAATTCGGAGAGCCGAGAAAAAGGTGACAGTTTAAACTTATGGACGGAAAATAAGAGTCTTATTAATCTTACCCATTAGGTTTCCCATTACATTTACCAATACTCCCGTTCACTCTAATGGGGTTCTGATTAAATTAATATGGTTCCGAGTAATTTTACTAGCATTCAAATTGTTTTTGAATAGGATTCCTGTATTTGTTTAATAGGGTTCGTATTAATTCTAAAGGATGCCTATTTAAGGATGCCGACTAATTTTGCTCGATTTGATATTGATTCCTATTCATTTTAATCAGATTCCAAGTAGTGTTAATAGGATTCTTAGTAATGTCGATAGCGTTCTTATTCCTAGAAATTTAAAACACATCCCTATGATGTTAGTAGGCTTCTATTCAATTTAATAAGATTTCGTACAATTGGTAATTGGATTCTTTTTGCTTTGACAAGCTTCCTGCTCATTTACATAGGTTCCTGATTAATTTGAGTAGGCTTCGTATTCATTTTGACAGGGTTTCTCATTCATGTGAATGGATTCCTAATAATTTTCGTAGGTTCCTACTAGATTCAACAGTGCTCCTATTTTTTTGAATATTGTTCCTTATTCATTTCAGTTGGACTCGAAGCATTTCTATTGTAATTCTTAATAATTTTCATGTTAATAAGGTTCATAGCAAGTTTATCAGTGCGACTCTTTTTGTTTTAAAGGGACCACGTTACTTCTTCATATTTTTTAATGGCATTCCTGTGCATTCAAAACGGTTCCTATTCATTTCAATGGGATGAATCCTCTGAATTTAGGACTCCAAGAAATTTTAATGGGAGTCCTACTAATTTAATAAGCTTCTACATATTTAGACCAGATTCTTATTAATTGTACGTATTGATTTGAATAGGATTCCTATTGAATTCATACGAACCCTATGAATCCTATGAAATTTAATACGAACCCAAGTAAAACTAACAGCAATCTTATTTAAATTCCAATCCGCGATCTCGAGCAAATTTTTCAGGTCGCTTCTGTTTGAGCACTCGCTCGAGCAATTGCTGAGTGGACCTAATTATGTGAATTAAGCTTCTTGGAATCAACGAAGTGAATTAAAGTAACTAAATCAATTACATTAGACAAATTAGTGAACTTGAGTAAAATATTTAATGAATTAGTCAAACTCTACCATGACCAAACCGGGAGGCCGGGGAAGAGCATATGGAAACGTGTGTGTGTGTGTGTGTGTGTGTGTTTTTTTTTTTTTTTTGGGGGGGGGGGGGGGTACTATATATATATATATAGACATGTATATATATTATATATCGTATTACATATAGGGGGTTATATAGGGGAATAAGATTAAGGGTCCCTTTCCCCCCCCCCCCCCCCCCCCCCCCCCCCCCCCCCCCCCCCCCCCCCCCCCCCCCCCCCCCCCCCCCCCCCCCCCCCCCCCCCCCCCCCCCACCCCCCCCCCCCCCCCCCCCCCCCCACCCCCCCCCCCCCCCCCCCCCCCACCCCCCCCCCCCCCCACCCCCCCCCCCCCCCCCCCCCCCACCCCCCCCCCCCCCCCCCCCCCCAACAAAAAAAACAAAAAAAGTTCACGAAGTCGGCCCTTTTGTTACCCTCTTACAGGGTTTAGGGCTGAGGGCTTAGGATTTCGGGTATCGGGTTTGAGGTTTTAGGGTTCAGGCGATCCCCTTTCATCTCCCAAAAAGTCAAATTCTAGACCTGCAAGCCTAAACTAACATCACCCCCGAAAGAAGAGATCCCCTCGGAAGCACAGGGATGGGGTTTAGGGTTTGGGGTTTAGACAGGTAACTTCGTCTGCAAGCCTCGAAGCCTTTGCTACGCAAGCACTTCGGCCTATGCGCCGGCACGGCGCGCGCCTTGGCTCAAACCCTCGCCGTCGCGGATGTACCTTGAATGACCATCCAGCTGCCGCTTCTTAGACTTTGGCTGTAGTATAGGGTTTAGGGTTTGGGGCTTGGGGCTTGGGGCTCAGAGGATTCCGCGTTTCTACCGTGTTGGGGGTTACGTAAGGCTTAGGTCTGAAAACTCTCCGCACTGTGGGAAAAATGCCGCAAGGACAAGTCACGGAAAGCTGTGAAGACTTGATCCACCCTAACCCTAAACCCTAAACCCAAAACCCAAAACCCTCCAAAACCCCAAAATCACGGCTTTAAGCTTCGGGGCCGAAGGTAAAGGACTTAGGGAGCCCTCAGCCTTGCAAGCTCACGCCGGACTTTTCGGGGCGTAGGCCCGGGTGGCATCAATTTCCGCGAAGACTCAGAGGTTTCGGGTAGGGCCCCTAAACCCCTCCCCCCACCTAAACCCCCGCGGGTGCTTGGGCATAGCCCCCAAAACTTCAAAAACCGAACAAGCAACTTGACCGAAACTTGAAGGTTTCGGGTTTAGGGTTTGGGGTTTTGGGGTTTAGGCTGGGGAGGCAGAAAACCTGATTGCTAGTCTTGATCAGGCCAAACCTAGACCTCACTGGAAGCTTCTCCTGGGTTTAGGGTTTAGGGTTTTAGGGTTTAGGGGTTCGGCGGCCTTCAAAAAAAAACCACCTGCAGCCCGGCGGCAGGGCATTCCCATGTCCTGAAGCCATAGGGTCTCGAGTTTGGGGGTCTTAGAATTTCTTGGCTGCACTCGGGAGGCTAGCTAAAAATTAAACGTTTAGCTGCCTTATTAAGAAACCCAATTAACCCCAAAAGGGTAAGGATCTAAAGTTACAGTAAAGTACCACAAAGAACTTGAGGCAGCCCAACGCAAGCTTCCTTGGGAACGGGAATGTGCCGGGGCGTTTGTTGTGGGGAGAGGTACGTAGCTTCTGGTTTGGGCAGGGCGAGCGCAAATGCCTGAACAGAGAGAGGGATCGGGAGGGAGGGAGGGAGACAGAGTGAGAGAAAGACCGAAAGAAAGAAACAAGGAAAACAAGGAAGATAAAATATAGAAAGAGAGAGATAAAGCATGAAAACAATAAAAAACGAAGCCAGAAAGAAATGAAGAAAGATAGACAGGGAACACACATGAAAGCACAAAACCCAAAAAAAGGCAAACTTCCAAGCACAAGGTAACTTGACTTTCGTTTTTGATGCTGCCTGGAATACCAATCTACTTACTAAAGCTGTAGCTTTTACTAGAGGGGTTCGGGAATCGGCACCCTGCTGTTACCAGATTTTTTGGACTCTTCCCCCCCCGAGGGACCCGATTTCCCTGATGTCGAGGTTGGTCCCTTGAAACCACCTCTACTTTGCGGTCCCGTCTGCAGTCCCTTAATTTATGGGTGTCGTGCTATATAGGGTGGTCCAAGAGGTGACCCTCATTTAGAGAACTACCTAGAAGGTTCCCAACCACGCCTCCTGGCCTCCGTACTGAAAACAAGTGCGTCAAAGTAAGCCTTGTGTCGCTCCCACTTGTCCCCTTTAAGTATGCTATAATCCTTGTACCGCTTTGAGGGATTAGATTCCCTAATCCCAAAACCAAACCCTAAACCCTAAAACCCTAAAACTCCAATACCCCAAAACCCTAGAACCCGAAACCCTGAAGCCCTACAACCCTACAACCCTGAGCCCCAAACCATAAAGCCCTAAACCCTAAACTCTAAACCTAAAGCCTAAAGCCTAAACCTAAACCCAAACCCTAAACCCTAACAAAAAGTATACCGAAGTTGTGCCGACCAGCCGATTGGAGGCATCTGCCGGAGCGCCCGAGTAAAGCCAGCTTGCGAGAGGAAGTCCTGAGGTTGGGTGGTTTTGGGTGATTAGTGTTTAGAGTTTATGGGTATAGGGTTTAGGGTTTAGGGCTCCGGGGTCTAGGGCTATAGGGTTTAGGGCTATAGGCTACAGGGTTTAGGGCTATGTACGAAGGACCTTTATGTACTATTTGGCGTGTGGCTTGGCTTCTTCAGGCAGAATTTAGGAATTTAAGCAATTTAGAGAATTTAAGGAGGCCGGGCCTTAATGTAAAATTTCTTAAATTCCTTAAATTCCTAAATCAGGGCCAATTTAGGAACTCAAGGAATTTAAAGAATTGAAAGAATTGAAAGAGGCCTAAATTCTTTAAATTCCTTGAATTCATAAATTAACCCTAATTTAGGAATTTAAGGAAATTAAAGAATTTACAGAGGCCGAAATTCTTTAAATTCCTTAAATTGCCAAATTAAATTAAATTGGTTCTGGGCCCTAAGTTAAAATTTTATAAATTCCTTAAATTCCTTAAATTCCTAAAACAGCTCGAATTTAGGAACTTAAGGAATGAGTCTCCCTGGAGAGTCTCCCTGGAGTGCCCAATCCCAGAGCCCAACCCCAAACCCCAGATTTTTCAGAGTGCCCAACCCCAGAAATCTGCCCAACCCCGGAGTGCCCAGCCCCAGAGTCTCCCTGGAGTGCCCAACCCCAGATTATCTCCGCTAAGAGAGGGTGGGGATGTTCAAAGTAAAATTCCTCTCACACCTTTCCTTCACTCGAGGCCCCTTGGGGACGCTCCCTGAAGGCAGCCTGAAACGGTTGCGGAGGCTCAGAAGGGTTTGGAGTGTGTGGAAAGAGGCAGTGCAGGGCCAGGTCTACAGGGTCTGCCTCGTATAGTCAGAGAAAGGATGAGCAATGAACAGAAAACACCGGGGGGCTCCGGAGTGAAAGAGATGGAGACAGATGGAGAAGCAAAGAGAAGGAGACAGTAGTTTAGTCATGAAAAAGAGGGAAGAAGGGATACAGTGGAAGAGGGACAAGGGAAGAAGGGATACAGTGGAAGAGGGACAGATAGGGAAACAGGGTGAAGGAAACAGAAACAATGAAGAAGAGGAAGGAGGAAGCGATGGCGAAAAGAGGGCCGCTCGGAGAACAAAAAGGGGTGGGAGAAGATCAAAAAGAAAAGAGAATAGGTAGGGCAGGACACTTGTTTTTGTTCTCCACTGTTCCTTTTCCTTTCCCCTTGCACTTTTTTCCCGAGCATCGCTCACTCCTTTCTTGCACGGTCTTTGTCCTTCATTTCTCCTCTCTATCTTTCTATCCTCTCTCTAGCTCTCCTTCCTTTCTTTTCCCATGTTCGTTCTCCTCCTTTCTCCGCTCTCCCTTTTCTGAGAGACGGAGCATGTGGATAAAAGTAATTAGATGACATCATGCATCCAATGACTGCACTTCACGCTTCTTGGCGCCTCCTTGGTGTCCCTTTCGCTGATGTTCGAAAGGATATGAATTTCGTGCAGTGGAACGAATAGACTAGGGAAGACCAGGACAAGAAGAGTGGCCTCTTGTTCGCATAAACCCTAAACTCTAAACCCCATGATGAAAATCCCGAGCTCAAGAGGCTAATTAAGCCTTAAGCAGACAAACCCTGCCCATTCATCACGAGGTTAACCCGAAAACCGACAACGAACCCTTAACCCTTAAGTCCTAAGTACTAAATGCTAAACTCAAATTCCTATAAAACATTCGATGCCTCTGCCCAACCCAAACCTGGGCAGGAGAAAGTTCAACCACGCCGCCGAGGTTTTTTTGAAGGGTGGTTTCTTAAGTTTTTATTATGTTTAAAATATAAAACAAAAGGGGTTGCCAAATAATACACAAAGGTCCATGCCACTTAGGGCTATAGGGTTTAGGGTTTAGGGTTTTAAGGTTCTAAGGTCCAAGGCTTCGCGTTTAGGGATTCAGGAGGCAGGGGGAAACTCCTTAGTTGGGTCATGTGGGTAATTAGGGTTGAGGTTTTCAAAGTTCAAGGTCTAGAGTTCAGGGTTTTGGGGTTCAAGGTTTGGAGCTTAGAGTTTTTCGAGGTTCGGGGGTCGGATCGGGGGCCCTTCGGGCGCCGATGTGGTCTCTTCTAGGCCTTGCGGGCCTGTGCACGGCTTCCAGGGTCCGTGGCTTCACGGTTCAGCTTTCGGAGCCGCATCTTCGCTGCAGCACTAAAGCCTAAAGCCTAAAGCCTAAAGCCTAAAGACTAAAGCCTAAAGCCTAAAGCCTAAAGCCTCAACCCTAAACCCTAAACCCTGCCCGAACCACAGCTGAGCTGCCAGAAGCAAGACACAGGGTTTAGGGTTTTGGGTTTAGGGGCTTAGGGGTTTAGGGGTTTAGGGGCTTAGGGGTTACGGGGTTTAGGGGTTTAGGGGTCTAGGGGTTTAGGGGTTTAGGGGTTTAGGGGTTTAGGGGTTTCGGGGTGTAGGGGTTCAGGGGTTTGGGGGTTGAGGGCTTAGTGGATTCGGGTTTAGGGTTTGGCGCGCATGTGTGTTGTGGCCACTTCTCAAAAGCGTGGTCCCTTTTCAGGTACAGTACCTTTTTTAAGGTCTTAAGTCTTAATAGCAGAAGCCCCCCTTAACCCCAAACCCTAAAGCCTAAACCCTAAACCCTGAACCCTGAAACCCTACACCGTGGGACAGTTGTTTGGCCAATTCTCGTGGAGGTCGCCCTCCATGCAGCCACCTTTGTAGTGCTCCTCCGCCGAGATCTCGGTCATGATGTAGCCTGGCTAGACCGCCAAGCGCTAGACCCCAAACCCCAAAAACAACAAAAACTTTAAACCCAAAAAAGGAAACCCCAACTCCCAAAAACCCTGGACCCCAAACCCCCAAAAATCAAAAACTTTAAGCCCAACAAAAAACCCTAGACCCCCAAACCCCAAGAAAAGACAAAAAACAAACCCCGAAACCGTGCTCGAGACCTAGGCCCTCACCCTAAGCACGCTGAGGCCTGAACTACGGCAGGATGAGAGAGGAAAGCTTCGAGGCAAACCCGAGCCAGCACCAGAAGGATTGAGGGGTGAGGGTTTAGGGTTTAGGGTTTAGGGTTTAGGGTTTAGGGTTTAGGGAATAATCTGTTTCTGCATTCACAGCATACAGTTTGCAGCGCACCATGAAATAAAGCAATGGGGTTTCTGGTAACGCCGTGTGGATCCTTACTGGCCTCCAAATTGTAAAAAGCCCTACGCTGGGGGAAGGTTGTTTAACAATGCTCCCTAAACCCAAAACCTTAAACACTGAACCCTAAAACAATTTTGGGGAAAGATAGGTCTGGGGACCAAAAGTGCAATACCTGAACTTCAACAGCCTGGTGTCTAGGGTTTAGGGTTTAGGGTTTAGGGAAACATTCTAAAGGTAGTTGTGTGGGCCCTTAATCCCCTAAACCCTATCCTGAAACCCTAAACCCCTACAACCCTAAATCCCTGCGTACAGTATATAACGGGTGTAAAAGGCGTCCCTTTTAAGCACCCATACTCAGGGACCATGTAACTACCCCAAGAAACATGCCATTCCAGACCCACGAGTAGCCTAGAAATCAAAGGGCTGCCCTTCTTGGGTTGATTAAACCGGCTTCTTTGGCGACCTGAACCGCCCCAAAAAACAAAAAGGAATAAGCAAACAGGGGAATAAGGGCCTACTCTGGGTCCGAGCATGTGGTACACAGGCACCCGACGACTATCACATGACTGTTGAAAATTGCGGGTCCTTCTTTCGGAGGCCGGGGAGAAACCCTAAACCCTAAACCCTAAACCCTAAACCGTAAACCCTAAACCCTAAGCCCTAAGCCCTTAAACCCTGGACCCTAAACCCTAAACCCTAAACCGATCTTGTTCGCCGAACTTGCGGAGGGGTGGCGGATGTGGCTAAGAGCACCCCCACTGCCCCGCAGCACGTCGAGCTCGCTTCCTGAGCAGTCAGGTGGGTCTCTTAGGGTTTTCGAACCACCCCCCCGCCCCCGCCCCCCCCTCCCCCCCCCAAAAAAAAACATAACAGTCATAAATGATAATAGCAAAAAGGTAAATCAACAATAAAGAGTCAGACATACAAAAAAAGATATATGAATACAGCTGAAAGAATATACATATATATATATATATAGAAAGAAAATTTGCAGCACATGCCCCACTCTAACGCAATACTAAGGAGCATCCCAGCACCTTCTTAGGGATTCAGGGATGGGCTTCTCATGGCAGTGAGTTCTTGGGGTTTAGGGTTTAGGGGTCTAGGGTTCAGGGTTTAGGGCTTAGGCTCTAGGGCTTAGGCTTTAGGGTTTAGGGCACAGAGGCCCCTGCAAGAACAACGCAAAATACCAATCCGAAGAAAAAAGAACAAGCCCTGAACACCTACACCCTAAACCATGAACCTACTGAAACCCTAAACCCCTAAACCCTAAACCGCAACACCGTAGACTCCTCAACCTAAACACCTAGACCCCAAAACCATAGAACCCTAAACTTACACACCCCAAACCCTAAATCCATTAAAGGTGTACCCCCTGCACACTGAACCCTCAAGCCTAAACCCTAAAGCCCCAAAACCCCACACCCTGAAGCCGCAACACCCCAAAACCCTAAAGCCCAAAAACCCCAAACCCAAAACACAAAAACCAAAACCCAAAACCCTAAACCCTAAACCGCCGACAGCCGGCCTTGTACATCCAGGTAGAGGAAGTCAAAGCGAGCTGGCTCCAAGGACAATCGGGCCAATAGTCCCTCCAGCGTCTCCGTCTTCACCTCACTAGGGTTTAGGGGGTTTAGGAGTTTAGGGTTTAGGGCGTTTAGGAGTTTAGGGTTCAGGAATTTAGGGTTTAGGGTTTAGGAATTTAAGGTTTGGGGTTTAGGGGTTGAGGTTTAAGATTTAGGGTTGAGGGGTCTAGGGTTTAGGGGTGTAGGCTTTAGGGGTTTAAACCCTAAACCTCAATTCTTGAACCCTAAGCCCTAAACCCTAAACTCAATGCGGGAATGGGGGAGCCGAACCCGTAAACCCTAACCCCTAACCCCTAACCCCTAAACCCTAAACCCTAAACCCTAAACCCTAAACCCTAAACCCTAAACCCTAAACCCTGAACCCTCTGCAGTCTCAACCCTGCAGCCGCCTTCTTCGGCGATGCTTGGTCGATGAAGGGAAAGTAGCCTTTGCAAGCACAGGCTGAGGTACAAAAGGGGCCTTCATACTCAGAACAGGGTTTAGGGTTTGGGGTTTAGGGTTTAGGGTTTAGGGTTTAGGGCTTAGGGTTTAGGGTGTTTTAGGGTTTAGGGTTTAGGGCTACTGTAGGGGCCTGAATAATAAGAAGACGGTTTTGGTTTTTTTTTTCAGAATGCATGTAAAGGAACCATCAGGGAATATACTATTGGTAATATTTCCGACCCCTATATTAGGTCAGAAGGTTCACCCGAAACCTGCTGGTATCTCACAATAACATAAGAACATGCTTAGGGTTGAGGGTTTAGGGTTTAGGTTTTAGGGTTTGGGGCTTGGGGCTTAGGGTTGAGGGTTTGAGGGTTTTACCTTATGGGCGTTAAACGCTGTAGGGTTTAGGGGGCCTTCGTGTGTATGGGTTGGGCTGTTCCCCCGTATACTAACAGTCCTTAATAGGGAGGATAGTACCCCCTAAACCCTAAACCCTAATCCCTACTAGGGACTGTTAGTATAAGGGGGAGCAGCCCAATGTAGGAGTCTACAAGGGATCCAACAACCTAAGTGAGAAGATGAGTCCTGCCGGGCATTCTTGAAAAGCCTTTTAGGGTTTAGGGTTTAGGGTTGTGGAATTGGGCGTTGGGGCGTTGGGGTCGAGGGTTTTGAGGGTGTTTCAGGGCTGTTGCACCCTCAACCTTGTGAACCCACATTCTCAACCCTACCAAACCTATCAGCCCTAAACTCTACACCCGAAACCCTATAAGCCCTAAACTCTCAACCCTAAATCCTAACCTCTAACCCTAAACCCTAAAACCGAAACCTTATACACCCTCACCCTTTCTGAACCCTAAACTAATTAACGCTAAACTCGAAACCCTGGTGCTGTCGCCAAGCCACTCCGGTGGCCGTTGCCCAGGGGCTTGAGCGAGGAGGAGATGGAGTTGTCCGTCCTCAGTCCAACACAGCAAAGGTTTAGGGTTTTGGGGTTTTGGGGTTTAGGGTTTAGCGACAGTCGTGGACAACGAAGGAGCAAGATTAGGCAGCTCGCTTGCAGTTTTAGTAGGGTTTCGGGTTCAGAGTTTAGGGTTTAGGGTTGAGGGTTTAGGGAGGAGCCAGCAGCACCGAGACAAGTGTGCAACTCGCACACGCAGAACACGCGAGGTTCCCGAACAACACTTTGACTCCTAAACCCTAACCCTAAACCCTAACCCTATTATGGTATGCGTGCTCCACATAGCTCAATCCGCCAACATGAGGCTCGAAGGGGGGGGGGGGGGGGGGGGGGGGGGGGGGGGGGCTCTTGCTTTCCGTTGACTTACAGGAGGGCCACCAGCAACCCTCAACCCTCAACCCTACAGACCTGAAACCGTAAACCTTAAACTGCAGCAAAGCAGACGGGGGTCCTGTACAGGGTCGCCTGCCCCTCCTCGCTACTGATGGCCGTGATGGCAACCACATCACGCTGTCTCTTGTGCACCTCCGATACGTTGAACTACTGCAGCCCCTATATGCATTATGTATAGAAGCACTACACATATATGTATACATACATACATACATACATACATACATACATACATACATACATACATACATACATACATACATACATACATACATACATACATACATACACACACACACATACATACATACATACATACATACATGTGTGTGCAGAAATACAGTATTCATCTATATAGGTGTATATATATATATATACATAAACATATACATATACGTAACATACATATGTATATATATATATATACGTTTATTGTGGGTACATGTGCTTCTCTGGGCAGATCAAGGGCCGGAGGGGGCTAATCCCGATCCGCAAGCCTGATCCATGTAATCCCGCAAAGGTGGCCCTAATCCGCGCCAAAAACCCGCAGGAAAACAAGCACTTCTTTCCACTGGCATATGGTCATCTGCATGGACTCACTCACTCACTCAGTCGCTCACTCACTCACTCACTCACACACTCTCTCTCTCGCTCTCTCTCTCTCTCTCTCTCTCTCTCTCTTTCACACGCACACACACGAAAGCAATGCTTTCCACATCTGCAACTCCACACAAGGGTTTCCAAAATTGGAAATTCGGTGTACCCTTTTGCGGGGGGTTTCCTTTTCAGAGGGAGTACGGATTTTTTTTTTTTTTTGGGGGGGGGGGGGGGGGGGTATATAGTCGGTACCCCCTCAAATACCCAAATAAATCCAAATCACAAACCTTAGGAATGAGGGGTTCAGGGTTTAGGGCCCAGGGTTGGGATGTCCCCCCTGGGACTAACAGTCCTTAATCGGCATTCTTCTCATAGGGGGGTACTATAACTCCTTAAAAAAAAAAGGACTGCTGTTGGTATAAGGGGGGGAAACATCCCAAGTCTTCAGGGGTATCAGCAAAGAGCTCCCCGCGCCACCCGCAAATTCTCCTCGAGCTCTTCTCGGCACTCCTCTTGCGCTTCAATCCAGAGCCTGCCGAGAAATATACTCACTCGCTTTTGCTTGAGAACCCCCCCCCCCCCCAAAAAACAAAAAAATAAATAATAATAATAAATACAAAAATACACCCTAGACCCCAACTCTAAACCCTAAACCAAGAATGATACCCATATTCCCTTAGCAGGAAGAATATGTGTGCTTTTGGGCGGGGTTAGCAAGCAACTTGTAGTCAGGGGTTTGAGGGCTTTAGGGTTTAGGAAGAGAACCTCACACTAGCCCTGAACCCTAAACCCTAAACCCTAAACCCTAAACCTTAAACTAGCTATGAACCCTAAGCCCGCAAGTTCAACCGAAGCTTCCCTGAACCTTTCGGAGACAAGAGCACCCTCAAAGGTCCTGAGCAAAATCTGAACCTTTAAGGCTCAACCCAACCCCTAAACGCTTAATTAGAGGCCCCAAAAAACCACATAAACATGAGGATTCTACAAACATAATGTTCCAAAATCCCCCTTCTAGGAGCCGTCATATAGTACTACCCCAAGAGTAGGATCCTTATGTTAATGTGCATCCATGCAGGCTGAAACTGAAGGGGCTTAGGGTCTCTGGCAAGTCGCACGAAGGGCACGCCGAGTTCGTCATATGTGGCCTCGCGCTGCGAGGTGTTCAGTCTCCACTCCATCCCTAAACCCTTATCTCCAAACCCTTAACCCTAAACCCCAAACCCCAAACCCTAAACCCTAAACCCTAAACCCCAAACCCTAAACCCTAAACCCTAAACCCCAAACCCCAAACCCCTGATGTTGTGCCGCTCCTTGCGGTGCTTACATGGAAGGCTCGGCCGCTCAGGCTTCAAGTCTTCCGAACGCCGCGCCCTGCACAGGGTTTAAACCCCCCAAACTTCCGAAGCCCAAACCCGGCTTTAGGGTTTAGGGTTTAGGGTCTAGGGTTTAGGGTTTAGGGTTTAGGGCCAGTTGCAGCAGAGAAACTGCTTCCTGCCCAACGTTTGCCCCGACATGGAGCACGCCCTTGACCTTTCGGATAGCGGACTCCCCTAAACCCTAAACCCTAAACCCTAAACCCTAAACCCCTGTTGCTTTGGAGTCTCGGGGCTTTTGGGGGGGCCGAGGACCCTAAACCCTAAACCCCTAAGTGCAACTGTAAGCGGGCTGCCTAATGTCGCTCCCTCATTGTCCACGAGCTGCCGAAGCAAGGAGGACGCATATTTAGGGTTCACGAGTTTAGGGTTTAGGGGTCCAGGGGGTTTAGGGGTCTAGGGGTTTAGGGGTTTAGGGTTTGGGGTTTAGAGGGTTAGGGCTGCTGAGGCCCCCTTCATACATAGCAGCCCTTAAGCTGTGGGCCCAAAGCCCTCTCCCAACGTCACATACTGGCCATGCTCCTATAGACTATGAAGCAAGTTCTCCTCCCTAGACCCTAAACCCTAAACCCTAAACCCTAAACCCTAAACCAAGTGGCCGGAATGTCTCGCAGGATGTCCTTGTAGTTCCTGAGGCGGCCGAGGGCTTGCCAGACACAAGAGTAACCTAGAAATGAAAACAAGGGTTTGGGGTTTAGGGTTTAGGGTTTAGGGTTTAGGGCTAGGGTTTAGGGTTAGGGGTTGGGGCTTAGGGTGACCCAAGAGTAACCTAAAGATAAACAAAGGGCGCCTTTGTTGGTTTTAAGGGAACCTAAAACCCTAAGCAATAAAGGAATGAGGGCCGATTCCGGGCCCTCGTTGACCTAGGGTTTCGGGCAGAACCCCCAACTCTCTCAGGCGCTTTATTAGGGTTGAGGTTTCCAGGGATGAGGGTTCAAGGTTTAGGGCCTTCACGGCCAGACGGTTTAACGCTTTCAAGGCCCCTGTGAACCCTAATCCGTTAAAGCTCCTTGTTCCCTTAGAGACCCAAAGCCCTAAACCCTAAACCCTAAACCCTAAACCCTAAACCCTAAACCCTAAACCCTAAATCCTAAATCCCTAAACCCTAAACCCGAAAATTGCGCCCAGGCTCAGCTCGAAGGTTTCGCCCCGCACAACGAAGAAGACGAACATGTCGATGTAGCGCCTGAAAAAAACTGCAACGTTCTTATTCGGGTTTAGGGTTTAGGGTTTAGGGTTTAGGGTTTAGGGTTTAGGGTTTAGGGTTTAGGGTTTAGGGTTTAGGGTTTAGGGTTTAGGGTTTAGGGTTTAGGGTTTGGGGGTTTAGGGTTTAGGGTTTAGGGTTTAAGTTAGTTAAACCCTGAACATCCCTGAAGCGCAGTCAGAACGTTGCAGCTGTTGCAGGGGTGTAGGGTTTAGGGTCTGGGCGGGGTTGAGGATTTCAGGCTTCCAGGGAGAAGGTTGCGTGTGCGTGTGTAGGTTTTCAAGGGTCCATGTACCCTAAACCCTAAACCCTAAACCCTAAACCCTAAACCCTAAACCCTAAACCCTAAACCCTAAACCCTAAACCTCTATCGAATATACCTGGGCCCTAAAGCTACTTTGGGGAACCCCTTTAAGGCGCAAGTATATACGATCAGGATACATGGACCCTTAGGGGGGCCCTTCAGGTCCCTGAGAAGCAGTCCAGCAAGAACCCTAAGCCCTAAGCCCTAAGCCCTAAGCCCTAAGCCCTAAGCCCTAAACCCTAAACCCTAAACCCTAAACCCTAAACCCTAAACCCTAAACCCTAAACCCTACCCCCGCAGACCTGCTCGACTCTGAGGCCCGAAATCTTTGGCTGACGGCTCTCATCCTAAAACCCTAAGATCCCTACGGCGTGAAGGACTAGGACCCTTAACTTAGGGTTTAGGGTTTAGGGTTTAGGGTTTAGGGTTTAGGGTTTAGGGTTTAGGGTTTAGGGTTTAGGGTTTCGGGTTTCGGGTTTAGGGTTTAGGGTTTAGGGTTTAGGGTTTAGGGTTCAGGGTTTAGGGTTTAGACTCCCAGGACAAGAAATGAACAGCATAAGAAGCACTAACACGCGGGCGAAAACGCACTGAGTCGTAAACCCGCCTCAGACCCCACCAGCCGATGAACCAAGGCGCAGCAAGTAGGAAATAGACCTCAGGAGGTTTAACCCGAAACTCTGCAAGTCGTCCCAAAGCCCACCTGCCGGTAGGGAGGCCTATATACTGTGTTGAGGTGGCAGCACACATGTATGACTAAGGCGACCTCCATATGCGAGGGATGTGCAGGTTTTTGTGGGGCAAATCCTTGAACACGCGTCCCGTTTGGGGGTATGTAGTGGTATGCTTCCTGCAACTAGGTACCCCAAAGAAGGAACTTCCAAGTCCACGTCCTTGGGGACTAACATGGACCAAATGATATTGAAAGTTGGGATCCTATACATGCACGATACCATAATCCTGAATACGTTTTAATGTCATCCCAAGGGTTTAGGGTTTAGGGGTTTAGGGGTTTAGGGGTTTAGGGGTTTAGGGGCTTAGGGTTCATCAGTCCAACAGGGGGAGGGGTTTCTGAGTGGCTCCAAAAAGCCCTGGCAAGCACTCGCCAAGCACTCGCTGCGTCCCCCCCCCCCCCCTGTCAGGCCCCACTCTTGGGTTTAGGGTTTAGGGTTTAGGGTTTAGGGTTTAGGGTTTCATGAGTTCAAAGCAACTTCCTTGCACCAGGCTGCTAGCTGCGCAATGCGTCGTACGGCGGGATGATCGAACGGTGGCCAGAACACCTGCCATGTCCCACTTGAAGGTGTTTAGGGTTTAGGGTTTAGGGTTTGCGGTTTAGGGTTTAGGGTTTAGGGTTTATAAGGGTTTAGGGTTTATGGGTTCAAGCGCGCTTCTAACTGGGGGCTGCCAGTGCCCTAAATAAGGCTTATCACCACAGATACCCCAATTATAACCTTGCTTAGAAGTACCCATGCACCTCCAAGTAAGCAATACCTATCGGGATGTTTCCCCTTATACTGACAGTCTGAATAGGGAGTATAGAACTCCCTACTATGGTCCCTATTAAGGACTGTTAGTACATCCCAAATTACCTAGAAGCACCCTAAACCCTAAACCCTAAACCCTAAACCCTAAACCCTAAACCCTAAACCCTAAACCGTAGTTTGGGCACTGGTGATACGATGGACCCGTAAAAGCCCAACGACAGTTACCTGGGTTTAGGGTTTAGGGTTTAGGGTTTAGGGTTTAGGGTGTTGACGAAGATAGGGGGGCGCCCCAATATAGACCCCCCACCCCCCTTATTATAAGAACCCCCATAAGGGACGACCAATTTCGGAAACCCCTAAACCCTATACCCTACACCCTGAACAAACATATATTCCTTTCAAACCATGTGCGTATAGTTGTTGGGTTTAGGGTTTAGGGTTTAGGGTTTAGGGTTTAGGGTTTAGGGTTTAGGGTTTAGGGTTTAGGGTTTAGGGTTTAGGGTTTAGGGGGTTTAGGGTTAGGGTTTAGGGTTTAGGGTTTGGGGTTTAGGGTTTAGGTTTAGGGGTTTAGGGTTTTAGGGTTTAGGGTTTGGTAGGGTTTAGGGTTTAGGTTTAGGGTTTGGGTTTAGGGTTTAGGGGTTTAAACGGCCTTCTGAGCCGGTCCAAAGATACTCCAAGGAGGCAAGGCCTGCAGCATCGAGAGCCATGCTTGCAAGCAAGGCGATCCACTATATCACCCTTAGACCACCCTAAACCCTAAACCCTAAACCCTAAACCCTAAACCCTAAACCCTAAACCCTTGGGTTTTTCTAGGAAGAAAATACACACATGATTCCTAAGTGTTTGGTAGCCCGGCGACCGCAAAACCCTCTGGTACTATAGGTCCCTAAATTAAACCTTAACCCTCGGAGCCCCCCCCCCCCCTCCCCCCCCCGCCCCCAAAGCCTTGTAGATGATCTTCTCTCCCAAGCTGCCTTTTGCCTTGCCAGGATACGGCTGCTTGCTTCGAGTTTTTGCAACAAGATTTTTAGGGTTTAGGGTTTAGGGTTCAGGGTTTAGGGTTTAGGATTGAGGGTTTAGGCCCCTTGAGCCCAAAATGGTAGGGGGCCTTTTTTGGGTCCCCGTAAACGGCTCCTTCTTAACGGGACCTCAAAAGGGACCCCCAGCGGTACCCGCACGCTGCAACCAAATTCATGGTTTTTTTTTCACGTTGCAGGTTACCCTAAACCCTGAACCCTAAACCCTAAATTCAAACCCTAAACCCTAAACCCTAAACCCTAAACCCTAAACCCTAAACCCTAAACCCTAAACCCGAACAAACCAGCCGCAACTGGACTTCGAGGCAGGGTTGCATGGCAGACTCCGGGGCTCAGGAGCCAAAAGGTGGGAAGACTAAGTAGGAGACTTCTGCGTTTAAGGGTTCAGGGCTTTTGGCAGGGGCCTTATGAGGGAACCTAGGCACTCAAAAGAAGAGGACTACCCTAAACCCTAAACCCTAAACCCTACACCCTAAACCCTAAACCCTAAACCACCCTAACCCTAAGCCGACTCTGGGTCCACGTCATTCTGAGATATATCCGCCAGGCACCTAAGACAGCTTCCTAAACCCTAAACCCTAAACCCTAAACCCTTCAAAAAGAGATTCCAAAGCCGCACCACATTGGGCACAAAACAGCTCGACGCAAAACAAAACAACAAAACGCGCCCACAGCCTGCTACAACCAGCCACTGGACCCAAACCTTAAACCCTAAACCATCTCATATTAATAAGTACACATTCTATCTATCTATCTATATATATATAGGTATATATATATACACACACTTATATATATATGGGTACATGCCTATCCGCAAATTCTGTCTTTTGCACTTTGTCTGCACTCGATGTTTTTATTATGTGTGCCAAAACCCCAACCGCACCAACGTACCAACGTCCCAATCATTTGGGCCCATTGTGATGCTTGAGGCTAGTTATAAATAAGGCTTATCCTGAAAAAAAAAGATAACCCTTTCGCGGGACCCTTTGGGAAACATTGAGATGAAAACCCACATACTTGCGAGCAAGTCGGGCTTTTGGAAGGCCCAGAACCCGGATCATAGTGAAAGGATATTTGCTCACAGTACTCTTCCTTCCCCGGGGCCTACATGCAATAGATTTATTCGCATCACCCTATGCCCCCAAATACTTCCCAGTCTTATGGGCGTTTCCGGGTGGTAGGGTTTCTAGATGTTTGCGGTGACTGTTTTTATGAGCAGTGGCTGTGTTTATAAACATGGCTGTGTTTATAAACAGTAGCTGTGTCTATGGACATGGCTGTGCTATAATTATTAGGCTACTGTATCAAGACACGGAAAGGCTGGCTACTGTATGAAGACATTGAAAGAGTGAGGGGGGGATAGGCGGCAGCCCATATATATATATATATATATGTTCAGAGTTTAGGGTTTAGGGTTTGAGTTTAGGGAGTACATACCTCTATGCCTCCACAATACTCTTGGGTCAACTTCTCTAAACCATGTCAGAGGCGCATGCGCGGGAAGGAAGCCATCCATCATGGTCATTCTGACAGCTGCAGCAAAAAAAACGACGGTTCTGTACAAAGCCGAAGGTTCTTGAGCCAAGCTTGGACGGAAGGTTTAGGGTTCAGCGTTTGTAGGGTTTGCAAGGTTCAAAGGGTGATTAGGGTTTAGGGTTTAGGGCGACGGAGGCCGTGCACACCCTAAACCCTGAATCCCAAACCCGAAACCCTAAACACCAAATCCTAAACCCTTATTCGCAAAGGCATGCCGGAGTTGACCAAGAGGGTCATCCCACAACCCTTCAACCCTTAAACATACACCTTAACTGCAACAAAGCCTCCTCACGTAATACAATGGCCATAATAACTAGGTTGGGTCTCTATTTTTTGTTTTTTTTGGGGGGGTTAGTATAGTCATAGGTGGACTACAAGCGAATACCATTCTATAGTAACTTTTCCAACCCCTATGTTAAGCTGCTGAGGGTTTAGTTAGGATTCAGAGTTTCATAGGGTGTAACCCCGCAAAGAACCCATAATCATGACTTACAACCCCCTCAAACAAAGTTTTAAGGTATTGCGGGTAGTCTACAGCTCTAGGAACTGTACAAACCCAAGGGGCGTATAAGGGAACTTAACCCCCCCCGTCCTTGAACTAAACCTTATAAACCCTCAACCCTGAACCTTAAACCCTAAACCCTTAACAAAAGGAATACGGCCCTACTCCCTAAACCCTAAACCCTACACCCTAAACCCTAAACAGGCCCTCAGAACCCTGCCAGCACTGTAAGATGCGTGGTTTCTCTGTGGCGCGTTTGCGTGGTTCCATCAACAGCCGCCGCTCACCGGAGCCTCGCTCTTAGGGCTTCGGGTGTCGGATTTTAGGGCTTGGGGTGTTAGGCCCTAAACCCTAAACCCTCAACCCTAAACCTGAAACCCTAAACCCTAAACCCCAAACCCTAAACCCTTTAGGAGGGCTTCCGGGCTCCAAGGCCTATATAGGTCCGGGAGCAACCTTGATGCCGCCCAACCAAAACAAGCAAAATAAAACACAAATAAAGAGAGGGGACACTATACTCCCCTTAGAACCTGGATAAAAACAATATTTTTAATATCCTCTTGGGTTTTATATAAGCAACAGGAACATATAATCCCAAGGAGGATATAGGACAAGGGTCCAGGGAGGGTCCTAGTGGGCAGGTTACTTTTCGGGTGCTCCAAATACAAAGATGTTCAGCATTCGGAATCGAGCTTAGGATTTGGGTCTAGCGTCTGCGAGGACATCGGGATCGGGGTACCAAGAGCATTTGAACGTCTCCACTGCTTTGCGCTGTGCGATAGGGTATAGGCTGTTCGGGTAGCCCTAAACCCTAAACCCTAAACCCTAAACCCTAAACACTAAACACTAAACCCTCAACCCTCAACCCTAAACCCTAAACCCTAAACCCTAACCCTAAACCCTAAACCCTACAAAGGTTTGGGTCTTAGGGACTGAGGGCAGCCGAGGTTGGGGGACCAAAGGGATGCCCGCGGTTTCGGGTTTAGGGCTTAGGGCTTACCCTAAACCCTAAACCCTATAACCCCACAAACCCTAAACCCTAAACCCTAGACCCTAAACACTACACTAAACCCTAAACCCTAAACCCTATGACCCCACAAACCCTAAACCCGAAACCCTAGACCCTAAACCCGAAACCCTAGAAGCCCAAACGTGCATCCCGGCGGCCTTAGTTGCGCAGGCGCCACATCATGGGGTAGGGGAATTCCTGGGCCTGTCGCGAGACGTCTGGCCGCTTTGGGGTTATAGGGCTTAGGGTTCAGGATTTGGGGGTTTAGGGTTTAGGGTTTAGGGTTTAGGGTTTAGGGTTCAGGGTTCAGGGTTTGGGGGTTTAGGGTCTGGGGTTTAGGGTTTAGGGTTTAGGGTTCAGGGTTTGGGGGTTTAGGGTCTGGGGTTTAGGGTCTAGGGTTCAGGGAAGTCGTAAGGAGGTACGGCCCCTTGGGTTCTGAGGATCAAGGTTTGGGGTTTAGGCTTTAGGCTTTGGGGTACGTGGGCGGATCACAATTGACTAACTTTCGCGAGGGGGAAGATTGTGGTTCTTAACCTCGCCCTAGAGGCCCTGCACCCTCGTCTCTCCTCTTCAAAGCCAGCGTGTGTAAACCTTCAGCTCGAATGAATGCTGGCGCTAAGCCTGGATCCTGCTAGCTTGGAAACATGAACCTTCCACTACACTGGAAAAAGCCATTACAGGAGGTAAACCGTATGGGGTTGGTATAAGACTCTTATGAGGAAACTGCTCAGAAGAAACCGCCCTAAACCCAAACCCCAAGCCCCAAACCCCAAACCCTGAACCCAAGACCCTAGAAAATGAAAAATTCACCTCAATGAAGGCCCATGAACACCCCAAGGTCCCTACGCCGTGACCCCCAAACCCTCCTAAACCCCTAAACCCTAAACTCCTACACCCCTAAACCCCTAAACGCCTAAACCCCTAAACCCCTAAACCCCTAACCCCAAACCCCTAAACCATCAACCCCAAATCCCAAACGGTTCAGGGCATGTGTTGACCCCAATTAACCCTTAAAGCCCTATAAGCCCCATGTAAGCCAGCCCTCTAACCCCTATCTTAAGCCTCAAAGCCCTATAACCTTTACCACCCTACTTGGAGGTTCGTAGTGCTTCTTATTCACCAGCTATAACTGTACTTAAAACTGTACTTACAGCCATATCGGGGCACTTAAGGAGCTATAATTGGTGAGTAAGTGCCCCTAAACCCAAACAAGTACCATGAACCTCCAAGTACAGCGCTCCGCAGATCTTTAACCCCGAGGCGGAAGGATGGAGGAGTTCTTTGCTTTTTTGGTGGGGGGGGGGGGGGGGGGGGAGGTCCAAAGATTACAAAAACCCAAAACTTGCTGGAATGTTGTGAGTCAAAGCCCCAACACCACAAAGTCCTCCGGAATTAGGGCTTAGTTTAGGTTTAGGGTTTCTGGGGTTTACGGTTTAGGGTTTAGGGTTTAAGGGTTAAGGGTTTAGGGTTTCGCAAACCCTGACAACAGCTCTCATTGACCCGTCCTTTCCGCCCCACAGGTTCCATTTGTGTAGGCGAACAAAGAGCATGTGCCAGTTCACCTTTTTCGGAGCCGCGCTTGGGGGTTAGTGTTTGGAGTTTACGGTTTAGGGTTCAGGGTCTAGGGCTACTACAGAGTTATGATGGGAATAGTGTAGGGTTCTTATAGGGGGTCTTGCAAGGTTGGGGCCATGCCCTGTCGGGCATCTGGCTTGCAGGGCTCTCGGGGCGTCCAAAATCAAGGGTACCTTGCTAAGGTCCTGACTATAAAGGAAACCTACGATTGGGGGTCCAGATAAGGGGTCCCTTGTTTTCGTAAACTCCAATATTGGATTTTAGGTCCAAGAGCAAAGTGCTTGTGCCAATCCACCTCGGCAGTCACGTCTCTTCAGGGGGCTACGGATCGACCTTGACTTTCGCCACACCCCTAAGGGGCTTGGTGTTGAGTGTTAGGGATCATGGCTTAGGGTTTAGGGTTTAGGGTTTCGGGTTTAGGGTTTAGGGTTTAGTTTAAGGCTGAGGGTTTAGGGTTTTAAGGCTGTTTTCGCAGTTTGGGGGTGATGGGTGGGGATCATGTGCAGGAATAATGGGACTTGACTAACGGGTCATGACGAATGCTGCATGATAGCTTCAAATATGACCAGGTCGTCGTCTAGATGCTCAAGCCCAAAACTCCCCCAAACCCGCAATTCCCCCTAAATCAACCCTAAACCCCAAACCCTAAGCCCGAAACCCAAAACCCTAAACCCCAAACTCTAAACCCGAAACCCTGAACCCTCAACCCTAAACTCGAAACCCTAAACCCTAACCTTGTCGAAGAATTCATCCACGTTGTCCTCGCGAATCAGAGCGAGCGGTCGCTCCCTGGTAGCCAGGAAGCTTGGACTCGACAGGGCATCGGCTGTTCGGGTAGCCCTGAACCCTAAACCCTAAACCCTAAACCCTAAACCCTACGTAACCCTAAACCCTAAACCCTAAACCCTAAACCCTAAACCCTAAACCCTAAACCCTAAACCCTAACCCTAAACCCTAAACCCTACAAAGGTTTGGGTCTTAGGGACTGAGGGCAGCCGAGGTTGGGGGACCAAAGGGATGCCCGCGGTTTAGGGTTTAGGGCTTAGGGCTTACCCTAAACCCTAAACCCTAAACCCTAAACCCTAAACCCTAAAAACCCCAGTAGCTAGGATGGCCCGTAAAAGCCCTCTGAAGCAGATTCCATATGGTCAGCTCTCAAAAGTGTGGTCCTTCTTGGGGTACCCTAAATAAGAGGGGGCCGCCTTAGAATAAGGACCCCCCACAAGGACCATCATTTGCAGAAATCACCATGTGATTCTCTGAAACCCAATCAGAGAAGATACGAAATACCCCAAGGCACACCTAGCTAAGGCTTAGGGTTCAGGGTTCAGGGTTCAGGGTTTAGGGTTTAGGATTTAGGGTTTAGGGTTTAGGATTTAGGGTTTAGGAATCTACTGTTTAAAGTGTCGGGCTGAGAGGGCTTAGGGTTCAGGGCATGGAGGGCTCCAGGTTGAGAGCTGGAGGGACTTCAGGGCCACCAGGGTTTAGGCCTTGTTGCGCGCTAAACCTTAATGGTTTAGGGTTTAGGGTTTAGGGTTTAGAGTTCTTGAACCGAAAGCCCTACACTTCTTGCAGTTTCAGACAGGGCCCCATGGTGCCGAACCCCCCAGATCCCACAGGAGCCCTTCACCCAGTGCACAAGAGCCCGACTGGGAGGTTCATGGCCTGTCCTTCTTGGGTGTTGGGTTTAGGGTTTAGGGTTTAGGGTTTAGGGTTTAGGGTTTAGGCTTTAGGGTTTAGGGTTTAGGGGTACTTCTTAACCAAATGTAACTGTACTTATAACCCACTTGTAAGCCCCTTAAGGGCCCTAATAGTGTTCTAAGTACAGTGATAGGTACAGTTACTTATAAGACCCTTAAGTGCCCTAATATTGTTCTAAGTACAGTGATAGGTACAGCTATGATTGGTCAAAAAGTACCATGAACCTCCAAGTAAACCCCAGAAAGCAGGCCGGTGAGGCCCGTAGGGAGGGGACTTCATGACATAGAGGTAAATGCCTGCCGCGCGGTTTGAAATTAGGGTTTCTAGGGTATATAGTGCTTATAGGGTATAATAGGGTTTCTAGGGTTTGTAGGGTTTATAGGGTTTATAGGGGTTTCTAGGGTTTACAGGGTGTCTTGGGTTTCCAGGGTTTATAGGGGGGTATATAGGGTATATAGGGTTTGTAGGGCATATCGGGTTTATAAGGTTCTATTATAGGCTTTGTAGGGGTTTATAGGGTTGAGGTTGACAGGGTTTAGGGTTTAGGGTTTAGGGTTTAGGGTTTAGGGTTTAGGGTTTAGGGTTTAGGGTTTAGGGTTTAGGGTTTAGGGTTTAGGGTTTAGGGCTTAGGGCACTGGTGGCTCCCAGCTCTTTTCAAGGATTGGGGGTTGATGGCGAAGGGTCTTCGAAATTATAGCCCCCTTACCCTAAACCCTAGACCCTAAACCGTGAACCCTAACCTTTAACCCTAAACCCTAAACCCCTAAGCCCTAAATCCTAAATAACCCTAAACCCCTAAACCCCACGACTATGCGCCCTTGTTTTGGACACCCTCGAACAAAACTAGCTGCGGATCATGGGCGAACGTCTTCTTGGCACCCTACCTCCTAAACCCTAAACTCTTAACCCTAAACCCTTAACCCTGAACCCTAAACCCCTAAACCCTTAACCCTGGACCTCAAACCCCTAAACCCCAAGCCCCGGAACGCTCCTCTTCGCATTCTAGGATCACACCCCACCTTAGTTGGGGTTTAGGGTTTAGGGTTTAGGGTTCAGGGTTTAGGGCTTAGGGTTGATGGTTTAGGGCTTAGGGTTGAGGGTTTAAGGCTTAGGGTTTAGGGTTTAGGGTTTAGGGTTACGGGAGGGGCGGTATAAGATTAGATGCCACAATCACAGTGCTTGAGCGCCGTTGGGGCCCGCCGAACCCGCAACAGAATCAACTCAAGGGTCGAGGAAGCTCTGGACCCCCAGTCGCTTAATGGGTTTAGGGTTTAGGGTTTCGGGTTTAGGGATTAGGGTTTAGGCTTTCGGCCTAATCCCCACAACCACCAAACCAAAAAACAACAGCTACACGCACACGTCGTCAAATCCTACACCGTAAACCCTATAGACCAATCAGACCCCCCCCCCCCCCCAGACCCTAAACCCTAAACCCTAAGCCCTAAACCCTAAACCCTAAACCCTAAACCCTAAACCCTAAACCCTAAACCCTAAACCCTAAAACCCTAAACCCTAAACCCTGTAAACCCTGAAAGCCTTACAACGCAGAGCCACGGACCTCCTGGGTTCTGCCCCGCCACGAGCCAAAACCAGCCCTTGCCGTCATCCTCCCGCTTGAAAGGGTTCAGGGCAAATGTGGTGTTTAGGGTTTAGGGTTTAGGGTTTGGGGTTTAGGGTTTAGGGTTTGGGGTTTGGGGTTTGGGGTTTAGGGTTTAGGGTTTAGGGTTTAGGATTTAGGGTTTATAGGTGGTTAGGGCAGAGGGTTGAGGGGGTTGATGGTTCAGGGTCTGGGGGCTTAGGGTTTAGGGATTGGGTCTGGGGATTTGGGGTTTTGGGTGCGGGGTTAAAACGGGAACCTGCCTGTACACGGAACAGAGGTACTACTAGACATCAAACCCTAAACCCTAAACCCTAAACCCTAAACCCTAAACCCTAAACCCTAAACCCTAAACCGCCAAGAAGTGGCAGTTACAGGGCCGTGAAACCTTTGCCCGAGCCATGTTGTCGGCTTGAGTACACTTCACACCTTATGTCCTATAGGGTTTAGGGTTTAGGGTTTAGGGTTTAGGGTTTAGGGTTTAGGGTTTAGGGTTTAGGGTTTAGGGTTTAGGGTTTGAGTCCCTTAGTATGGGCCCTGAAAAGGGTACCCTTTGTATACCCCTTATGTACCCTATACAAATTAAGGGCCCTTACATCAGAACCCTATGAAGGAGGTTAGAGGGACCATATTAAGGGTCCATGAAACTACCCGAAGATCCGAAAAGGTTCGAAACCCTAAGTCAAGCCCTCCGGGTCTCGAACTCCTTCACACCCGCCACCACAGTAGCAAACTGCCTCTAAACAACCCCAGGCCCTTGAAAGGGCCATTACCCAAAACCTGCCCATATGAAGCAGGGTTTAGGGTTTGGGGTTTAAGTTTGTTGGGTTGTAGGGTTTAGGGTAGAGATCTGGAGGTCTACGAAAATCGGGAACCCCCAAGGTAGACCCTAGTACATATCGCACCTGCTTATCTACTAGGATGGCCCCTTAAACCCTCTGAAAAAGATTCCTAAACATGATCCTATGAAACCCAATAAGGGAAGATTAAAAGTTCCCAAGGGCTTACCTAGTCTACCTCCTAGACGCTGCAGCTTGTCCTGCCCGATGTAGCGGATGTTGTCCTTGAGGTTCCGCTTGAAAGTCTGCGAGGCGGCCCCACCCCCCCAAGACCCTAAATCCCAGGGAAAGTCGGGGGGAGGGGAGGCCCAGGTTGTTGTAGGTTCTAGGGACTTCGGGGTTTTATTGGTTTTCCTGAACCCTGAACCCTAAACTCTTAAAACTTTAAGGGTTTTAGGGTTTTAGGGGTTTGGAGGCCAATCCCTAAACCCTAAACCCTAAACCCAGAAGCCCAGAAGGCAGAGGGATGACTCAGCAACAGAAGTCTTACCCCTGAGCCCTGCTGCTGATCCCAAAGGGAACTTGGTAGCCCCAGCAACCCCTAACTCTTACTAGGGAATGAGGCAATTCGGGCCCTATATGATACCCTTTGAGGTATTATGTAGGGTACCTCAGTCCCTCATTCCCTGCTAAGAAGCAACTAGAGTAACCATATTCTGGGAAGGGCACCCTTCTCTGGGGTTTGGTTACATTGGAAGGGAACCAAAAAATGTGATGACTGATGAATCGGTAGTAATCACAAGCTGACTAAGCTGTCTGAGCTAATGTTTGAAAGTTCTTCAACATGTTTATCGCCCTTTGAACCAAAACGGGGAGAGGGGTACCACTGGGCTCCCAAGGGAGGCCTCCATGCGGGTTCTGATTGGGAGTTCTGTGGATGTCACCTCTAGGTTCTAGGGTTGAGGATGTAGGAGGTCCTGCGCCTATGCAGGGTTTAGGGTTTAGGGGTTTAGGGGTTTAGGGGTTTAGGGGTTTAGGGTTTGGGGTTTGGGGTTTAGGGTAAGCGCCCCGTGGGCCGTCCCCAAGAGCACTTGAGGGTTCGGGGCTTAGGGTTTAGGGTTGCTTTCCGCGGGCTTGGGGCCCAAGTGCGTACGATAACCCCAAACCCTGCAATCCCTGTAGAAAAAGTCCTGAATATGGGCCCAAATTGAAGAACCCTTCTATACCCCTTATGCACCCTAAAAGAGCCCAAGCGCCTGTAGGGACCATGTAGCTTCCCTTATATATATATATGTATATATATATACATATATATATATATATCAACAAATATAAACAGATATACACACGCACACGCACGCACGCACGCACGCACACACGCACGCGCGCACCCACACACACACACACACAGACAGACAGACAGACAGACAGACAGACAGACAGACAGACAGACAGACAGACAGATATATATATATATATATTTTTTTTTTTTAACCCTAAGGGCCCTAAGATCTCCCTATAAACTCCGCGCCTCTAGCGCCGTCTGGTGGTCGGATTCGCAGGGCTGCACAGGGTGGGGTGAAAAGAGGGTTGCTTTGGGGGCCTTAAGCCCTGAACCCTGAACCCTAAACCCTAAACCCTAACCCTAAACCCTAAACCCTAAACCCTAAACCCTTTACTCAACTCCGATGAGTTTAAGCGGCAGGGGCTGGAGAGCACCCAGTCTTAAGCTTCAAGCAACAACTCGCACGGAGTAATTCAACGAACCGCCAACCCCTGGGTTCAGGGTTTAGGGTTTGGGGCTTAGGGCTTGGGGCTTAGGTGTAATGAAATAGCACCCCTACCCCAACCTCTACCCCCTGGTTCTTAATAGGGAATGAGGGAATTAGCGCCCTGTATGAATTCCCTTTAAGGGATTATGTAGGGTACCTCATTCCCTTATTCCCTGCTAAGAACCAGCCACTCGAAATGTAGATTATCAGGAAGGATTTTCTCAGATCTCGTAATTTCTTTCAGGGGGGTAGGGTCAAGGGGCATGTTGAAAAAAATCCTAGAACAACCCTTCTCATGTAGGACTATTCCACATGATTGTTTAGGGCCTTGATTGCGACTATAGGTTTGGGGTTTAGGGCCTTTAGGGTTGAGGGTTCAAAAAGCAGGGCAATTGATGTCTGTTCTTCTGAGCCCTACACAGTCAACCCTGAACCCTAAACCCTAAACCCTAAACCCTGAACCCTGAACCCTAAACCCTATATAAACCTGTTAAGGGCTGTTCCTGTTGATTTCTTAGCTAAGGGGCATTGGGCTCCCTCCGGGAAGCTTTAGCCGATGTCCTATCTTGAATAAAAATTGTGGCCCTGGTGGCCCATCCTCCATGGATGGGTTTAGGGTTCAGGGTTCAGGGTTCAGGGTTCAGGGTTCAGGGTTCAGGGTTCAGGGTTCAGGGTTCAGGGTTTAGGGTTTAGGGTTCAGGGCCCCCGACATGCCCTCACTATCGAAAACTTAGCACAAGCCCTACTATGGCAAGCCAGAAGTTGAATTGCGGCCTGGCCCTTTTCGCCAGTGTACTTCCTGGCAGAACGCGGTGCTTCTGCAGGGGCTTACTTGGGTAGGTTTGGGGGCCCTATAAGAATTACATTTTAATGTCTTTATAAGGATTTTATAGATTAAGGGTAGCAACATTAAACATGATCTTCGTACATACCTGCTTATGGGAGCGGAGATCAGGGCCTAGGACTTGGGTTTTATGGGGCACATGCGGGGTATGTAAGGGGTCTCCATATCAGACCCATGTCATAACTACCCTGACCCGAAACCCTAAACCCTAAACCCTGAACCCTGAACCGTAGGCCCTAAACCGAGATTAAACCCAAAACCCTATAAGACCACGCTGAGGCTGTTGCCCCTACAGCCGTAGGCCCAGGAGGCCCTCAACCCTGAACACCCTACATCCCGCCAAAAAAACCCATAAACCCGAAACCCTAAACACCCTACATGCAGTAACAAAAAACTCTGTAGATCCTAAACCCTTAAAACCCTAAGGCCTTAACCCTAAACTCCCTCAATCCCAAACTCCCTCGACCCGACACTCCCTAATCCCTTAAAAACCATAAACCACCTCAAAATCCTAAACCCTTAACCCTGAACCTACACCCTAAACCCGAAACCCTAAGCCCTAAACCCTCAGCCCCAAACCCTAAACCCCCTAAATCCCCAAACTTCCCCAAAGCCGTCCTCCACAAAGTTCACAAATTCTTCGGGAATAATATTAGGTGATACATATATATATATATATACATATATGCATATTGCATATATATATATATACATATATACAGGTATATATACATGTATATATACATATATATAGATATACATATATATGTATATATGCATATATATATATAGAGAGAGAGAGAGATAGAGAGAGAGGTGGAGAGACCCGAACTTCCCCCAAAGCCGTCCTGGACATCTTGAACCAGCCGTTGGGCCGCCAGGTTCCGAAGAAGCTCCTTCGGGGGGGGGGGGGGGGGGGCTCTTAGGATCCCTTTGGGCTTGGGGTTAGGGGTTTAGGGTTTAGGGTTTGGGGTTTGGGGTTAGGGGTTCGGGGTTAGGGGTTTAGGGTTAGGGGTTTAGGGCTTGGGGTTAAGGGGTTTGGGGTTTGCTTTGGGTTTCAGGTTTTGGGTACAGGGTTTGGGGCTTGGGGTGTAGGGTTTGCGGTTTCCGGTTTCATCAGCGCTTTCAAAATGAGTGCTTACAGGGCCAGTCTGGGGGGAGGGGGGGGGGTTCAGAAGGAGTCCAAAAAAGACCTGCACCCTAAACCCTAAACCCTTGAAGAAGGGCTTCATAAGGAGCTCCAAATTAGGGCGAACTAATCGGGGCTTGGCAAGGTGTATAAGGAGATGATGGATTCCCACCCTAAACCCTAAACCCTAAACCCTAAACCCTAAACCCTAAACCCTAAACCCTAAACCCTAAACCCTAAACCCCTAAACCCCTAAACCCTAAACCCCAGCACACTGAGCCCTAAGAACCCGAAACTCTCAGGGCCTATGACGGCGTTTCGGGTTTCGGCTTGAGGCTTTCTGCCTGCTTCGTCCTGGCTTGAGGTGAAGACTTCATCGACTTGCTTGTCAACTTCGACAAATCCCTCTGTTCGGTTCATCGCGTGCCAAGAACGAAATAGTGGCCGAACCGGGCGTGTCCGTATGGGTTTCGGCTTGAGATTTGGGTTGGGCTTCGGGCTGAAGATTGGGCTTCGGGTCTTGGGTTTTGGCTTGGCCGGCACAAGGTTCGGAAGTAGTGCGCTTTGAGGTTCACGGGGCTTAAAGGGGAATCCCCCACCCCAAACCCCAAACCCCAAACCCCAAACCCCAAACCCCAAACCCCAAACCCCAAACCCCAAACCCCAAACCCCAAACCCCAAACCCCAAACCCCAAACGCCAAACCCTAAACCCTAAACCCTAAACCCGAAAACACAAAACCTAACAAAAAAGTTGAACAAGGGCTCATAGCCATCCTAAGTCCCAAACCTACACCCCATTCAGTGGCTCTCGGAAGCAGCCCTTCGGGGATCCTTAAACGCAGGGTTCTGGAGGTTTAGGGTTTAGGGAAGTTTAGGGTTTAGGGTTTAGGGTTTAGGGTTTAGGGTTTAGGGTTTAAAATTTAGGGTTTAGGGTTTAGGGATAGATTTAAAGCCCACCCTCCACCCTCCCCCCCTTTGGCCCCAAACCCTGAGGCACCAAAAACCCCGAACACTAAACCCTTTAAACCCAAAACCCGAAAAACCCCAAACCCCTTACATCCGGTCCTAAGGATCAGATCCTGCATGAACCTGTGCCGGAACGCTGGAGGAAGGCACGGCTTTAGGGTTTAGGGTTTAGGGTTTAGGGTTTAGGGTTTAGGGTTTAGGGTTTAGGGTTTAGGGTTTAGGGTTTAGGGTTTAGGGTTTAGGGTTTAGGGCTCTAAATTTGGGTCCCCTGTGGTCCTTTGTATAAGGTGCCGTAGTAGATAGGGGACCCGAAAAGGGAACCGAATCTGGACATGCTTGGAATGTCTAGAGGCTTAGATTCCCCAAGCCCTAAACCTTGAACCCTACACTCCTAAACCGCAAGCCTTGAAGCCTAAACCCTAAACCCCTAAACCGCAAACCCCGAACCCTAAACTCTCAGTCGCTTGCTTGAAAGTCCGGGTCTAGGGTTCACCCCTCCACCCCCCCCCCCCCCCCCCCCCCCCCCCCCCCCCGCCCCCCCCACCCCCACCGCCCCACCCCCACCCCCCCACCCCCCCCAAAGCTGACGGTCCAAGGTTAGTGACGAAGTTGAGGGTTTTTTACGTTGTAGGGTTTAGGGTTTAGGGTTCAGCTTTCCTGTGAGTTTGGGGTTTAGGGTTTAGACCAGGTACCCTGTCGAAAAGCCACCAGCCACATAAAGACAAGTCCTTGCATCCGATGGGTTGGGGAACAAAATCAGGCGTCTTGGCCCTGTTGACTCAAACTACCCCGCCGCTTACTGCGCAGTAAAGCCCTAAACCCTAAACCCAACCACAACCCCCAAAAAAGCCTCAAACCTCTTGTACATCCTGAAAACCCATATTTAGGGTTCAGAGTTCAAGCCAAGGGTATAAACTCCTAAGCCCCCTGAACCTGAAGAACCAGGGTTTAGGGTTTAGGGCTTAAAGTTCTAAACCCTAAACCCTAAACCCTAAACCCTAAACCCTAAACCCTAAACCCTAAACCCTAAACCCTAAACCCTAAACCCTAAACCCAGGAAAATCTCTCTCAAATGAGCCGAGGGTCCCTTTTGGCGGGCCCCCTTTGCCGCTAATCGTCTCCTGTGCGGAAAGGCACCCTTGGGGGGGGGGGGGGTTGGTGATGAATGAGTGCTAGAGCTGGTAGGGACTCCAGCTGGTAGGGACTCCAGGCATCTGAAGGTTTAGGGTTAGGGTCCAGGGTTTAAGTTTCAGTGTTTGAGGGCACAGGGATTTAGAGAAACTGAACGGGCCAAGTGGCTTTAAGAGCGTAGGGCTTATACCCTCTCAACCCTTCAATCGGAAACCCTACACATGCTATAGAGCCTTGAGCATGAAATTTCCTTCAATACTTCTACTTCCGACCGCTGAAGGCCCCCCCCCCTCCTCCCCTTAGGGTTTAGGGTTTAGGGTTTAGGGTTTAGGGTGCCTGGTACCACTCTTCCAGGTTGTCCAGCTTGTCGCCATCGAGGTCGATGCCGCGGAATGGCGAGGCCACCCTGCTAGAATTCCTATTGAGGACTGTTGGTATAAGGGGGGAACATCCCACTCCCTGATCCTTGTAAAGTTTTGGGGATCAACATAACAAGGGCCCATACTTCGGATCCCTTTCAACAAGGGTGAGGGACCACACGCAGGGCCCAGAAAAGAGCCATCATCTAGGGTTTAGGGTTTCTTACTTCTCCAATAGCCAAGGCAAAAGAAAAAGCTTAAACTTTATTTTTCCTACAGAATACGGAAACACAAAAAGTTTAATGTTCAACTCTTGCCTTTGTAATGCTCTAGCATTTTTAGCTGGGATGGGGGTGTCCGGAGCCAAGGGCAGCTCGTCGAGATTGACCGCATGCCCCACTGCCTCAGGCGACATGGGCACCTTGGGATGTTCTAAAACTAACAGTCCTTAAAAGGGATTATAATAGGGGGTACTCTAATTCATATTATTAACAGTCCTTAATTAGGGATTAGAGTAGGGGGTACTATGATCTATATTTTTAACAGTCCTTTATAGGGATTAGAGTGGGGGGTACTATAATCCCTAGTAACAGTCCTTAAGAGGGATTGCAGTAGTAGGGGGTGCGAAAATCCCCAGTGGTCACCGGACAGCCGCCCGGCAGGTCCACCCAGGCCCCAGGCCCCTGGAGGACCCAAAAAGTCCCTAAACCCTAAACCCTAAACCCTAAACCCTAAACCCTAAACCCTAAACCCTTAACGCCCCCAAAGTACTACTAATACCTTCTGAAAAAGTAGCCTAATACTACTGTTTGACCATTTGGGTCATGGTTGGCAACCCTTGAAGGCACGTATACTGCTTAGATCCTCCCAGGCGTCGGGGCAGAGGATCTAATGCAAGTCCGGCACCCCAAAATCCGGGTTTAGGGTTTAGGGTTCAGGGCTTAGGGCTTTAGGGTTCAGGGTTTAGGGCTTTAGGGTTTAGGGTTTCACCCAAGCCGACTGCGGTTGGCCGCAGCATGTCCTCCAAAGCCTCCCCCCTCAACAAGCAGCTGCTGCGCATTTGAGCGGAAGAATCCGGCACTGCTCCCAAGAACACGCCTGGAAATCCTGGTAGGTTGGGAGGGATACAACCCATGGGGCTATTTTTGAAGCCGAGGTATAAGGACCAGTACAAGGCTGCGCATTTCAACAGGGCGCCCTTGATTAAAGGGTTTTAGAAGGGAACCTTACCCCCCCCCCCCCCCACCCCCCATACAAAAGAGAGACGAATAACGGTACGGCTTCGGCTTTGGGGTGTAGGATTAGGGCTTAGGGTTTAGGGTTTAGGACAATGGTTGGTTGGGGCCAAACCCAATCAACCGGTAGATAGGGCATCCCAAAATAGGGTTTAGAGTTTAGGGTTTAGGGTCTATGCCCCCAAACCCTCAAAGCCCAATTCTCAGCACGAAACACTGAACATTTCATTATACATAGCCTTTACGAAGTGAGACCAGACTGGTGCCTCAGCTGTGGGGGGGGGCCCGAGTGGCACACGCAAAATCCCGTAAGTGCTAAAACCGAAACCCTACAACCCCTAAGCCCAAAAACCCTAAACCCTAAACCCTAAACCCTAAACCCCCCCCCAAAAAAGGAGGCCTCTTCACAAATTCCTCCTCCTCTTCGCCCTCCGACTCGCCCTGCTACGTCGGCTGGGTGTAGGGTGGGCTGTTTGGGAGTTTAACGGCTTAGGGTTTAGGGTTTAGGGTTTCGGGTTTCGGGTTTAACGCCCCCACCCCCCACCCCCCCCCCCCCCCCCCCCCCCCCCTCCCCCCCCCCGAAAAAAGTACCCCAAAAACATAGGGGCCCAGGTTTTTATAGGGTTCGAGGTGCCCTTCTAGCGAATTATGGGCCTGCAGCGCTGATTCTACAAACGTCCCCAGATGGATCCTAAACTAGGCTGCCCAGTAACCTAGGCTTAAAAAGGGTGCCCTTTGTTGCTTAAAGGGGTTTATAAGGGAACCTAAACCCCAAAAAGGGAATAAGGGTACTACTAGGCATCCTAGTAAATGAGCTTGTAAGATTTCAGGGTTCAGAGGGGGGATCCCAATAAAATGGGGTAAAGAGGGCTTAGGGCAAGCGATGCTTCTGCTTACAAAAGGGGACCCTCATTTGGAGCCGCCCCACACGAACCACCCCCTTGCTGAAACTCAGGCCCCAGAATTGGGTGTAAAGGCTCTGTGGGCCTTGTCTAAGGCAGGGTCTTGTTGGGGCCCTTTGAACGCCAAACGGCTTCATGGCCCACGTGATGGCAACAACCTGTTCCCTGACGACACAGAACTTTTACACCGGAGATAGGGTGGAGGCGAAACCCTGAACCCTTCACCCTAAACCAGTCAGACCTCAATCCTTAGTTGGGGCTTTGGGGGCTGACCTTCAGAATCCCAAGAATCGCTTCGTTTAAAGGTTGTGAAAAAGAAAGAACCCCCCTCCCCCCCCCCCCCCCCCCCGAAATTTAGGGTTTAGGGTTGGGCTTTAGGGTTTGGGGTTTGGGGTTTAGGGGTTTTGGGGGTAGAGGTTTTGGGGTTTAGGGATTTAGGGGTTTAGGGGTTTAGGGGTTTAGGGGTTTAGGGATTTAGGGGTTTAGGGGTTTAGGGGTTTAGGGGTTTAGGGGTTTAGGGGTTTAGGGGTTTAGGGGTTTAGGGGTTTAGGGGTTTAGGGGTTTGGGGTTTAGGCTTCAGGGTTTAGGGGTTGAGGGGTTTAGGGGTTGTTTCGAGCTTCAGGCGTCGGGGGTTTAGGGGTTAGGGTTGAGGACAACCAACACCAGGATGCGCAGGAACCAACGGGTAATTAAGAGGACGCCCCTTGCTTGGCGAAGGTGCTGTATGCGCGCGAACCCTCTAAACTCTCAACCCTCAACCCTCAACCCTAACCCCTAAACCCTAAACCCTAAAAGTACACAAGGATACTGCTGGGGATCCAACAAGAGAGGTTTCAAGCTATCCTAAACTCGAAAACCAAAGCTCTCAGCCCCGGAATTCAGTTCGGGCCGGCCGAACCCCGTGCTGTTTGTTAAGGGGTGGAAGGAGGGACCAAAGCTACCCTTACCTTATTCCCGTATAGAAAGTTTGGCCACAATGCCCCTCGACACACTCAACAGAAGAACGAGCCAAAGGTCTTTTCATGGGTTGTCCTACAACCCCTTTTATACTACGCCCCCTAGGTTCCCCCCTTAAGTAACCTTAAAAATCCCTAAATAGCCTTAATTCTGGGGGGAACCTAGGGAGGGGAGTATAGAGGGGGGCAGTACCCCTAAACCCTAAACCCTAAACCCTGAACCCTAAACCCTAAACCCTAAACCCTAAGGGGGGTAGTAGGGGAACCCATGATCTCTTCACCCA
>CAJNDS010001335.1:1266937-1409437 GCA_905221605.1 Symbiodinium natans | reverse complement strand
TTTAAGGGAACCCAAACCCTACAGGGCCTCCTACGGGCTCTCAGGATGGAAGCAGCTGGCAGGAGAAGTTGCAGGGCAACCGGTCTTGTGTTAGGGTTTAGGGTTTAGGGTTTAGGGTTTAGGGTTTAGGGTTTAGGGTTTAGGGTTTAGGGTTTAGGGTTTAGGGTTTAGGATAGCAAGAACAATGCTCAGGGGCGCTCCTTCTGTAGTTTCACGTGCGAGGGAACCTAGTCCCGAACAAACAACGACAAGCAAGAGAATGATGGTACCTTTCCCAGTCCAAGGCCATGTTCAGTGCAGCTGAGTTTTAGAAAGGTAACACCAACGCCTGACACCCTAAACCCTACACCCTAAACCCGAAGCCCTAAACCCTAAACCCAAAACCCCAAACCTTGGACACCCAAAACCCAGAAATCCCGAGAAAAGTAAGTCCTCCAAATGCTCAGAAGAAGAAGCCCACGATCTTGCCGCCCACGTGTTTGCGACGTGCCTGGTGGCCACGAGACTTGCTGGCTCTTGGCTACGTACGCTCCACCAGATCCTCCAAACCTCCAAACCTCTAAACCCTAAACCCTAAACCCTAAACCCTAAACCCTTAACCCTAACCCAATACATCAGCATGCTGTTTCTTGGAAGGATGCCCCCGATGTAGTGAGCTGCGAATGCGACACAGACGCAGACTGCGAATTTGAGATGCTCATAGGGATGTTTTTAAAGTCAGATTGCAGGGTATAGGGTTTAGGATTTAATCCTAAACCCTAAACTCTGTTGGGGAAGAGTCTAAAGGTTAGGGCCCAGGGTCTAGGGTTAAACCCTAAACCCGAAACCCTAAACCCTGGCTCTCTGTATTGAGCCTTGAACTCCAGAAGTTCGGTGCCTGTTATGAGGGCGTGCTGTAGGTTCCTGGTTTTGTCCGAACTCCTGAGCCCGGAAGACCCTCAAAACCCAAAGTTGCAAAAGATTTAACAGGGTTTAGGGTCTTGTCTTGAAAGTTAGTGCGGCACGAAGTGGAGCTACAAAAATATGCTAGATCTGCTAGATATTCTGAAGTCGCTCCAAAACACAAAGAAACACCTACGTGTTCGCACAAAAAACACCACATGACAACTACGCACCCAAAGGGCCAAGGCAAACAGGCAACTACCTGCCAAACATGCTCTCAGACCTAGATAGCGTCCCATCTACCCAAACTGCTAAACCCTACACCCTACACCCTAAACCCTAAACCCAGTCATGATGGCTTGAAAAGCTCTGAAGGCTACAGTGACGAAAGGAAAATCCCAGTTCTTGGCCCTCCAAACGATCTGGAGGCCTTTGTTGTAAGGCAGTTTCGGCAGATTGGGCCGTTCAGGAATATGCAGGGCCACTTCCGCTGCGCAGTGGGGTGTTGGGGTTTTAGGGTTTTAGGGTTTTGGTGATTTGAGTTTTGCCCTAAACCCTAAACCCCTAAACCCTACATACCCCCAAGCTCCTAAGCTCATGCACCTCCTCGTGATCCATGATGCCGTAGGTTGTCGTCCTCAGCGTAGTGCTTCGTGGGTTGGCTAGTAGCTGGCTTACCTCAGGATTTAGGGTCTATAGGGTTTAGGGTCCGGTTTAGGGTTTAGGGTTTAGGGTTTAGGGTTTTCGGGTTTACGGTCTTAGGGGTTTTAGGGCTAGTGTTTTAGGGTTTCAAGGTTAGGGTTTAGGGCTTGGGGTTCAGGGCTGTTGGGCATGTAAAGCTGCCCCGCATATAGACACCATCCTTCACAAATCCCGGCGCGTGTCGTGTGTGGAGCCGATATCCTAGTGCCCGAAAGCCCGAAATCAGAACCCCTCAACCCTGAACCCTAAACCTTAAACCCTCACTCGGTGGGCGGTGATGATGGTCCAATCTCAGAGCTTCAGAAGACATCGTCCCGTGAAGGTATCGGGTGTTTAAGGTTAGGGTTCCGGGGTTCTAGCTACCAAACAACCCTTTTGACTCAACTTCTTGACGCTGAAACATGCAGCAGTAGAGGAACTACCTTTTTGAGCGGTTGAGGGCTTGGGGTTCTCAAGACTTACAGGGCTTAGGGTTTTTTGACAGGGTTTAGCTAACTATAGCACTTGCAGAAAAGCGCCATCCTAGCTGGACCACTCCAAGGTGACAAAAATGAACCCAGCGCTACATCGAGATTGAAGAGACCAGTCGCAAACCCCACAGGGGTTTAGGGTTCAGGGTTTAGGGTTTAGGGTTTAGGGATGAATCAGAAAGCTCTTCACAACCAACTTACCACTAAACCCGAAACCCTAAACGCTAAACCCTGAACTGGTTACTCAAAAGAGATTTGAATGGTAACCCTTGTATACCCACTATATACCCTATAGGACCCACAGGCCCCTTTCAAGAAGGTAAGGGACCATCTGAAGCCCCTAAACCCTAAACCCTATGGACCCTAAACCCCAAATTCTGTAACTTCCTTTATCTCTGGGATCCCTAAACACTATAAGCGCGAAACTCGCCCGAATCCAGAAGCCCCTAAACCTTAAGAGGCGAGTTCAGGGTTGAAGGCTAAGGGCTGAGTTTGGGGCTTAGGGCTTAGGGGTTTAGGGTTGGGGGTTTAGGGCTTGGGGTTTAGGGTTTAGGGTTTAGGGTTTAGGGTTTAGGGCTTCAGGTTCAGGGGATTTGGAATCGGCATCAACCTGGCCCATTCTTGGCTCCCCGGCAGGACCACATGACCGAACTGTCCTGGGCGCTTGGCCCTAAACCCTAAACCCTAAACCCTAAACCCTAAACCCTAAACCCTAAACCCTAAACCCTAAACCCTAAACCCTAAACCCTAAACTAACCCTAGGTTGAGTGTTTTGGGCTTCGGATTTCGGGTTTAGGGTCTGGGGTTTAACCCCAAACCCAAACCCCAAAACCCTCAACAGCGCAACTTAAGCTGGGGGAGAACCATGTGGAACCCTGAAGTAGCCTAACTAGGGAGCAAGATCCTGAAAACCCTAACGAATCCCAAGAACCCGGTTTAGGGTGCAGGGTTCAGGGCTCAGGGTTTAGGGGACAACGCGCAGAAGCCTGAAGAAACCTGCTAAATCCGGATGATCGAATGCATGTCTTCTTGACATGGTGAGCTGTGGGGCTTGAGGTTTAGGGTTTCGGATTTGGCGTTTAGGATGTGGGGTTTTTGGGGTTTTGGGTTTTGGGTTTAGGGTTTAGGGTTTATGGGGTTTTGGGTTTAGGATTGGGGATCTAGGGCCCTGGACTTAGGCTTTGGAGTTGAAGGCTTCAGGGTAGTTTGGGGGCCCTGGTTTCGATCCTCAAACAATGCGGCTTGAGCTTTCTCAACCCTTTCGAGCAAGTAAGTAAGAGGTGTGAGGTGTGTGTGTAGGGGTTTAGGGATTGCGTCCCTTAAGCCCGAGCCCTCAATGATTGAAGCCCTTCAGACACTCCCTCAAGCCTCAAAACCCTGGCCAAAGGGTCTGGTTTCAAAGTTCGTCTTTCTCAGATTGCTTCTTTGACCGCTCTCACAGCGACGGAGGGGTCAGAGCAAGTAGCGACCATTGGGAAAGGAGCTCGGATCAAGCGACCGTTGCTGCGCTGGTGCTGCATACTGTACATGGATCGACCCAATACGCGACCCCCTCATATATCCCTGGAGGAACCCATCCCAAGTAGGTACGCTACTCGAGGAAGACCCTAAACCCTAAACGCTAAACCCTACACCCTACACCCTACACCCTACACCCTACACCCTAAACCCTAAACCCTAAACCCCAAACCCCAAACCCCAAACCCCAAACCCTAAACCCTAAACCCTAACCCTAAACCCTAAACATATGAGCTGCTTGCCAAAGTGCGGGAAGGCAAAAGATCGCTGGCCAGCTGCTCGATACCTGCCACGGAGACCTGTGGTGCATTGTTGGGGGGGGGGGGGGGGGGGGGCCCACAGCTCCTAAAACTTGAAAACCCTAAACCCTAAAAAACTAACTAAACCCTAAACCCTAAACCCCCCTAAACCCTAAACCTAAACTAAACCTAAACCCTAAACCCTAAACCCTATATAAAGAAAAGGGGGCCCTTTTTGGTTTGAAGGGCTTGGAAGGGAACCTAACCCCCCCCCCAAAAAAAAAAAAAACAATAATAATAATAAGGGCCTACCCAGGGTTCTTGAATCCCTCAGAACTGGAGAAACCCAAAACCCAGAACCTTACCTTCAGAACCCATACCCACATTTTTTGTAGTCTCTTGCGATTAACACCCCTGCTCGCATTCTTCGATATCCTACTTTTTGTAGATTTAGCCGCCTGAAGGGTTTACGACATTTGGGGTACCTTTTTGGGGTCCTGATTATAACGAGAATCCTATAGTATTTGGGGGTCTAATTTAGGGGGGCCCCATTTTCGCAAACCCCCGAAATCAACAACCTTAAGCCCTAACCCTAAACCCTAAATCCCTACATCCTCAGTTGCGACCGACGCACGTCGAAGCGGGGAGAGATCACACCACACTTGTTGATGCGGCCGATGAGTTCGACGACCACCTTCACGGGCCATTAGGGCCCCTAAACCCTAAACCCTAGACCCTAAACCCTAGACCCTAAACCCTATACCCTAAACCTTAAACCCTTCGTTTATGGGGTTTAGGGCTTACCAGGGGCTCGGGGCTTGAAAGTTCAGGGGTCTGCGAAAGCCCTGAGCCACTAATTGCTCAAGAGTCCCCCCCCCCCCCCCCCTCAAAAAAAAAAAAAAAACAGAATTCTTCCTTAGGGTTTAGGGTGTAGTGTTTGGGGTGTAGGGTTTCAGGGTTTACGCTTGTTTCGAAGGCGGTCCTGAGTATGGGCATATCCCCAGAACGGATCGGAGCAGGAACCCCACAGAGTGCCCCTCTGCTAAGAAACTTAGTTGCTGAGTTCACAAGCCCCCAAAAGTGTACACGTTCAGTTCTATGGGGGACTGTAGTATCCCAAAAAGCGCAAAGTGTACTCACTCAGCTACGAAGAGAAGCCCCCCGCCCCCACCATTGTGGTTGGTCCTCCGGTGCTTGTGATCGGGTGCATACCACTACTGCGAAATCTCTGGGATGGTCTCTTGGGTTGCTCTAGATTAGGATACTTAGTAGCCCAGCAACTACATTATAGTAAGGGCACACTTTTTCGGTTGGTTCATTTACAAGGGAGCCCAGAACCCAAAAAATGGGTCCAGGGTACCACTGGGCTACCAAGGATATCTCATGCTAATTTGTAGCTTTCAAGCATAGGGCTTCGAAAGGACCGTCGAGCTTCGACACCTTGGATCCTGTCAGCTTCTCACTGTATGTGGGAACCAGGCTGAAAGGGGTTTAGGGCTTAGGGTTTAGTTGAGGGTTTTTGCCCACCAACCCCCACCTATGCCTCTGCATACAACAGCCAGAGCTTCGTATCAGCTCCTAACCTGAACTCACAGAGCCATCAAGCTTTCATGCTGAAGATGCCCTGTTCTTTTCTCTTCGCAGGTATCAGGGTTGCTGTATCACCTTGACCCTGCTGTCTTTTGCTTGCCCTGACCACTTTCTCACGGTCAGCTATGTGACACCTTTGGCAACTCGCCAGCCCCTAAACTTAAAACCCATAAATCCTAAACCTCACAAGACAAGTATTGAAGTATAGCACTCTAAAACCCAGAGTCTTAGGAATCAGGCATGGGAAGTCAGGGGTAGGGGGAGGGGGCCTATCATTTTATCTACGTGCTTCGGGGTTGGGGCGTAGGGTTCAGCTTAATTTTCCTTAAGTAGCCCCCTAAACCCTAAACCCTAAACCCTAAACCCTAAACCCTAAACCCTAAACCCTAAACTCTAAAACCCGGGAAGTTGGAGCAGTAGGGGAACCCCTGGGGTTGAGGGTTCGGGATCGGACTCCAACCAGTCTTGGCGGAGCTTACGTCTGGCTACCCTAAACCCTAAACCCTAAACCCTAAACCCTAAACCCTAAACCCTAGACCCGAAACCCAAAAACAACCCCCAAGCAGACCCTGAAGGCCCTGTAAGCTTGTCTAAGCCTACAAGCCATATTGAAGAAACGGCCTCTAAGCCCTAAACCCAAGTTATGCCCTAGACCCTGGAAACCCCATTAAAGAAGCTTAGAAGCCCTAAACCCTAAACCCTACACCCTAAACACTAAACCCTAAACCCTAAACCCTAAAACCTCAACCCTAGACGCTAGACCCTAGACCCTAGACCCTAAACCCTAAACCCTACACCCTAAACACTAAACACCAAACCCTAAACCGTCCTGGCCTTGCCAGCTCGGTGGTCGTCGATGATCTCGAGGTCACCAATGTAACCTGGGAGGGGTTTAGGGTTTAGGGTTTAGGGTTTAGGGCTTAGGGTTTAGGGCTTAGGGTTTAGGGTTCAGGAATTATAGGGTTTAAGGTGTAGGGTTGAGACTTTTGGTTCGAGGCGTCGGGTTCAGATTGCAGCTTGGGCTTGGGGTTTAGGGTTTAGGGCTACAGGGCTCGATGAGACCTTCACAAAGCCAGCCAAGGCTCAAACCCCCAAACCGCCCTAAAGCCATCTTTCGTCAGCAAAACGCCAAATCCCCGGCCCCAACCCCCAAGCAGCTTAAAACTCAAAACCCTAAACCCTAAACCCTAAACCCTGAACCACCAACACAAAATGCCATGAGACCATGCTTCTGCATCACCTGCAAGAACTTGATGATCACCTGCCCGCTCGCTGGGCTTGGGGTTCCAGGGTTCCAGGGTTCCAGGGTTCCAGGGTTCCAGGTTTAGGGTTTAGGGTTTAGGGTTTAGGGCTTATAGTGTTTGGGGTCTAGGGTTTAGGGATGCTTAGTGTTTACGGGTAGGGTCGGAACTGTAAGGCAGGTCTCCCCTAGATGTGTAATATGGCCCCATAATTAGAGTAGACTAAAAGTAATTTTTCCGACCCCTATGTTCGTCCCCCTATGTCAGTCTTATAGCCACAAATGCAACGTCCCACGCTGATTCGAGACTTTGGGGCAGGGAGGCGAATACTCCAGTAGCCTGGACTTCGGATACTCAATTTCAAAATGGCCTGGGGGGGAGCGAGCGAAGGGGTGAAGGGTGTGGCGTTTGTGGGCTCTTTTCTGAGAACTTCGTTTATTGGTCTGAGTCTCCAAAACAGAAGCTTCGTTTTGTGTGAGGCGGGCCGTGAAGTAAACCTTAAACACAGAAACCATGACAGCTAGCAAGCACGTTTGGGGTTTAGGGTTTAGGGTTTAGGGTTTAGGGTTTAGGGCTAAGCCACCTTCCGGATTGGGAGCCTTGGGAGCTGCTTTCGGCCTTATGCGCGGGCCACGTCAACTCATTCCCCTAAACCACTCTCTGCGGCTTAGGGCTTAGGGCTCAGGGCTAGGGCCCCTAAACCCTAAACCCTAAACCCAAGACCCTAAACCCTAAACCCTAAACCTTACACCTTAAACCCGAAAGGCTTCTTAGGGTGTAGGGAAGTAGGGTTTAGGCTGTGGCCTTCGAGTTGGGTCGAATGAGCACTTGGCGTTTGCCGCGCTTCTCGGCATTGACTATGTTGTTCAGGCCTGAGGGTTTAGGGTTTAGGGTTTAGGGTTTAGGGTTTAGGGTTTAGGGTTTAGGGTTTCTAAAGTGGGGTTCTAAGTAAGGTAATCTAGACCCAACAAATTAAAAGGGTACAGCACCCTGCACAGTTTTAAAGGGGCTTACCAGGAACCTAAGCCCGAATAAACGGAATTGGGGCCTACTCTGGGTCCTAGTAAGTGGGGTTCTAAGCAAAGAAAATATTAATTCAACTGGTTAGGGCTTAGGGTTTAGGATTCAGGGTTTAGGGTTCTCGGCGGGCTGCTGCTCGACACGGCATGGATTGCACTTGCATTTTGTGCTTTGCAGGCGTTACAGGTATAAAAAAAAAGCCCACACATGCTATGCTATAAAGAAACAAGCTGATAGATGCACTTCATTGTGGTGCCTAAACTACAACACCCATTGTTCTGAGTTTAAACACTAGACCCAGGAGAAACGCAGGATCAAAAAGGGTACGGCTTTTGGTTTAGAGGGGCTGATAAGAGAACCGAAAATCCCATAAAAATGGGAATACGGGCCTAGTCTGGGTCCTTTAACAGGGGCACATAGACATGGAAGTTGGTCGTAGTGGCGCCACATATTAGGGGGCCCTTCTGCGTCCGCATTGTGGTAGAATGCTTGCAATTGAGTAGGGTTCCAATTTCAGGGTTTAGGGTTTAGGACGTAGGGACTCCGTATGGTTTTGATCTGCCAATGACTGCCCATCTTTCCCCTAGTGGTGGAAGCAAGCGGGCGCCGGACAGTCCCGCAGAACGCTGACGCGGACCTCGTGCTGTCCCTCCCAACATATAACAAACGTTGGAACATCATGATCCTAAGACCGCTAAGGGGAAAGCATCGGGAAACCCAGCACTAATAATCCCAAACTCATGTTCCGACTTTCTGGAATTCACTATAGACTTTGACACTCAGCCAAAACCCCAAACCTTGAACCCCTAAAGAGCTACAGGACACCAACAACCATCTTGAGTACTGTCGGCGACATTCATACATGAACCCCGACAGCACGCATGCTCTTGCGACAGGTATGGTATGGGGTACAGGATCCCAAAGCTATGCATACATTGCATGCCATGCAACGAAGACTACTGATCGGCCTCCCTTTTGTTCCACTGGTTGGGGAGCGGACGCGAGGTGACCCCTCAAGCTGTACCGCCCCCTTTGCCGTCCCCAGCAAGCGCAGTAGCCCATTGCCTTGCTGTCATACCCCCCGGGTGATAGGGGCGTTGGCCAGGAAGGACAGCAAAACTTCGTGACGTAACCAGGAACAGCCCCCGCCTCCGGCCACCGAGACGGAACCCCGGCAGGTCAGCCAACCCGCTGCCAGAGTGTAGGTGGAGCACAAATCAACTTTGCAACGTGACTTCAGTGTTCTCATGGCCTCATGGTTCATATTTTCAAAAACTTGTTTTTATGACTGCGACTAATATTCAACAGGCTACTGGAAACCTAACACTGACGCTTTGGCTTTCCAGTGTCCCGCGCAAGGTCAGAGTGTTTAGTTCTTCAGGGGTCGAGTTGAGGGCTTCACGCTGGGCATGGTAATGACAAGAAAGCCCCCAAAGTACTCGGCCTCCCACAAGGGGTTCGCTTGAAGCGGTTGGGGGGGTCTTGTGGCCAATCCGCCGTGCAGTCCGCGCTTTCGCGGCTCCACGCAGGTGAGTTGCGGTAGCGGAGCTGGTGGCTTGTTGCGATCCGGGAAATATACAAGAGCTCCAAGCCCGAGCACTGCTTTCGAGCATGCCAGCTCCGCACAATCTTCAGAGTTCTACCCTAAACCCTAAACCCTAAACCCTAGACCCCAAACCCTAAACCCTAAACCCTAAACCCCAAAACCCTAGGGTTTAGGGTTTAGGGTTCAGCCGGGCCATCTGTAACCCACAACCTCCTAGAGCCCCAGGCCTCCAAAAGACCTTAGACTGAGCCCCTACCATCCCTACTCCCCTAAACCCTAAACCCTAAACCCTAAACCCTAAACCCTAAACCCTATTTGCTTAAGAATCCCCCCCCCCAAAAAAATGAACTTCGAACATCCCCACCCTCTCTTGGTATTGGGCACTCAGGGAGACCCTGGGCTGGGCACTCCAGGGAGACTCTGGAGGGAGCGTAACAGGGAGATTCTGGGGTTGGGCACTCCAGGGAGACTCTGAAACCTGGGCCCTCAGGGGATTGGGCACTCCAGGGAGACTAAACCCTAAACCCTAAACCCTAAACCCTAAACCCTAAACCCTAAACCCTAAACCCTAAACCCTAAACCCTAAACCCTAAACCCTCTGGGGTTGGGCACTCCAGGGAGACTCTGTGGTTGGGCACTCAGGCGGGCTGGGACTCCGGGGACACTCTGGGATACTTTGGGGTTGGGCACTCCACAGATGAGCGAAGAGTAGACCGGGCGAGGAGAAGAGTTCCGGGCGGGAAAAAAAGAGTCGAGTTTAAAATCTAACAACCCCACACGGAGGGTGGGGAATGATCCCTTTCTGACCCTTATAAGGAAGAACATTTCGCTATTTTTTTGAGGGGTTCTTAAGCAATTGGTAGATCCCTTCAGGCCATAAACCCGGTAAGCAGGCCCTACACACTATGCCTACCACGATATGTTGGGATGCCCCCCCAACACAGCCTAAGCCCATAGGTCTTGTAAGCACCCAACGCGAAGCAGCAAAGACATATCAACAAAGGACTCTGCAGGGATGTACTGTAGGGCTGCTCTAGACCCGTAAGCTCTATTCTATAAGCCCCAAACTCTCAACCGAGTATACTTATCATGCGCCAACATCCATAACAAGATACCAGGATACATACCACCATGTATATAAGTATGTTTATTGGTTGATAGTTGAAACTATCTTTTGTATTAACTTGCTAGGATGTCCCTTAGAACATGATCCTCTTGAACCCAACAGAGGGAAATACGAACTAACCCAAGGGCCTACCTAGCTTGTTAATGTATTGAAACCCTAAACCCTAAACCCGAACCCTAAACCCTAAACCCTAAACCCTAAACCCTAAACCCTAAACCCTAAACCCTAAACCCTAAACCCTAAACCCTAAACCCTAAGAAGTTTATACTGTGGGCCCCTTTTCACCCCAGGCCCGACATGCCCCCAGCAATCAGAGCTCTGCCCTCCCAGCCCTAAACCCCGCCAAAAACTAAACCCTACTTGGTAGACCAGTATCCCTAAACCCTAAACCCTAAACCCTAAACCCTAAACCCTAAACCCTAACCCTAAACCCTAAACCCTAAACCCTGAACACCCTTTTGGGTTGGTTACTGTATAAGGGAACCCAGAACCAAAAAAACAAGGCAAAGGGTACCACCGGGCTACCAAGCCTAGGTTCTCTAGAACCCTAAACCCTAAACCCTAAACCCTAAACCCTAAACCTTAAACCCTAAACCCTAAACCCTAAACCCTAAACCCCCTCCGAAACCCCCAAAACCCAAAACACCCAGATTCCCCCAACTTGCTTAGCTTACTTCGGCGTCTGTGAGGGATCTCAGCGCCTGCACAGAACACAAGAGTGCCTGGCATCCCAGAAGAAACACCCTCAACCCCAAACCGAAAACCCTGAGCCTTGCACCTTTAGACCCCAACCCTAGAAGCCTGGAGCCCTACACCCTAAACCCTAAACCCTAAACCCTAAACCCTAAACCCTAAACCCTAAACCCTAAACCCTAAACCCTTGAGACCCCCAAATGCAGGCGAGAGTCCATGATGCTGAGGGCCCTCTCGGGGAATCTGCTGCTGTGGCAACCTTGAGCCTAGCGCCCTCGGGTTTGGGGTTTAGGGTTAGGGTTTAGGGTTTAGGGTTTAGGGTTTAGGGTTTAGGGTTTAGGGTTTAGGGTTTAGGGTTTAGGGTTTAGGGTTTAGGGTTTAGGGTTTAGGGTTTAGGGCTAGGGTCTCGGGTCTCAGGGTTCAGGGTTCAGGGTTTGTAAGGGCTGCGGATTTAGGGTTGTGGATTCGGGTGTTGGGTTTGGGGGTTAAGTTTTAGGGTGCAGGGTGTAGGGTTTATGAGGGTTGAGACTTTGGTTGTGGATTTGGGTTTTGGGCATGGGGTTTAGGGCTTATTTGCGCCAGCATTCACCGCACCCTTTATGGTGGTTCATGACAGGGTTTAGGGCTTAGGGTTTAGGGCTTAGGGCTTAGGATTTAGGGGGTTTGGGGGTTTAGGGTTTAGGCGTTAGGGCTTCTGGGGCTTTAGGGTTTGGGATTTCACTTTGCCCCAAGAGAACTGGAAACCAATGACCCCTCGAGCCCGACAACCTGCACCATAAACCCTAAGCCCTTAAGTTGTTTGTAGGGTTTAAGGTTTAGGGTTTGGGGTTTGGGGTTTAGGGTTTAGGGTCCCAGAACTGAGCGTCAGTGCTGACGGGGGGTTTGGGTTCTGCTGGCCGATTCGAAGATTCTTGGGCTTAGGGATACTTAGGGCTTAGGGTTTAAAAGGGGTGGGAGGTACGTATTTTCGGCAAGCTTTGCTTAAGAAAGGGCTAACTGGCATACCGAATAGGCACCCCTTAACCTTTAGGGTAGGGGGTTTAGGGCTTTGGGGAGGTCCTGAAGAACTACTTGAACAATTCTGGGGTTGATGCTTGAGGTGCCCCCATTGTAAACCTTCTGCGCCCTAAACCCTAAACCCTAAACCCTAAACCCTAAACCCTAAACCCTAAACCCTGCACCGTAAAAGGATCAGGGTGCATGGTGTGAGGTCTTTAGCCTTATTCAACCCGGGTGTCCTCTGTTTTGACTATAGTTGAAGCACGCAGCCGTCAGCATTATAGGGCAAGCATACACTAGCTATGGTAAAGTGGGCCTACAGGTGAAACTTGAACCCCGAAACCTTAAAAACCTAAACACCGAAACCCTTAACCTAAAACTTAGGACCTACATTCTAAACCCCTAAACCCTTAACCCGAAAGCCTAAACCCCCAATCCCTAAACCCTTAAAACCTAAACCCCTAAACTCGAAAACCTAGACCCCCCACACCCCAAGCGCCTGAACGCCCAACCCTCAACCCTCAACCCTCAGCCCTCAACCCTCAACCCTCAACCCTAAATCCTAAACCCTAAACCCCGGGCGTGCATGTGATTTCCTCACGCGAGGATGGCCAACGCTGCGAGCGGGAGAAGTGCGGCCGAAGAGCGGACTCCTCGACAATGCAGAGTTATGGGCTTGGGGTTTAGGGTTTATAGGGTTTAGGGTTTAGGGTTTAGGGTTTAGGGTTTAGGGTTTGGGGTTTAGGGTTTAGGGTCCTCTGACGCCCTTCGTGACTTAGAAACTGCGCCATCATGAGTCTTTCTTCGTGACAGGATTACCTAAAGTCCTTGCAGTACGACCTTCAGGGCTGGGTTTAGTTTAGGATTTAGGCTTAGGGCAGCGTACTGGATACTGGGCTTACTAGGGTTGCAGGCTTCAGTTTGAAGGGGAGAGCTGGGGGATTCAGAGTTTTAGGACGCATCCTCACGTCCGAGAAGCCCATAATGAGAAAATGCAAACAGATTGTGCAAAGTAGAAAGATCGAACCAGAAGCCGGGAGTTTCCCTTAAGTTGGTAAAAGGGTTTAGGCTTGAAGGTTTAGGGTTGATGAACTCGCCATTTGGGCCGTAGCTGGCCCTTCTTTCCCCTATGTTTACAGGATCCTGTCCCAAACCCTCCAGCTTCCTATGCCACAAGATCATAAAACAATATCAAGTAGAGTTAGTACAATGCAACTCTTGTATTGCGGATATTTCTTACAATCATCCACTTTGTTTGGCCGTTACACAAGATGCGCTGCCTCCTCCTCCTTCTCCCGTCTGTTCCGTGTCGGTCTGTGCCGTTGCAGCCTCATCAGGCACTGCTTTTCGTATCCGGAGCGAAAAAGTTCTTGTGAGGCTTTGCCCCCTTTTTTCTCAAAATACGTCGTAAGAGTGTTGAGGCTGGGACTGCGCTAGAGGTCGGCATCTGATGCCCAGGGTCTGTGAAGGGAATCAGGGGTGTATAGGGTTTAGGCTTCACGGTTTAAGGTTCAGGGAGTATAGGCTTTAGGAAAATGGGGTTTAGGGTCCAGGCGGTAGGCAGAAGGGTTGAGGTTGGGGGCTTTCAAGGTAAGGGATTCTATAGGTTTAGGGTCTAGGGTATAGGGAATCCAATTCCTAACTTTCCTAAAGCCGCGAAGCATCACGATTTGAGATGGTGGTTGGCCATCCCTGTTTCGCACATATAATTTGTGTCTGAAGTATGCGGGCTGAGGGTTGAAGAGTTTGAGGTTTAATTAGGATCTAGGGTTGTAGGCAGTAAGCATGAGGGGTTGAGTTCATGTTTTACGGGTTTAGCGCTCAAGGAACAGGAGTTGATCAAGACCCTGGGCCCTTTCTGGTGCTCTAAGCGAAAGGATTTGGCTGCAATGTGGCACCTGGCTAGATAACAAAAATCCGAAAATCCGAACAGACTAAGAATGTAAGGTGTAAAGTTCGAATACAGAACAACAACGCAGGATCATACAAGGACAAGCCAGAACAACATGTTTCGCAGAGATCCCGAAAGACCCAGAAGTTGGATTCTAAACCCTAAGCCACACATGGAGATGAGAAGGAACCCCATCTGTTCTGTGTTGACTAATGGGTATTGTAGGTTCCCCGTATGATCAAGTAAAAAGCTCCTAAGCCTCTTTCATGACGGCCCTCAAGTAAGCAACGCCACTTCCCACATAGGGATGAGTTAAGTTACGCGAGGGATTACTGCAAGTTTATGGCGAATTTCGCGGTTTAGGGTTTGGGTTTAGGGTTTAGGGTTTAGGGTTTAGGGTTTAGGGTTTAGGGTTTAGGGTTAGGGTTAGGGTTTAGGGTTTAGGGTTTAGGGTTGAGGGTTGAGGGTTGAGGGTTTAGGGTTTAGGGTTTAGGTTCATGTCGGGGTCTTAGGTTGGGGGGCTAGGCCTACAGGGCCCTGAGCCCGTCAACCCTCCACCCCATTGGCTTTTATAGAGCTTTGGGTCTACAGTGGTTTACAAGCTTTCTGGACATAAATAAATAAATACATACATACATACATGTATACGTGTATACATGCATACATAGAATATGTACGTACGCATGTATGTGTGCATGTGCATATAGACATGCGCCCCTTAAACCAACCCCACAATCCTAAACTCACCTACACCTGACCACGCGAAATGGCGGCCCTGAACTCTACACCCGAAACTTACCACACGTGGCGGCGCCTGAACTTCAATGGTCGGTGTGTCATCGAAGTCAAACCTGGCATTGGGGGGGCTGCCTACTCCAAGAAAGGCGTTCTCAGGCCCTACTTACTCCCTCGGCTTAATTGAAGAGGACAGGTGGCGGGGAGCATGGACCCTTGGAGAGGAGGATAGTTGGAGGACCTGCAGATGTGTGCAGCTCTCGTGGCTTTTGGTTTGGGGCATTGGGGTTTGCATGGTAAGACGACGCTTTTGCATGGAATCCATTACAAAAGTTACCTATAACCAGGGCCGAATTCCAAACAACTCTCCCTACGTATGCCGCGGAGCGACAGCGACAACCGAGACCCTGCTCGCCCTAAACCTTAAACCCCAAAACTCAAAACCCTAAACCCTGAACAACACGGTTTCTCAAGGCCACGGCACCCTGCGACAGCCAGCGTCGCCGCTAGCTCAGAGCAGGCTAGGTCACGGCAGATGGACACCAGCCACGCCTTGGACTAAGGCGACCGGATAAGGGCACCTGTAGAATCACGCACCCTAAAAGCCTACCACCCTAAAAGCCTACCACCCTAAACCCTGAACCCTAAACCCTAAACCCTAAAACCTAAACCCCAAAGCCCTAAACCCTAAACCCTAAACCCTAAGCCCTAAGCCCTAAACCCTAACCACGGTAAAGATTCCAGTATATCGACCCCGGAGTCCCAAACTCTAAACCCCCAAATCTTGCGAAGCATAAAGTCCCTACAAGACGTGCATCCCCAAACCCCCGAAACAAAGGGTTTAGGGTTTAGGGTTTAGGGTTTAGGGTTTAGGGTTTAGGGTTGAGAGTCCTAAAACCGAACCCCAAAAAAACCGAAGTCCCATACCCCAAAGGCGCAACCCGACCCATAGGCCCTGAGCAACCCTTACCAAACCCCGCATCCCAACAACAGACCGCAAGCTCCCTAAAGCCCTAGTAAGCCTAACTTCGACTACGAGCAAACTAGACCCGAACTGCCCTAAACCCTAGAATGCCCTAGAAACCTTAACTTTAACCGCCTGCACCCCAGAACAAAACAACGTAGCAACCTTCGAAACAACTCAACCGAACAAAGCTACACAATAACCCCCAACGGAATTTCTGGTTTGGGTTTGGGGGTTTATAGGGTTTGAGGTCCAGGGTTCTGAGTTTGGCTGACTGCTGAACCCCTTGAAAAAGTTTAACTTTTAGGCTCCTTATTGTAGTTTCTACAACAACCCAAAAGGTTAACGTCCCAAGAGCCTTCCAGAAGAAGCCAAGTTAGGGGCTACTTGGAGGTTCATGGTACTAATTCACCAATCATATCTGTACTTATGACCCACTTCTAGGCCCCTCAAGTGCCCCAATATGGTTGTAGTACAGTTAGAAGTACAGCTATACTTGGTTAGTAAGCACAAGCACCATGAACCCTCAAGTAGCAGGGAGGGGGCGAGGGTTGACACCGCCGAACTCTAAGCCAGGAGCATTCCCGCTGGGCATGAAGAACTCGGGCAGCCGCACCTGACTTGGAGGGCTTCGCGTTTAGGCTTGAGGTGTTCTTACCCTAAACCCTAAACCCTAAACCCTAAACCCCAAACCCTAAGCCCTAGTCTAAAGTTTAAAGGGATCCCAAGTAAGGTGTAGGATGTGGGGCTTGACGCTTTTTCGGAATTTAGAAGGTGCTTGGGGATCTTAGGGGTTTGGCGACGTTGGACCCTAAATCCTAAGCCCTAACCCTAAACCCTAGAATAATGCATGGCAGCCCAGTAACCACATTCTCTAGACCCAGGAGAACCCGGAATAAAAAGGGTACCCTTTTTGGTTTAACGGGGCTTCTAAGCGAGCCTAAACCCTGATAAAATTGAATAAGGGCCTACTCTGGGTCCTAGTGTGAATACGGGTACCCCCTTTTTTTTTTTTTTTTGGGGGGGGGGGGGGGGGGAGATACTCCTTCCAACGCACGGCCAAAACCCTGAATCAAGGCGCATTGAGAACGGAAAACGGATGAGTCGTCTTGGAGGCTTAGGGTTTAGGGTGTCCCATAATGCAGGCAATCTGGTCGATCAAAGAAAACTCTTTCAAAGCCTGTTTGTTTGGTAGGATGATCCCCTGAATAGGCCGCACAGGCGGTAACGATTAAGAGTCGGCGAGGGTTGAAGGTTTATATAGGGGTTTAGGGTTTAGGGTTTAGGGTTTAGGGTTCCCTCATCCCGACAACCAGAAGTTCTTAGGTTCAAGGCACCCGCAGCCCTAAGCCCTGAACTAAACCCTAAACCCTAAACCCTAAACCCTAAACCCTGAACCCCCCCAAAAAAGTGTGCATGCCTGCAGTCTGAAGCGTATAGGTCTGACCCCTATAGGCCCAGACCGCTGGGAGGATCCAAAAAAAAAAAACCCAAATAGTACGCTCTTCTACTATTGGGTCATTCTTAGGAACCCTTAAAGGGATCTATTTTGTTGAATGAACCCTAAACCCTAAACCCTAAACCCTAAACCCTCTGGGTAGTTTGTTTTCTTCTTGGGTTGTTCCCCTACCATGGGCCCTGAATTGGGAAACCCCTATATGCCTATATACCCCAGAAAGCCCCTGGGCCCACAAATCAAAACCCTTTTAAGAAGGTAAGGGATAATATTGAGGGACCACGTTAGTAAACCCTAAAACCCTAAAGCCCTAAGCCCTAAGCCCTAAACCCTAAACCCTAAACCCTAAACCCTGAACTTCCCTCAGATTTCTGTGCCGGAACGCAGTGAAGCCGATGCGATAGCTGCCTCGGTTCTTGGCTGCACTTAGCAGGGTAGCTATGAATTTAATTTGTAGCTGCCTTATTAAGAAACCCAGTAAACCCAAGAAGGCTAAGGATCTAAAGTTACAGTAAAGCCCCACAAAGGGTTTAGGGATTCGGGTGTTGGGTTTAGGGACCCGGCGCCCTTCATCGAGACGGCCCCTGAGCCCCACCCCACCTCCCCCGCGGGAGGATCCAAAAATAGAGCCCCCAAATAGTACGCTCTTCTACGGCTGATTAATTCTTAGGAACTCTTACAGGGATCCATGTTGTGGATCCTCCCAGAAAAACCCGAAGACACTAAACCCTCCAAGAGCAACCCGAGTTTAAGTTGTAGTAATCCTATTCCTCCTGTTGGCAACTTCTTCATCGGCTTCTCTAAACGTGGTACCTTTCGGGGCTGCTGGTTACAAGGCGGCCCCTCTTATTGTAGGGCACCGAAAAAGGGACCGAAATACTACCATTTGCTTAAGAACCCCAAAAGAATCAACTACAATAATCCCTATGTTACCCTTAATGACGAAGATTATTTATCATTTTTTGGGGGTTCTTAAGCAATTAGTAGAGTGCATTGTAAGGGCTTGTTTGAACTTTGCGGGCTTTCCCTGAGGCTCCATGAACTCCGACTTGAAGGTCTTTGATTCCACCGGCCATACTCTTCAAGATTTTCCTAAACCCTAAACCCTAAATCCTAAACCCTAAACCCTAAACCCCAAACCCTAAACCCTAAATCCTAAACCCTAAACCCTAAACCCCAAACCCTAAAACCCTTTTGGATAGGGCCTTTTAGGTTTCGGACTTGGGGTGTTTGGGCAAGAGCCAGGTTGCTGAGGCTGCGTGGTTGGAGGGGGTTAGGGTTTAGGGTTTAGGGTTTAGGGTTGAGGGTTGAGGGTTGAGGGTTTAGGGTTAGGGCTTCAGGTAGCACGGATGCGGAAGGGTTGTTGGCCAGCACGATTTAGGACGAGAGAGCGTCTATCCTAAACCCTAAACCCTAAACCAAACCCTAAACCCTAAACCCTAGCCCTAAACGCTAAACCTTAAACTCAAATGACCCCTAAACTCGAAACCATCATTCAACCTCAAACCTTGCACCCGCAACAAGACTTGCACGAACCAAGCCAGGTCCACAGCCGGTTGTACTGTAACAGGGGGTTGTTTAGGCTTTAGGGTTTGGGGTTATATCAGGGTTTAGGGTTTAGAGTTTAGGGTTACATTACTAGTATCCCCGCCAAATTCTACACCCACCAACGTTTGTAGGAGCCATATCTACACTCACCAAGAACAGCAACTGTAAAGCTTAAGCCAGAAACCTTAAGCCGTGATGTGTTCCTTGCGACGTGTTTAGCGCAAGGAAACACGTACCTTGGGGACCAGATGAACCCCAACACTGGGACAGCATGCCGAAGACCATTGCTCATAAAAAAGAGCTGACCATGAATTACTATTTGCTCAAACACCTCTCATTATCAGGACAATGTCGGGATTTTTGTCTTTTATTGTTTTTGTTTTGGGGGTTCTTAAGCAAATAGTAGTGAAGCAGGGTATGGGCCGACAGGCCCCCATGATTCACTGCCCAGCCGCCTGCCGGTATCTGGGGCGGCGCTGCCCCCGCGTTGGCGACGAGATCCACCTACCCCCCCCCCCCCCCCCCCCCCGAAGCGTAAACCCCAAACCCTAAAGCGTACAAAATACCAAAGACTGTTTCAGGGTGGTCGTCCCCACCTCCCCCAAATCTTGCTCGTTTCAGTAGAGAGTCCTTCTCACTCCTTCAGAGTACTTCAGAGTGCCCCTCGATAACCCTATACTAGTCTTGCACCTCAAAAAGACCAGTAGAAACAGACCTAAACCCTACACCCTAAAGCCTAAACACTAAACCCTAAACCCTAAACCCTAAACCAGTGCTGAATCAAGAGAGCGCCCTTGGGCCATTACAATGAGGTCTACTCAAGTCCCATGGACATGACTGTCGACTGTACGGTCCTCCCTAAACCTTAAAAACCCTAAACCCTAAACCCTCAAAAACCCTACACCCTACCACCCTACATCCTAAACCCTAAACCCTAAACCCTAAACCCTACACCCACGTCCGTGCCGCCTTTCCTTAATATGCTGTGTCTGAGTGTTTGGAGCATGCGGCTTTTGCCATGACGGTCTTTGGTGAGTTTTGCTTGTGTGTAGACTGCGATTGACTTGGTAGCCCAGTAACCATATTAGGACAAGGGCACGTTGGTTACTTTATAAGGGAATCCAGAGCAAAAAAAGGGTAAAGGGTACCATTGGGCTACCAAGTCGAACCCGAAAACGCAAGATACACAACCTGAACACCCTCGCCCTCGTCGCGCCCCCAACTCGGTTGCTCTAAGCCTAAGCCAGAACCTCTAAACACCCCAACAACATCCTCTGGTGCCAAGAAGGAGCCCTGACCAACTTCTCCAAGAAGAACAGGTGGTACCAGCCTCTTTAAGCAGTTCACGAACCCTAAACACTAAACCCTTAAACCCTAAACCCCAAACCCTTTACCCTCCCCTCAACCCTTGGGGGCATTTCTGTTGGGTGTTTGGGGTGTTATTCCGCAACCCTTGCATGCCCACTAGGGCTTTTGGGCTTTGGGGTGAGGGTCTACAAAATTCTGAGAAACACCCTCAGAGACACTCCTTACACAAACGCAGTTATTCCAAAAAATCAACGAAGGCTTGTCGTCTTTGGTAGGGTTTAAGGTTTAGGGTTTTGGGTTTAGGTTCTAGGGTCTAGGGTCTAGGGTTTAGGGTTTAGGGCTTAGGGTTTAGGGCACGGACATGCTCCCAAAACAGGGTCCCCATGACGGCACCCCAAAGCAAAAACGAAAGAGTCCTTCCTGTAGCCCTTTACTAGACCCAGGCGTAAACCTAGGAATACAAAAGGGTTCCCCTTTTGGTTTTAAGGGGCTTGCAGCGGAAGCTACAACCTAAAAAAAGGGAATAAGGGCCTACTCTAGGTCCTTGTTTAGGGACCCTCTCCCCCACCCCCCCCAAACCCTAAACCCTAAACCCTAAACCCGAAACCCTAAACCCTAAACCCTAAACCCTAAACCCTAAACCCTATAAACCCCAAACCCTAAACCCAGAAAAGATTTATGACTTTCAGGAAACCCGGACATGATCAGCCTGTCATCCCTCAACGCCTCAAACTCCCGGGCCATCAGCCCCAAACTCAAAACCCAAAACCCAAAACCCCAAGCCCCAAGCCCTAAACCCTAAACCCTAAACCCCAAACTCTAAACCCCAAACTCTAAGCCCCAAACCCTAAAGCCGAAGCCCCAAACCCTAAACCCTAAACCTCAAGCCCGAAACCCAACAACCCAAACCCCAAACCCTAAACCCTAAACCCTAAACCCCAAGCCCTAAACCCTAAACACCAAACCCCCAACCCGAGAACCGTTCAAAGCCTAGACCCTAGACCTAAGCCCCAAACCCTAAACCCCAGGCCCTAAACCCCAAACCGCAAACCCCAAACCCTAAAACCCCCAAGCCAAAGAACCCAGACCCTAAACCCCAAACCCTAAACCCTAAACCCATTTCCCATTTCCAGTAAGCTAGCGGAGGTCGCAGCCCTAATTAGGAATGCAGAAAGGCACAGTAGTATGTACTCTGGAAAAGGTCCTCTTCCTCCAACATGGGTACTTTTGAAGACGAAGCCGCCGCCTGTTCGCCAGAAAGGGGTCTGTGAATGCTTCCAGGACTCGGAACGACACGCCACGATGGCGAGGGATGCTCAACCACGGGCGACAAGCGCATGGCGGAAAGCTGGTCCTCCAGCTCGCGCACGCGCCCACGCAACTCCAGAACTTCTTGCCGGTCCACCTCTTCCTCCCAAACATCAGCAACCTGCCACGTCCGGTCTCGTTCCTTCTAACCCCAAACCCTAAACCCTAAACCCCAAACCCTATTCCTTCTAACCCCAAACCCTAAACCCTAAACCCCAAACCCTAAACCCCAAACCCTAAGCCCTAAACCCACTCCAAAGGCGAAGCCATGCAGCCGCGGAGCCCACTTCGGGCGTCGGGAGCCCATCCAAATTTAGGACCTTTGCATGAACTTGTGAGGTCTTGAGGGTTTAGGGTTTAGGGCTAGGGTTTAGGGTTTAGGGTTTAGGGTTTATAAACCCTTTAGGGTTTAGGGTTTAGGGATTAGGGTTTTTGGGTTGAGGGTTTAGGGTTTAGGGCTAGGGTTTAGGGTCCGGGGGCTGTTGAGGGTTCAGGGTTCAGGCCAGGGTTCCGGGTCTCACTCCTCTCAACCCTTTTCCGACGCCCTGATTGGTGAGCCTTGCCCGGAGTGCCCTGTATGGTAAGACGAGGTTCATGGTACTTACTAGCCAATTTGTACTTATAGGGTTTAGGGTTTAGGGGTTCGGGTGCTGTACTTGTATTTATAACCCACATGAGGCCCTGAAGTGCCCTAGTATGGTTATAAGTACAGATATAAGTATTGCTATCATTTAGGGTTTAGGGTTTAGGGTTTAGGGTTTAGGGTTTAGGGTTTACCATGAACCTCCAAGTATGGTCAGATGAGGTCGGCCTTTGAACGCCCTTTCCTCTTGGACCCAATGAGGGTATATCCAGAATATCTTAGGGTTTAGGGTTTAGGGTTTTTCATCTTGGACCCAATGAGGGATCCAGAATATCGCCAGGCCGTTACCTCAAACTAAAAATGGCGTAAGTCCAACCAGAGAATAAGGACATGTCCGTTTCTTGCTGAGGGCATTAACGGTTACTCCAGGAAAAATGCAGAGAGCAAACCAAGGAAGCGGCACAGTGCTGCTTAAAGCCAGGGAACAGGTTCGGTTGTATTGTAAGGGGCTTGAAAGACATGGAAGCATCAGAAGAGTTAAGTGCATTGAAGCTTTGGGGATTAGGGCCCAGAGCTCAGAAGAACCCAAGTGCACTGAAAGCTTCGGGTTTGGGTTTAGCTGGCTTCAAGAACATTGGGTGAAAGGTTTGGGGACTCGGGATAGCGTTATTCGGTTAGATCTTGTAAGAGTTTAGGATTCAGGACAAAGCAAAGCGCAAGGCGGGCTTGTTTGCTTAGTTGTCCAGACTTCTAGGGTAACTAGAGGTTGACCTTGCGGATCCTAAGGGATTCTATTACCCCGAGAAGGTTAAAGGTTACCTACTCTAGTACTAAGTTAATGGTCAAAGCCACGTCACCACGGACCACCCCAAACCCCTCAGCCCCCAACACACCCAACCCCAACGCCCCTAAACCACTGAACCCCTAAACCCTAAACCCTAAACCCTAAACCCTAAACCCTAAACCCTAAACCCTAAACCCTAAACCCTAAACCCTAAACCCTAAACCCCCCCCCCCCCCCCGCAAGCCCCAGGCGGGCTCTCGAACCACCAGGGTGAAGTGCTCGGGCGCGGCGATCTGAATCGCGCGGATCGGGCCCAGGGCCTCCACTTCTTTGGGTTTTAGGGGTTTAGGGGTTTAGGGTTTAGGGTTTAGGGGTTTAGGGGTTAAGGGGTTAAGGGGTTAAGGGGTTTAGGGGGTTTAGGGGTTTAGGGGTTTAGGGGTTTAGGGGTTTAGGGGTTTAGGGGTTTAGGGGTTTAGGGGTTTAGGGGTTTAGGGGTTTAGGGGTTTAGGGTTTAGGGCCTTCTTCTTGGGCTTTCGGAGCTTGGGGGATTTGGAGGCTCAGGGTTTAGGGGAAGGGGCTTAGGAGTTTAGGGGTTTAGGGTTTAGGGTGTGGGGGTTTAGGGTTTAGGGTGTAGGGGTTTAGGGGGGTTAGGGATTGAGTTTGAAGGGGTTGAGGGTTTAAATAGGGGTTTAGGGTGTAGGGTGTAGGGTGTAGGGGTTTAGGGTTTGAGGGAGTTCGGGTTTAGGGGTCTAGGAGTTCAAGGGTTAGGGTTGGGGGTTTGAGTTCTTTAGGGCTCAGTAGGAGGATTTGGGGTTTTCAGGTTGTGGGATGAACTTACAGGGTTGGGGCTGGCTTCCTCCTATGGATTTAGCGATTTAAGGTTTGTACGTTCTCAGGCTTAAGGAAATGAACTCAGGGACTGGGATGAATTTCAACTATTAAGCTTCCTGGTCGCCCAGAAACCATCTTATAATCAGGGTACCGTTTTTGGTTGTTTACTGTACAAGGGAGCACAGAACCAACAAAAGGGTATAAAGGGCACCACTGGGCCACTAAGGTCGAGGGAAGGAGTTCTGGCCTCAGGTTTTTGGCTTACTTAGCTACAGGGGAGAAGAAGGGAAAGCCCTCAGAGAAGGCGGCAATCCTGTCTAGATTGGGACTTGAGGTGAAGATGGTTCAGGATTGGGGGTTTAGGGGAAGGACGTTCGCTTTTGCGGCGAGAGGGGTTGGCGAGCTCGTTGCTCCACACCCTGCATTGTTTAGAGGGTGCTTAAGGGAGGGGGGTCCAAGGGGGGGTAGGTACCTAGGGAACCTTAGCGAAGCTTCGGGAGCCCGAGGGAGAAGTGGGGAGTATAGGCGAACCTTGGGTTACATGCCCCTAAACACTAAACCCTAAACCCTAAGCCCTAAAACCCTAAGCCCTAAACCCTAAACCGTAAACCTGATGCCTTTGGCCATCTTCACCCCCAAAAACCAAAAACAAACTAAACCCCTAAACCCCTAAACCCCGAAACCCTAAACCCTAAACCCCGAAACCCTAAACCCTGTAAGGTCGTAGTCGATCTCCAGGCAAGGGCCTTCATCCCTTTCACAAGCCGGTGGAGCCTGTTTCGCCCAGACCCAGGATGGGTTTAGAGTTCAGGGTTTAGGGTCTAGGGTGTAGGGTTTAGGGTTTAGGGTTTAGGGTTTAGGGTTCATGGTAGAATTGCAAACCCCCAAAGCCCTACCTGAATCCCCCATTGTCTACGGCAAAAAGGCTCTGAAGCCACATTGTTGAGGGCCACATGTCGGCAATCCTTCCACCCCCTCAGCGCCCTAAGCCCAAAGTTCCCAAATCCTGATTGGCACCCTTATACCCCGAACAAGGATGCAGCATGGCCTCTAGCGGCTGCAATGCGCTTGCGACGCGCAGCACGATGCGCACCTAGCCAAAAACTTCCAGGCCCTGGTTTGAGGAATGAAAAGGGTTTAGGGTTTCGGGTTCAGGGCTTATTAGGGTTTAGAATGAAAAGGGCCTTTTTCGTTCAAAACGGCCTCATGAGGGCACCTACACCTAAAAACAGGGAATAAGGGGCCGCTCTGTTTTTTTGGTCTTTGTAACATGAACATTATCACGAGACCCCATTCAGAAAATGCATTCTTAAATTTGCTTCCTAAGCCTTATTCCCGAGCCATACTCTCTAACCCTATCCGCAACCACGAAAATAGCCCCCTAGACCCTAGACCCTAAATCCTAAACCCTAAACCCAATAGTCTTTCGTGGGAGGAACTGGGCTCAAAATGTAGATCAACTTACGAGTTCCTGTGGGTCATCGGGTCCCTAAGCCTCCTCCCAAGGCTGTGGTTTAGGGTTTAGGGTTTAGGGTTTAGGGTTTAGGGTTTAGGGTAGAGTGGCGGACCCTCTCTCCGAATCTTGGACTTTCGGGTTCACATAGGGCAGGGGGTGTCAGGGTGGTAGTGGTGGGTTGACGGTTGAGAGGCGTGGGCGTGAAGGACTGACAGCGTAGTAGGCTTAGGAGGGTTTGGGGTTGAGGGTTTTGGGTTTCGGAGGTTGAGGTTTTGGGGCGCGCTCGGGTGCTTCCAGCTCCTCCGCCGAGCTTCTCAATTCAGGGTCTCCCCACGTTCCACACCACGTTGCTTGCATCTTGCGCTGCTGACGGATGACAGTAACGTCATAGCCTCGCGCCTTCCACGGGCTCAGTCGAAGCCACGGACGCCTCCCCCCAACTCCGCCGTTGGTTAAGGCGGAAGTTGTGGCCCTTTTTCCTAATGGCCTCGATTTTTTCAAAAAAGAGCTTAGGGGATTGTCTTCGATGCCAGACGGCGCTGGCAACTTCCACAAGGAGCCTTCCTAGTTGTCCAGTAACCTGGGGGAATTAAAGCTTAACCTTTGGGATTCTAAGGGGATTCTACTACCCCAACAAGGTTATACCTAAACCCTAAACCCTAAACCCTAAACCCTAAACCCTAAACCCTAAACCCTAAAGGTTACCTACTCTACTGTGCCCATGGGGGGCCTGCTTCGACAGCCCGGTTTAGGGCTTGGGGTTGAAGACTTAGAAGCCTAAACCTTAAACCCTAAACCCTTCTAGGGTTTAGGGTTTAGGGTTTAGGGTTAAGGGTTTAGGGTTTAGGGCTCGTTCAGAAAGAAGGCCCGTTCCGGCGACCTACAGCCCTGGACATGTAGCCGGTGCAACTTTCCCGAAAGTCCTCATACACAGTAGTACAGCAGGCCCGTGCACCACACCCCCTAAAACCTGATGCCGAACGTCGCAGCGAGGAAAATACCTCTCTAGCGAAACATTGGGACGTTCCCCCTTATACTAACAGTCCTTAATAGGGATCATAATATTGGGTGCTATGCTCCCGATTGAGGACTGTTAGTATAAGGTATTTCGGTCCCCAAGGATCGAAAACCCTCAACCCCAATTGCTCCAGATATTCCTGAAGTGAGAGGGGCAATTGGGGATTCTGGCTCGGAAGTACCTGAAGCCCCCTCGTGCTACATGCGGCTTGGGCGTCGAGGGTTTCAGGTACCTCTTGTGAGCTTCCATCTTGCCTATACCAAGAGAGCTCGAAAATTGGATCATACTGCAACGCCCTAACCCTACACACTGAACCCTAAAACCCCGAAACCTAAGCTACAGCCGGAACTCGAAATTATAAAGTCTTAGAACTACGGAGCCCGATTTGGGGACATGAAGCACAAGAAATCCCTGAGCCGACGCTGCTGACAAGGGCCCCAAGCCCGACACTCCCAGCACCCCTGAACCCTAAAACCTAAACCCTACTGATGCAGAAAGGGCTTCAAGCCCTGACTGAGCCCTGAGTCCCAAACCCTAAACCCTAAACCCTAAACCCTAAACCCTAAACCCTAAACCCTAAACCCTAAACCCTAAACCCTAAACCCTAAACCCTAAACCCCTTCGAAACGAAGGAGCCCTAGGCCCTGAGTGTACTCGACCCCCGAAGACCGAAGGCCTGAAACCCGAGACCCTAAACTGAGGCCCGGAACAATCAACACCCTGAACCCTAAACCCTAAACCCTAAACCCTAAACCTTAAACCCTAAACCCTAAACCCTAAACCCTAAACCCTAAACCCTAAACCCTAAACCCCCTGAACCATACACCCGCCTAGGTTCCTGAGAGGCCTCGGCCCCTAAACTTCAAACCCCTAAACCCGAAGCCTCCTAAACCCCCAAAAAGTTCGGAAGCCTAAACCCCAAACCCCAAACCTAAACCCTAAACCCTAAACCCTAAACCCTAAACCCTAAACCCTAAACCGCCTACACCGCAAAACCCCACCCCCCCGCCCCTAACCAAACGAACTGGAGCCCGCCTGCGTCTCGGCACCTTTGGCCAAGGCGCCAAACCTCCGTTACAGCAAAAAGGGGGGTGCAGGGGTCAAGGGCTTGAGGGGTCTAGGATTTAGGATGTTTGGGCTTAGGGTTTTGGGCTTTAGGCTTTAGCCTTTAGGCTTTAGGCTTTCGGCTTTAGGCGTTAGGCTTTAGGCTTTAGGCTTCAGGCTTTAGGCTTTAGGCTTTAGGCTTCAGGCTTTAGGCTTTAGGCTGTAGGGGTTTAGGGTTTAGGATGGGTTTACGGTTTAGGGTTTAGGGTCTTACGGTTTGAGGGTTTTAGGGGTTTGGGCTCTTGAATCTGGACTTGAAAACACCCCAAAATCGTCATTGAAGCCCAAGCTGAGAACTCCTACCCAGACCCTAAACCCCAAACCCTAAACCCCAAACCCCAAACCCTAAACCCTAAACCCTATAAACCCCTAATCCAAGGACCGAAAGGCTGAAGCTGGAGGGGCTCGAGATTCCTTGGATGCATGTGGTCTGGATTTAGGAGGGTTTAGGGTTTAGGGTTTAGGGTTTAGGGTTTAGGGTTTAGGGTTTAGGGGTTGAGGGCATCAAGGTCAAGGCTCCCAATATCTAGGGTTTGAGGAGGGTTTAGGGCTCCTTGTCAAAAAGAATGCCTTGAGGCAATCGAGCTAGGTTTTTTTGGGGGATCGTGTTGTCTGCGGTTTTTGGGGGGCTTGGGACGAGCTGTCAGGCGGGTAAGCTTGGGCCGTAACCCTAATCCCTAAAGGGTTTAGGGTTTAAGGTATAGGGTTTAGGGGTTTAGGGTTTAGGGGTTTAGGGTTTAGGGTAATTACCCTTCTGCGCATGTCGCTACAAGGGTCCTAAACCCCAGAAACGGGAAACTCTGGGTTTTTGCTCGTAACCAGGGTTTAGGGTTTAGGGTTTAGGGTCTAGGGTTTAGGGGAAACCCTCAACCCTAAACCCTGAACCCCACAAGGCCCTACATGTAAGCAGTAGGAACCCCCCCTCCCCCCCAAAGCCCTAGGGCCTCTAGGCTACAAGATTATCAGTTTATCAGTTTATCAGGTTTAGGTTTGGGATTTATAGGGTCTCGGCTTTATTGCAGTTCAGGTTAAAGATTTACCTTAGTGGCTGAGTTCATAAGTATAAGCCCCAAAAAATGTACACGGTTCAGTTCTATACGGGATTAGAGTATCCCAAAAGTGTAAAGTGTACTCACTCAGCTACTAAGTTATAAACCCTAAACCCTAAACCCTCAGCCCTAAACCCTAAACCCTAAACCCCAAACCTAAACCCTAAACCCTACATCCTAAACCCTAAACCCTAAACCCATAGAGCTTTGCCAGTTCCACCTGTCGAGTCTCAAGCCCTGTACAACGCGCTGCCCAGGAATGGCGACGCGCGCATCAATGACCTGCTGTGGCTCGGCTTGCTCTGGGGTTTACGGTATAGGGTGTTTGGGGTTTGGGGTATTTTGTCTTTCCCTACTACCCCCCCTCTGTACAACCCCCCTAGTTTCCCCCTCTTAAGTAACCTGAATTAGGCTTAATTATCCCAAAAAAGCTTTAACTATGCAAAAAAACCTAGGAGGGGTAGTAGGGGAACCCATGGTTTGGGGGTGGTGGGTTTGGGTCATAGGGTCGGCGTCGGTGATACTAAGGGCTTGCATAGACCTTAGGGGCTTTAAGGATTCGCTGGCTGAGGTGTTGGGGCTTCGGGTTTAGGATTTAGGGTTTAGGGTTTGGGGTTTAGGGTTTAGGGTTTAGGATTTAGGGTTTAGGGTTTGGGGTTTAGGGTTATGTGGCACTTGGATTGGGTAGCAGGGTTCTGCAGACGGCACGCATAGGGCGGCGACACTACGCAAGAGAACAGAGATCTGGGCTTAGAAGCTCGACCCAAGACTAGCCTGGGACTAAGCAGGGCGCTCTTTTTGGGCTAAAGGGTGTTTTGGGGGGGGGGAACTTAATCCCTAAAACCAGGGAATGAGAGCCTACTTTAGGTCCTAGAAAGGCATTTAGGGTTACAGCTATCATCCAGCACCCGAGGCCCTGATCTTCCAATAAGCGGGCCAATCTTAGCTTGTATATTTGGGCTATGAGAAAGATAGGTAACTCTACCCTACACTCCCTCTTTGCAGGGTTGATTGATGGGCACTAGAAGGGCCTAATAGCCCATCCTGGTTTTGGGGGGGCGTTCCAGGCAAAAGCCTCCAACCCTCAACCCTCAACCCTCAACCCTAAACCCTAAACCCTAAGCCCTAAACCCTAAACCCCAGGAAGCTTTGCGGGCGTCTGCCTTGCCCAGCAAGTCGGTGAGCAGCAAATCGAAGGTATTCCTCTTGGGGCTTGGGCTTTGGCGGCTTAGGATGTAGGCGAAAAGGATTTAGGCCCAAACCCTAAACCCTAAACCCTACACCCTAAACCCTAAACCCTAAACCCTAAACCGCCCTCAGCTGCTCCTTGTCGGCGTAAAGGATGGCGTCAGCAGCCCTGCGATGAAGGCGTAGCTGCCAGGCGCCAGCGTACTCGGCACATTGCTGCGCTTCGGGTTTAGGGTTTAGGGTTTAGTGTTTCGGGTTTAGGGTTTAAGGTGGCGGGGATCTTTCGTGAGGCAATTTCATGGCCCCCCACAAAGCCTACCCCGTTCCTTAGGGACCAAGCGAAACCATAGTCCCCATGCTGTGATCATCCTTAAGGCAGAAAGATCTTTTCGTCCTCAAGCCCCAAGCGCTAAGCCCTGCGCCCTACGCCCTATAAGCCCTAGGCCCTAATCCTCAAGCCCTAAGCCCAAATCCTAAACCTGAAACCCTAAGCCCAAACCCTGAACCGCAAACCCTAAACCCTAAACCCTACATAAACCCTAAACCCTGGAACCGAAACCCAAACCATACCCGAAGTTGCAGGGTTAGGGCTACTTGGGATTGAGAGCTCGAGCTACCATTAGGTTCGAAGCTTCGATGGCTTGGGAAGCTTGAAGTTCAGGGTTCATAGGGTTTAGGGTTTAGGGTTAGGGCTTAGGGTTTAGGGTTTAGGGTTAGGGCTTAGGGTTTTCACGTCTTGGGGCTTTTCTGAGGGGGAGCAAAGCGCAAGAAGCTGCCGCCAAGAAACATGTTGATACCTGGGCTGGCATACAGCGCTTTGCACCGTAGTCTACTACTTGCTTAAGAGCCTCCCCCCCCCTCCAAAAAAAAAACAAAATACGAATCCCAAAATTACCCTTGCAAAGAAGAATGGTTTCTTATTGTTTGGGGAGGGCTCTTAAGCAATTCGTAGTAGTTGATTCTGACGAGCCATGCAATGCCCAGAGGTCTTCAAGCCCAACCCAACACCAAACCCCCATGAACCCGAAACCTTGAGCCTTGAACCCTAAACCGAAAACCCCTAAACCCTAAACCCTAAACCCTAAACCCTAAGCCCTAAGCCCTAAGCCCTGAGCTCTCAGTCGCTCTGCCCCGAAGCCCTAAGCGCCCAAGCCCGATGAAAGGCCATGAAGCCTCGTTTCGGGCTTAGGATGAAGGGGCTTAACGCTTGCAGCACTGGGGTTCGTCGCGTCATTCCAAAATCTTCCTTCGCACGGATTATTAGTATTGTTGATATTAGCAAATTAATATTTTTGAATATTATTCGTATTAATAATATCATTATGTTAACATGTTGTAATATGACTAGTAGTATTAATATTATTATGTTATTCATGTAGATAGACATAATGACTGCCAGGGAAAAGCCCTCTAGCTGTAAGTAGATACGAGCCTCTAGCGAGCCGACATCAAGTCCCTTACCTTTAGGGTTTAGGGTTGAGGGTTTAGGGTTCAGGATTCAGGGTTCAGGGGTTCAGGGGTTCAGGGGTTCAGGGGTTTAGGGGTTTAGGGGTTTAGGGGCTTAGGGGTTTAGGGGTTTAGGGTTTAGGGGTGTAGGGGTTTAGGGGTTTAGGGGTTTAGGGGTTTAGGGGTTTAGGGGTTTAGGGGTTTAGGCGTTTAGGGGTTTAGGGTTGAGGAGTGGGGGCCCACCCCGCCCATAAGCCAGTACTGTAGTGGAGAAAAGGTCAACCGCTTGGATTTTTTGAGGGATGCAAGAGGCGCTTCACCCCCTAAACCCTAAACCCTAAACCCTAAACTCTAAACCCTAAACCCTAAACCCTAAACCCCAACCCCCGAAGCCAGTTGAGATGCGAAGTCGGATGCCATCCCCTCGGCTGTCGCACGAGGAGAGGCCCGGCAGGAAGAGGGCGGCGAAACCTCGGGGAGCAGAGGCTGGCCAAAGGTCTTGTAGCCCTAAACCCTAAACCCTAAACCCTAAACCCTAAACCCTAAACCCTAAACCCTAAACCCTAAACCCTGAACCTCAAACCGGAAACCCCTCACCAGGGGGCGCATGGGGTTCAGGGCCTGGTTTCTTGCGTTTGGCAGGGTTTAGGGTTTATGGCTTAGGGCTTAGGGTTTTGTTCAAGATTCGGGGCTTGCAGGGGCGGCCGGAAAGGCTTCATCCAGGCTCACATGGTCAGTTCTCTAAATTAGGGTCCTTTTTTGGGGATACCCTAAATATTAAGGGGTCGCCTTATAATAAGGCCCTTAAACAGAACAATACTTTTAGAGAAGCTACGACACTAGACCTCGGAACCCTGAACCCTAAAGCCGAAACCCTAAACCTAGGGGATCTTCCGAAGCCTCGCACGCGCACCGGGTGAACAAAGCTTTCAAAGGGCCAGTTCGGCCCAAAAAGCACTGAGACCCCAACCCTCATCCTCAAAGCAGGACGCCCGGTAGATTTCGGGCGCAATCACCTGGGGTTAAGGGTGTAAGGTTTATAGGGTTTAGGGTTTACGGTTTAGGCTTTAGGGTTGAGGGCTTCGGGTTTAGGGCTTGGGGGGGAAGGGAGGGGAGGTGGGGGGCAGGGGGGGGAGCGGAAGGACGTCAAATCGTAAAGAACCTCCCAAGTCACTGGAGTTTAGGGCTAAAGTCCCCAAATCCACTGAGCTTTCAATCAAACGGCTGCAAGAGCAAGCCGCCAGCTTGTCGCGCGAAGCCGAAACCCTAACCCGAAACCCGAAACCCGAAACTCTAAACCCTAAACCCTAAACCCTGAACCCTAAACCACAATCCACAAACCGAGCGAGCCGAACAGCCCTAAGCCTTATAAGCAGCCCGGGTTCGAGGCTTTCGGTTTTTATAGTGCATACCTTGAGAACCCAAGGCCTACTTTTTTGTAGGTTTGGGTGTAGGGTTTAGGGTTTAGGGTTTGGGGTTTAGGGTTTAGGGTGTAGGGTTCAGGGTTTAGTGTTTAGGGCTTAAAACTAGAAAATCCCTCATTATAGGATTCCTAGGTAACCTACAAAGTAGTAGGCTTTGGGTTCTCAAGGTCGGGACTCTAGGGGCTTGTGGGTTTCGGGCTTCGGGTCTTGGCCGCAACCCTAAACCCTAAACCCTAAACCCTAAGCCCCGCCTCCACGTAGCCCCCGCCCATGAGGGTCTGGGCCGTGCGAAAGTGCACAAAGAGGTGGACCACCTTACTTGGAGGTTCATGGGCACGCACTTGGTAGCCCAGTTTAGGGTTTAGGGTTTCGGGTTTTGCGTTTAGGGCAACTCATAACCCGAAGTATAGCTGCACGTACAAGTCCCCTGAGTGCCCTAAGTAGGCTACAAGTACAGCTACGGTACCCATGAACCTCCAAGTAGGCCTTCATTGCCTCAAATGGTTCGATAGGGAGGCTCCTGAGCTCCTCCTATGTCCCTTATTTCTAAATAGACCCGGACCCATGAAGGGACACGTTGAGGGAGATGATTAGCCCCTATTGCAACTTGCTAAGTCTCGTTTGGCCCTGAATCCTGGGGCTACTTTGAAAGGGACGGGGGGGGCCGGGGGTTTCCCCTGGTTTAGGGTGAAAGTGTTCTGCTAAGGGTCCAAAAGCAACGATTTTGGCTAAGGCCTGAGAAGTTGTGTGTTAGATGATTTCGGGTTGCCCCTGAACCCTAAACCCTACACCCTAAACCCCTGAACCCTAAACCCTAAACCCTAAACCCTAACCCCTGAACCCTAAACCCTAAACCCTAATCCCTGAACCCTAAACCCCGAACCTTAGTTGGGGTTTTTGGGGCTCGGAGCCTCCCCTGAGCCTCAGACAGAGGATGGGACCCCACCATAGTTGATGGTGGCCTCCTAGCCAACGGACACAGGGCGTAGGGTTTAGGGAATAGGGGTTAGGGTTTAGGGACTAGGGTTTAGTAGTTTAGGGTTTAGGGTTTAGTTCTCTAAACCAGGGTCCCTGCAGCCTTGTACTAAGGCCCTTAGAAGGGACCATCACTTAGAGAAGCTACCACATGGTTTCAGGGCGTTTATAATTTGGGCTGCTTGTTGGGGAATGTGCCCTAAAGGGTAGGGGCCGCCTCGTACCACAATTTTGAGAAGTTACCCGCACGGTTTCAGGGTTTTAGGGTCTAGGACACGAGCCTGTGCAACAAGGAGGCGATGCGCAGAACTCATTGCCAGGTTCATTAGGTCTGGGTTATTCTGGGCTGGGATTTTTTAGGGCTTAGGGTTTAGGGTTAAGGGTTTAGGGTTCAGGGTTTCGGGTTGAAGCAAGAAAAGCCGTGCACGGCAATAGCCCCAAACGTTCGCATGAACTGCAGCGCATGCCACAGTCCCAAGCCAAGCATCACACCACACATCTGAAACCCTTAGGCCTTAGGCCTAAACCATGATCCCCGAACAGCCCTTAAAATGAGCTCTCGGTCCTCAAAAGGGCAAACATAGATGAACGTGCCTACATACGTGCCCCCTACAAGCCCCCCTAAACGCTATCAAGTATACCGACTGTACAGATCCCCCACGCCCTAAACCCTAAAACGCCGACCCTAACCCAAAGCTTTCAACGCAGCTTGTAAACCCCCAAAGTATCCCTGAAGATGCCCTAGTCAGGCTCATTACCTGGCATCTGCCAGAAGGGGAACCCCAACTCAGCGACTGTAGGGGCCCACTTAAGTAGAATGGCAATTCTTTAAACCCTAAACCCTAAACCCTAAACCCAAAACCCTAACCCTAAACCCTAAACCCTAACCCCTCTTATGCTTCCACAGGATACAACCTTGGGCTGGAAGCTCAAAGCTACTGACGCGCACAGACTGAACATCAGCAACTCTTTTTAGAGGCGCTGACTGGAAGTCAGAATGAGAAGCAACAATATAATGCACCCCCAAGCCGCGGAGGTGCCTTTTTAGCCTCTAAGTGATTTCAGGGTTTAGGTTGGGCCCCAAGAACCCTAAACCCTAAACCCTAAACCCTAAACCCTAAACCCTAAACCCTAAACCCTAAACCCTAAACCCTAAACCCTAAACCCTAAACCCTAAACCCTAAACCCTAAACCCCAGAAGCTTGCGCTTGTTGACTCCTCCATGGGAGTGACGCCAAAGCCACCGGAGAGACCCCAGCCGAGCTCCGCCTAAAAAAAGAAGGGCGGACATGTAGGGTTTAGGGTTTAGGGTTTAGGGTTTAGGGTTTAGGGTTTAGGGTTTAGGCTTTAGGCTTTAGGCTTTAGGCTTTAGGCTTTAGGCTTTAGGCTTCTGGGAGGGAGCAGGGCTTTGGATTTAGGCCTTTAGGCGCTTACGGATGTAGGATTTAGAGATGAAAATGGGCCCCTTGTGGGTACTGTGAATATGATAGAGCCCCGCATGAGAACTGCCCTGGGTTTTGGGAATTGGGGGCTCAGGGGTTGGGGTTGGCTAACACTGCGGCACTTGCTTGCCCTGAACCCTAACTTCAAGATGGTTTTTTTTCTGGGGGGGATGAGATAGGGATTCGGCGTGTTCCTTAAACCCTAAACCCTAAACCCTTCAGCTGCTTGTACGCACCGGGGGGCTTTCCATTCAGGCTTGGCAGTGTAGAGGAGCTCAAGGAGGAGATGAAGGACGAAAGAATACAGGGTTTCGGGTTTACGGTTTAAATTTAATTACGGTTCAGAGGTTTAGGGAACAGGGTTTGTAGGGTTGAGGGTTTGGGCTTGGGGGTTTAGGGTTCAGGGAACAGGGTTTGTAGGGTTTAGGGTTTCGGGTTTTTGGTTTATGGTTCAGAGTGGTTTGGGGTTTATAGGGTTTAGGGAACAGGGTTCCTAAATTGCATGGCCTCGCCGGACATCGCGCGAACGAGCCAGGTATTGCCCGCAGCCTTGCACGTGCAAACCCAAAACATACCCCAAGCTGTACCTCAAGGCTCCTCTGTAGTGCCTTACCAATGTACTAACCCAACAGGGAAGTACATTAAGAGCCTTTGGGTAAGCTCTCTAAGACCCTAAGCCCTAAACCCTAAGTCCCAAAGCCCTGAACCCCAAACCCTAATTAAACCCCCGGCTTAAACGCTCAAGCTTAAACCCTAAGCTCCAAAGCCCTAAGCCCCGAAAGCTGGATGCCTCTGCCGCAAGCTGCGCTGGTGCCTCGGCGACCAGGGCCGTCTCTGCGCGACCTGATGCGGGACCCCACATGGGGGGGGTTTTAAGAAAATGCTGGTTTAGGGTTTAGGGTTTAGGGTTTAGGGTTTAGGGTTTAGGGTTTAGGGTTTAGGGTTTAGGGTTTAGGCCGGGTTTAGGGTTTAGGGTTTAGGGTTTAGGGTTTAGGGTTTAGGGTTTAGGGTTGAAGGTTCGGAGGTATTCTCTTTGACGGCTCATGACCGTGCCAGCGTGCAGCAGCTGCTTTCAAGTCGCCATGGATCAGCCCCGAATCAGACCACAGGTGCTTCCAGGCATGAGCTAGCAGTTCCCCTACCTACCGCTCCTCTTTACTACGCGACCCAGCTTCACCCCAGAATTAAGGCTATTTCGGGATGATCAAGCCTAATTGAACCCTAAACCCTAAACCCGAAACCCTAAACCCTAAACCCTAAACCCTAAACCCTAAACCCGAAGAGGGGACTTCAGGGTGGGAACCTAGCAGGTGTACAGTCAAGGGGGGTAGTAGGGAAGCCCGTGACCACTGCAGAAGCATTGGCCAAAATTGGCCCGTGGCATTAAAAGCTTTTCTCCTGTTTCAGTTAGTGGGTTTAGGGTTTAAGGTTTAGGGTTTAGGGTTTAGGGTTTCGCAGCATGCGCCTTCCTGCGACGGTCTGCGCAAGACTGCACCTCAAACACGAACCTGTGCGCTCTAGCCGCCGTCGGTCCTTGCTCTCAAGAACCTGTCCCATTCTGGTCTTGGCCTGGTTTAGGGCTTAGGGCTTAGGGTTTAGGGTTTAGGGTTTAGGGTTTGGGGTTTGGGGTTTGGGGTTTGGGGTTTGGGGTTTGGGGTTTGGGGTTTGGGGTTTGGGGTTTGGGGTTTGGGGTTTGGGGTTTAGGGCTGCTCAAGCTGAACGTTCGCAGCACTAGCATACAGACCGTGATGTCACTGCAACGAAACCGCCAGCGTAATCCGAGGAAATTGCCGAGTACGCTCATCGCGCTTCGCCCAGGCTCCGAATAAGAGGTTCACAGCATTTAGGGGAATATTTGGGGCACCATGGGCCACAGCATAAGTCTCCTGAAGTGGCCCTTGAGTACCCTGAACATAAGACAGCCCGGTCGAAGAATCAAATGATTCAAATGAACTCACAGCCCTAAATTTAGGCCACAAAATATACATCCCAGCGATGCCCCGAAATTACAGCAGCCCGTAACCGAGCGGTGCTTTTTTGCCCATTGAATCAGGAATGGGTTCCGTCATCAAGCACCAGGATCGATTGAGAGTTGCCCGAATAGAGAGGCCTGAATAATTAGAACAGGGTTTTGGAGGTTGTGATAGTATTGACAAACAGGGACAAAAAGAGAAATACTCGACCCCTACAGTAACAAGTGCTACCTCGTAAGTGCAAACCCCCTCCCCCCACAACCATTGCAAGCCCTGAACCCCCCCCCCCCCCACCCCCCCTAAGGCCTTTTTCAAAACCCACCCACCGTCACATGGGGGGTTTACGAAAATAAGGGACCCCTCATAAAGTAGGCTTCCCTTATAATAAGGACCCCAATAAGGTACCCCAATTGTTTTTGGAAAACCCTTCCCTTATAACAAGGACCCCAATAAGGTACCCCAATTTTGGAAACCCCCAGATCTATCCTTTATCATAGGATCTCAGAAGGGCCCCAAAAGGGTTTAGGGTCCAGGGTCATGAGGTTGCTCTTCAAGGTTTTTGGGTCCCTGTACATCCCATTCAGGGGAGGCCTGCTGCAGCACCTCCAATTTGCCTCGAGGCTTTGGGGGGGTGTAGGGGTTAGGGGGCTTGAGTGTTAGAGGGTACAACAAGGTTTAGGCTTTAGGGTTTAAGCGTGTAGGAGTTAAGGGCCCAGGTTAAGAGACCCAAAACTGTAGGGGATCGGGCTTTTGTTTAGGTTCTTAATGCTTAGGCGACCTTAGGGTTGTGGGCTTGCGGTTTACGGTTTAGGGTTTAGGGCTTTGGGGTTTAGGGTTTCGGGTTTAGGGCTTTGGGGTTTAGGGTTTCGGGTTTCGGGCTTTGGGGGGTGCTTAGAGTTTCGGGTTGTTTGGGGGTTACGGCGGGGCGTTGGGAACCCCAAATCCCAAAACCTCACACCCCAAACCTTGAAAGCTTGTACGAAAGCCAGAAACCCTAGAAGCCCGAAAGCTTGTACCCTAAACCCTAAGACCCTAAAATCCTGAAGAGCCCCAGGCCCGACACCCCCGAAGCACCTAAAGCCTTAATCCCTGAAGAGCCCTAAGCCCTGAGACCCCGAGAACCCCGAAGAGTCTTTGACCCTAAACTCTAAACCCTAAACCCTAAACCCTAAACCCTAATCCTAAACCCCAAACAAACCCAGAAGCCCTGAACGACCCAAGTGGGTTCCGAAATCCATGCGTTCCTAAACCCCAAACCCCAAATCGCGAACCCAAAGCCCTAAACCCTAAACCCTGAACCCTAAACCCCTAACCCCTAACCCCTAAACCCTAAGCAGGCGAGCTGCAAGGATGCGGCGAAGGCCCGGTCTCCCCGCCGGCAGGCTAAGACCTCCGGGAAGATGGGTTTAGGGTTTCGGGTTTCGGGTTTAGGGTTTAGGGTTTAGGGCTAGGGTTTAGGGTTTGGGGTTTAGGGCGTAGGGTTTAGGGTTGGGGCAGACGGCCCGGACCGCTGCATGGACCGCCAGCACCGAGGTCCGTGCTGCAGGCTTTGCAAGGCATCCCAGTACGCCTGGAAGTCAGTCAACAGAGTATCCTCCTTGGTGGGCCCTAAACCCTAAACCCTAAACCCTGAACCCTAAACCCTAAACCCTAAAGCAGTTCGAGCAGGCTCGCTTACCGTGGCTCATCCTCCACAGAGGGGAGCCACAACCGCCGCGCGCAAAGCATGCTTGTAGTCGTGGCCTTCCGGCAACCCCACAAACCCTAAACCCTAAACCCTAAACCCTAAACCCTGAAACCCTGAAACCCTGAAACCCTAAACCCTAAACCCTAAACCCTAAACCCTAAACCCTAAACCCTAAACCTATCTATTTTGGCAATAGTGACACAGGCTATTGTGTCTGAAGTCTGCTCGTCCCGGGATCAGGGCAACCCTACAAACCCGAACCCTGCCGCTGGGGGTTAGGGTTTTGGGGTTCTTATAGGGTAGATCAGGGTTTAGGGTGTAGAGTTTTGCGTTTAGGGTATTTCGGGTTAGGGCTTAGGGGTTAGGGTATCTAGGGGTTCGGTTTAGGGATTATTAAGGATTAGGGTTTAGGCTGTACAGTTTTGGGTTCTTAGGGCGTTTAGGGTTTAGAGTTTTGGGCTTAGGGTATTTAGAGTTTTGGGCTTAGGGTGTTTAGGGCTTACGGTTTACAGTTCTGGGTTCTTAGGACGTTCAGGGTGTAAAGTTGGTCTTAGGGTGTTTAGGGTCTAGGGCCTAGGGTTTGGGGTTCAGACTTCTGTGTTCTTAGGGTGTTTCGGGCTTAGAGCGTATCTAGGGTTTAGGGCTCAAAGCTTAGAGTGTTGGGTTCTTTGGGTATTTAGGGTTTAGGGCTTAGAGTTTTTTGGGCTTATGGTGCTTCGGTCCCGGTTTAGGCGAGGGACTGGGTTTTGGAATTCGGGGTAATTAGGGATTAAGCCACATCCCCCCAGTAACGACAGAGTGACGCTTCGGAAGTCCTACTTCCTAGGCCCAAGAGCGACCCAGAAAAAAGGGCACCTTTTTTGGTTTAAGGAGGCTTATCAGGGAGCCTGAGCCCGAGAAGAATGGAATAAGGGCCTGCTCCGGGTCCTCGTTTCTGAGGCTTCGGGGTTCAGGGTTTCGGGTTTTATAGGCTGTGTGACAACGCAAACTCTGGGCTTATAGACATGACACTCCAGTTGCGACTCGCAAACTATGCCAAGGCAAACCCTCCTCGATCCTACGCCCAAGGTCAACTCGACATACTGTCGCAGGGTGCTGTGGCTGAGGCTCAAGGCTTCTGGGTGCTAGTTAATATAAAAGTCTGAACCCTAAACCCTAAACCCTAAACCCTGAGACCTTAGACGTCTTCATGACATGAAGTAAGCATAACTTTGTTCAAACCAGAGCTCCTGGATTCAGGGGCGCTGGCCTCCGTGGGTTAGGGTTGGATGAGGACTTTGTTAAGGGGTTCAGGGTTCAGGGTTTAGGGTTTAGGGTTTAGGGTTGGAGAAGCTGGGAAACTGCTGGGAACAGTCTTAACCCGGAAAGGGGTAGGAACAGGATCTCGGTCGGGCCTTTTGGAAATTGACACGGTTCCCTGCACGAGGAGGCCTCCTGAATCGAAAGGCCTCCAGCAAGGGACCCTAAACCCTAAACCCTACACCCTAAACCTAAAAAAGGGACCCTGGGACCCTAGACCCCCAAACATCCCAAACCTGAACCAGGAAGAGCTCCAAGCGGATGCTTAGAATGTCTAGGGTTTATCTAAGCTTGGAACCACGGGCCCTTCGTATGGTCCCCTTACCCTTGTTATAGGGATCCGAAGTATCAGGCCCTTACTATGTACAGTGTATGTACGGGCTCTGTGTAGCAAGGGACCAAAAGTATGGGCACCCTAGACCACTATTTGCTTAAGAACACCAAGAATAAACGATAATCCCTACGTTACTCTTAAAAAGGAAGAAAACATATTTTTGTCGGAGTTCGTAAGCAACTAGTAGTAGATGTTTAAGTTTCGGGGCCCCATGGGCCTGGGATGTGACCGTGAGTGGATCCCGAAGGCAGTTCACGAGGTCGAAGATGAAGCCTTCGCAGGCGCATGCATGGGAGAAGGCTGCTAAGCCCCTAAACCCTAAACCCTAAACCCTAAACCCGAAACCCGAAATTCCAAACCCTAAGGCCTAAGCCCTAAACCCGAAATCTCAAACCCTAAGCCCTAAACCCTATACACCCAAAACCCTGAATTAGATGCCTACCTTGGGTGTTTTGGCATGAGAAGTCGACACACCCAGCCCTCCACTGCCAAAAGCTTCAACTCCAAGATCTTCCAACCTAAGCCCTGATTCGGGTTTAGGGTTTAGGGTTTAGGGTTTAGGGTTTAGGGTTTAGGGTTTAGGGTTTAGGGTTTAGGGTTTAGGAACAAACCAAAAACCTGAATTCCAGCAACCCTCCTCCCAAAAACTCCCAAGCCCCAGACCCCCAAACCCTTACCCCCAAACTCCACAAGCCCGGAACCCTAAAGCCCTAAGACCCTCAACCCTGAACCTTAAACACACAACCCCCCACCCTAAACCCTAGCTCTAAACCCTAAAGCCCTAAACCCCAACCCTAAACCCTAAACCCTGAAGCCCTAAACCCTAAACCCTAAACCCTAAATCCCTAAGCCCTAAACCCTGAATCCCCAGACTGGCAGCCTCTGGGCGCGAGGAGGATGAGGCTGTCAGGGAGGGCGCCTGGGGCAGAACAGCTGGGTTTTGGGTTTGGGGTTTATGGGATTTGTAGGGTTTGGGGTTTCGGGTTTAGGGTTTAGGGAAGTTTAGGGTTTAGGGTTTAGGGTTTAGGGTTTAGGCCTTAGGGAAGTTTAGCGTTTAAGGTTAGGGAAGTTTAGGATTGAGGGTTTAGGGGATTTTGGGAAAGGCGAGGGTCTTTAGGGGCTTCAGGTTTTAGGAGGTTTTAGGAACTTTGGGGCTTTTCCGAGGGGGGGGGGGGGGTTGGAGTGTTTATTAGGGGGGTAAGGAGTCAAAGGCATTTTGGGGTTCGGTGGGTGGTAGGGTTTCCATGAGGGCCCAAAACCCTATTTAGTATGGTGTTTCGAGACCCGAATTCCAGAACAGCATCCCTAAACCCTAAACCCTAAACCCTAAACCCTAAACCCTAAACCCTAAACCCTAAACCCTTAACCCTAAACCCTAAACCCCAATACTACACATGGATCCTCTGGGTTCTTTGGGTGCGCTGAGAACAGCTCCCACCGGGGATAACCCCTTTGCTTCATCGTACGTCAGCCGCAACCAGGGTGAAGACGGGAAGCCCAGCTTCAGGGTTTGGGGTTTAGGGTTTAGGGTTTGGGGTTTAGGGTTTAGGGTTTGGGGTTTAGGGTTTTGTCGGTTTGGGCTTTGGGGTGTAGGGTTTTGTCCGGTTTGGGCTTTGGGGTTTAGGGTTTGGGGCCTAATTTCAGCGGCTTCTTTTCCCCGAATGCCAGGCGGTCTGACCATTCGCCGGCAGCTTTGGCAAGGGCACGATTGGCGTAGGACACGAGGTTCCTCCAGCCGCGGATGAACCCGAATTACACCGGTTTAGGGTTCAGGGTTTAGGGCTTAGGGTTTAAGGTTTAGGGCTCACATTTGGGCACCCTCAAGCCAAAACAATTTCAGTCCGCCGGTGTGGAAGAAGGGCTTCGGGTTTCGGGTTTCGGGTTTCGGGTTTCGGGTTTAGGGCTTTTCTACCGAATGCAACGGGTCCATTACAAGAAGTCTTAGATCAGCCGTTTTTTTGGGGGCGGGGGGGAGATCAGCAACTTGTAGGGTAGAAGAGCTTATAGGGCTTTGGGTGTAGGATTTCAATGTCTGCGCTGTGAGAAGCCCTACGAAAACCTGAGCCCCAAGATTTCGCTCTGAGCGTCATCGTGCCGTAGATCACGACGTACTCCGGGAGCGTGGAGAAAACGAGATCGCACTGTGCGATGTACTTTGTGCCTTGCTTGGAGGTTCATGGTACTTCTGAACCAATGCTAACTCTAGCCCACCTATAAGCCCCTTAAGTGCCCATTCTCAAAACCCTAGAGCTCTACACCCCTAAGGCCCGAAAACCCATACCGCCTCCTTCACACCCTACGCCCCACACCCTAAAACCTCTAAAACCTCAAAACCCTAAAACCCTAACAACTCAACACCCTCAAACCCTCAAAACCTAGAGCTTAAACCTCCCCATACGTAGACCCTAAACCCTAAATCTCTAACCCCCAAGGGACGTGCCTTGCAACACCGGCGAGCCCTCGTGCCAAGGGCTACTGGGATGCCCCCCATGGAAGAAGCAGAGCGCGCTACCTGCTTTCGCGGTCCTTGGCTGGGAGATGGGGGATGTGGGGCTTAGAGGGCTTAGGCGAGTTTTGGGTTTAGTGTTAGGGTCTAGGGTTCAGGGCTTAGGGTTGAGGGTTTAGGGTATAAGATGAGGCTAGAAAATGGAGCTGTTTATTTCGGGTATCGAGAGGGACCCGGCCCGTAAGCCTCAGAGGTTCTCATAGGGACCTCCCTCCCCCGAACCCAGTCCCAAGACCTCCTAACCGCCCGCAATTAACCAGGGAAGCCCTGAGGAACTACTTTACTTGGAGGTTCATGCTACTTACTGTGCTCTTAGCTGTACGTATAGCCATATTAGGGCACTTAAGGGGCTTATATTTTGGTTATAAGTACAGTTGCAATTCCCATGAACCTTCAATGTGCCCAAGCAAGGAATTCCAACACCCCTGACGCAACCGATGGAGTTGGTTCAGGGCGTGGCGATATTTCGGACCACCATGCGTAAAGTTAGGGCTTCAGACTCGAAGCAGGTTTTGGGTTTAGGGCTTATCGGGCTTCAGGGTCACCATATTAGGCCCCTAAACAGCTCCTCCAACTCCAGAAGCCGTAACGGCACCCTACAACCTAGACCCCAAACCCCTAAACCCTACACCCTAAACCCTACACCCTAAACCCTAGGACGCCCTACAGTCATCCGAGCCGCACTTTGGCGCTGACGCTCATCTTCCCAGGTCCCCGTGCGTCGAAAAAGGTGGTCTCCCCTGCGCGCCGTAGGTGTTTCGAACCCTCCCTAGGAGGGTTTAGGGATTCAGGGTTCTCCGAAACCCTAAACCCGAAACCCTATAGGTAAACCCCAAACCCCAAACCCCCAAACCCTAAACCCTAAACCCCCAACCCAAACCCTCAAGCTGCCAAAGCCCCTGACGTCCCCTCCTTAGGTCGGGCTTCATGACTCTCATTTATGCAGGGTGAACAACAACCGGAACTCTGGTTTAGGGCTGAGGCTCAGGGCTTGGGGTTCAGGGTTTAGGGTTTAGGGTTTAGGGTTTAGGGTTTAGGGTTTAGGGTTTAGGGTTTAGGGTTTGAGGGTTTAATGGTTTAAGGGTTTAGGTGCTTGGGTCTTGGGGTTTAGGGAGCCTTTTTGGGGCTCCTGTCACACGCGGCCCATTGAAAGATTAGCGAGTGAGGAGGATTGGTGTTATAGATGTGCACCAGCAACCACATCCTAGACCCAGGAGTAACCTAGGAATGAAAAGGATATTTCTTTTGGGTTCAAGGGGATTATATGGGAACCCAACCCTGAAAAAAGGAAATGAGGGCCTAGTCCGGGTCCTGAAATCGCTCCAACGAAGCGAGCTCAATGGCAACTCTCCAACATTTGATTTCACGACGCAGTCATGATGATGATGATGATGATGATGATGATGATGACGATGACGATGACGATGATGATGACGACGATGACGATGACGATCATCATGACGATGCTGATGACGATGATGACGATGACGATGACGATGACGATGACGATGATGATGATGATGATGATGATGATCTGCGCGTGTTTTCTTCTTCAGATAACCATCTTCCTCATCGAGCTCGTGTAAAACTACGTTGCAACTGCACATCTGCCACCCTTACATTTGCACTATGCACTACACCCCTTGTTCGAAAGCGAGGTCTCAAATCTAAACCTCTCACCCCTAAGCCCTAACCCCTAAGCAAACAAATAAAACCTAAACCGCTCCAGCCCAAAAGCCTACACCCTAAACCCGAAGCCAAAACGTATAACATGGTCTCAGGTGATCCTATGGCCTCCTTCGAAGTCGTCGTTCAAGTACAAGAGGCACCTTGTAGATGGGGGTTTCGATTTGGGGGGGTTAGGGATTTAGGATGGTTTAGGCATTTTGTTGGGGGGAGTTTATGGTCTTTCGGGGTTCGGGTTTTAGCGGTTTGGGGTTTGGCTAGGGTTTTTTATTTTTTTTTGGGGGGGGGGGGGGGGGGGTGGGGTTTTGGGGGTTCTAGTGTTCGGGGCTTAGCTTTTTTTAAGGAGGATTTAAAGCTCAGTCCCTTTAGCGGTTTTGGGCTTTGGCGGTCGAGGGTTTTTGGGGTTTGGGGTTTGGGGGGGCTTACGTTTAGGGTTTAGGGTTTTGGGGGCCTAGGGTTTGGGGTTTGGGATTTGGGGTTAGGGGTCTGGGCATAGCCTTTTTGTTTGACAGGGTTAGGGCTTATAGGGTTTAGTAGTAAGGTCGTGCTTTTTGAGGGTTTGGGCTTATGGTAGCAAGCTCCTGCTTGTGGGAGTAGGGATTTAGAGCCCAGCCCTAGACACCTTTACACAGACAAGCGGAAACCCACACTTGGGCCCTGATCTGGTTTAGGGTTTAGGGTTTAGGGTTTAGGGTTTAGGGTTTAGGGTTTAGGGTTTAGGGTTTAGGGTTTAGGGTTTAGGGTTTAGGGTTTAGGGTTTGGGGTTTGGGGTTTGGGGTTTGGGGTTTGGGGTTTGAGGTTTAGGGTTTAAGGTTTAGGGTTTAGGGTCTAGGGTGTAGGGTCTAGGGTTTAGGGTTCAGGGTTTAGGGTTTAGGACCTTGCATACGGGGGGGACGGGGGGGGGGGGGGGGTGCTTGTAACACAACTTTGAGCTACACGAGTAAGTTACTGAGCCCTATATCCTAAACTGAGGGTGGCCTAACCCTAAACCCTAAACCCTAAACCCTAAACCCTAAACCCTAAACCCTAAACCCTAAACCCCATATCCTAAACTGAGATTGGTCTAACCATGCGAACAAACCCTTCTTCATGGGGCCTTTGTGCCATGAGCGCGATTGTGCAATGCCCCCTGGTTCTTAGTAGGGAATGAGGGAAGTAGGGGCCTGTATATACCCTTTAAGGGATTACGTAGGGCACCTCATCCCTAAACCCTAAACCCTAAACCCTAAACCCTAAACCCTAAAACCCTACTCAGAACCAGCCAGAATGTTGGTGGTTCAGGGTTGCGAGTTGAGAGCTCAGAGGGGCTTCGAGGCTTCGATCCCAGAGCGCCTCAGGAACAACACAAAAAAGCGGTGCCCTCTTCTAAAACCTAAACCCTCAACCCTAAACCCTAAACCCTAGACCCTAAACCCAAAGGGGGGGGGGGGGGGGGGTCTAAAGGGAACCAGAAGGGAACTAAAACCCTAAGCCCTAAACCCTCAACCCTAAGCCCCAGATGCGATGCCAAACTTAGGGTCTAGGGTTTAGGGTTTAGGGTTTAGGGTTTTAGGGTTTAGGGTTTACTCAACCCTAAACCCCCTAAACCCTGAACCCTTGAACCCGAAACCCGAAACCCCCAAGCGACAAGGAACCAAGGGCCAAGCTAGGTACGAGGGCTGCGGTTTCGGAGATGCTTTGCGCATAGAACCAAGGGTTGAGGATTCAGAAATTAGGCCTTAGGGTGTATAAATTAATAGGGTTGATAAATTTGGGTTTATCAGGTAATTAGGGTTTATGAACTAGGGGTTATATAAGGTAATTAGGGTATATAAATTAAGGTTTCGGGTTTAGGGTCTAGCGGTCAGGGTATAGGGATTGATTAATCTTGATGGGAGTTGAACTGCAGGCTTTTCATGTTTGCAGGGTTTAGGGTTTAACTAAGGTTTGGGTTTAGGGTTACTAGTTCATGGTTGGGATAGTATCAACAAATAGTTTTCTCTTACTTTTTGCTTCTAAGTACTCTTAAACATGTAAGATGCTACCCCACTATGACAAAGGAGTTAGTCGGGATTGCAGTCAGCATTCTGATTCTGGGCGGTGGCCGCTGCATCCTCCTGCTCCGACATGGCCTCTTCCTCCCTAAACCCTAAACCCTAAACCCTAAACCCTAACCCCTAAACCCTAAACCCTAAACCCTAAACCCTAAACCCTAAACCCTAAACCCTAAACCTCCTGGCCCTGCATGTCAGCCATGTCGTCCTTGCTCAGCTGCATCGTGCTGAAATCAAATCCTGGTTCGGGTCTTTATGTTCTCGCAGCTTCTGTACGTCCACCTTGTCCGCAGCGCTCCTGTCAGAGCACGAGAGACTCATCGCAGTCCGTCCCACGCCTTAGACTTGCCCTTCAAGCCACCTTCGTGGGGACAGGTGGCAGGTCTTTGGCAATTGCGCTGGTGAGAAGGGACTGCGAACTTGGCTGGGACTGAACATCCTGGCCCGATGTCAAAGTCCTGAGCAAAATTAACCCTAAACCCTAAACCCTAAACCCTAAACCCTAAACCCTAAACCCTAAGCCGCAAAGCAGGGCTCAAGTAGTCTAGCCGGAGCAGAGGTTCAACTCGGGTCAGCGCCATTTGTGGGAGAGTTAGGTTCCAGGATGACCGTAGGGTTTAAACCCTAGACTCTATACTCTAAACCCTAAACCCTAAACCCTAATCCCTAAACCCTAATCCCTAAACCCGAATTAAACCGTAAACCCGAAACCCTAAACCCTAAACCCTAAACCTAAAGCCGGGTGTAGGGTGTAGGATTTCGGGCAACTTCGGGGATGGGCCAATTGGGCAAACACAGTGCCAGCGAGGGCACGTCATCTGCGTAAACCGCTGCGAAGACAACACCTTAGTGGCTTGAGGATTCGAATGGGCTACTTGCTTTAAGTGTGTGTATACAGATACTTCCTACTAGCATTGCTATTTCTATGAAAGCTAATGTTTAAGTACTGATTTTGATGTTAATATTGAAGTTTCCGCGGTATTGGGTTCCCCTAAGCTGAACCCAAATCACTCTAAAACACCCTAAACCCTAAACCCCAGTAAACCCCAAACCCTAAACCCTACAAACCCGAAGCCCGCAAAAAGGAAAGGGGTTCTGGCAAGGTGTGACGCAGGGCATTCGGGGAAGAATCGCTGCGCAGCTGATGAACATCCCCGAGCCCGAGCCCTAATTTCGCAGCTGCTCACGGTTTCGTAGGGAAACGGGTAGAGGGGTTGGGGTTTAGGATGTCGGGCTTAGGGTGGCCCGAGAGTACCCAACGAAAAAAAAAAGGCTTCTTGATTTAAGGCGGCGCTTTAAGAGAACCCAAGCAGAAAAAAAACAAAAGGGAATAAGGGCCGACGCTGGGTCCTAAAGCTGCTCAGGGCTCAATGGCAGGCTTTTTGTCAAACAGCAAGCCTCACACTCAACCCCAAAAACCCCGAAATCCTACACGTGGAGCTGCTTCCGACACGCTCAAGCCCAGAACCTGAACCCTAAACCTAAACGCACCGAAACCCTAAACCCTGAACCCTAACCCCCCCCCCCCCCACAAAAAACAAAAACAACAAAAGCAAACACTGAAACCCGAACCCAAAACCCCAAAACCCCAAACACCCCTAAACCCTCCTCAGGAGTCTCTTCGTTGCTGAGTTCATAAGCCCCCAAAAGTTCACACTGCTCACTCAGCTACTAAGGTCTTGTGCGCACTTGGGCCCTGGCATCCGTGAGCTCACCTTGTTTGGTAAGGCCCTGGTAGGGCCATCCTCCATCGACCTGGTTGTGTCCAAAACCCCCAGTTCAAGGGCTGAGGCTCTGCAGTGCTTAGGGTCGATAGGGTGTAGGGTTTAGGGTTTGGGGTTTAGGGTTTAGGGTTTAGGGTGTAGGGTTTAGGGTTTAGGGTTTAGGGTTTAGGGTTTAGGGTGTAGGGCTAGATTTAAAGCATAGTATGCTTTAAGTCCTAGGTTTTTAGGAAAGTTTAGGTTTCGAGCCCAGGGGCAAGGATCCCCATAAGGTCCTCAAGTTGAACTATTGGCCCCCCTCGGATAGAGACACCTAAACCCTAAACCCTAAACCCGAAACTCCTAAACCCTAAACCCTTAAACCCCTAAACCTCTAAACCCTAAACCCTCTTCACGAATTTGCATCTTGGGGGAGGGTTCATGAGGTGCTTGTTGAAATTAATCAGGGAGGAGGGTTTCGGGCTAGGGTTTAGGGTTTAGGGCTAGGGTTTAGGGTTTAGGGTTTCGGGCTTAGGGTTCAGGGCTCAGGGATTCGGGATTAGGGTTTAGGGACGGCGCGCTGAGAGGAGTCGGGCTACGGGGCTGGCAGTCGGGCTCAAGTCAGAGGTGGCCATTAGGGTTTAGGGTTTAGGGTTTAGGGTTTAGGGTTTAGGGTTTAGGGTTTAGGGCTTAGTTGGGAGTGAAAGTGCCTCAATTTGCTAGCGCCTCAATCCCCTAAACTCTAATTCTGGTTGTCAGGCAGGCCCCCCCCAGAATCCACAATCATCCTGCACAAAAGGAAACAGCCAGATCTTGGGTTAGGGTTAGTTTAGGGTTTAGGGTTTAGGGTGTAGGGTGTAGGGTTTAGGGTTTAGGGCTTAGGGTTTAGGGTATACCGTTTCGGGCTAGGGTTCAGGAGGGCTAAAAATGGGCCAGGGGTTTGGGGGCTGTTTGAGATCTAACGTCTAAGGTTTAAGGTTGAGGGGCTTGTGACCCAAGAGTAGCCGAGGAAGAAAAAAGGGCGCCCTTTCTGGACTAAAGGGGCTTAGAAGGGAAGCTACACCCCCAAAAATTTGAAGACGGGCCTAGTCAGGTCTAAACCCTAAACCCCAAACCCCAAACCCCAAACCCCAAACCCTAATAAGGAAAAAGTGCCTAAACTTGTAGGATCATGCCGGGCGGCGTGCGGCTTGAACGTAGCGTTCGCTCCATACCTTAGCGCGGTGTCTGGCTGGTGCTTTCGAAGCCCCTAAACCCTAAACCCTAAACCCTAAACCCTAAACCCTAAACCCCAAACCCCAAACCCCAAGCCCTAAACCCTAAATCCTAAACCCTAACCCCCCCCCCCCCCTAAACCCTGAACCCTAAACCCTAATCCCTAAACCCTAAACCGACCCCTTAGATCTGTGGTGGAGGTCCAGGGGTTATAGGGTTTATAGGGCACGATGTATCGCCTTCAGAGGGTTTGGGGGGGGGGGGGGGGGGTTAGGGTTTAAGAAGCAACAAGAGGTCTACCAACCGCACCTTCTCTTTCTTTCCTCTTGTGGCTGCAAAAACATCTGAGAACGAGAACGATCTGGGTGTTGCCGAAACTAGAGGTACCTTATTGGGTTCCTGATCAGAAAGGAATCTGAACATTTGGGGGACTGTGGTAGGGGAAACCCTAAACCATAACCCCTAACTCCTAACCCCTAAACCCTAAACCCTGTTTTCAAAAAAATGGGCAGGCTCGGCTCCATGAGATTGCTGGGACCGCAAGAAACCCACGTGAAAACCCTACGAATCCGTCAAGGTTAAGATTTAAGGGTTTAGGGTTCTAAGCCTCCCCCCCCCAAAAAGAATACTAGTAGCACCAGTAAATATATTAAGTGATGCCAATAGTGCTGTAAAAATTGAATAAACAAATGAACAAAGACAAACATGAATGATAAAGAGGAGATGCCCCATATCGCCGAGTGCCCAAAGAAATCGTCCGGAAAACGAACAAAGTCGAAACGGTCACCACTAATTCCCCTAAACCCTAAACCCCCAAACCCGAACCCCTTTGAACCAAACTCGGAGGTTACACTCCTTGCATGGGTATTTCCCAAAATAGGGGTAATTACCCCTTTTATACCCCAAATGGAATAGAACCCCCTCAAAAGGACCCCCCCAAAAAAGGGCACGCCGTATCTTCGGAAACCAAGCCCTAAACCCTAAACCCCCACATCTCATTCCCTGCGCAAGATCGCAAAAAGGCAATCGCATCCTGCGTCCGGTGCTAACCCCAAAAGCGGCAAGAAGCTTGTAGATCCGCCAGCGTCCATTAAAGGCCTGCGCAAGCACTCTACTAAACCAAAAACCCTAAACCCTAAACCATAAACCCTGAACCAACCCCTACCTAGATCCTGATCTCTTTACCAGGCCCTCAAGACACTTCAAAGACATCTTGCATCGCACGCCTGCATAGCTCCTACAGGGTTTAGGGTTTAGGGTTTAGGGCTTAGGGTTTAGGGTTTAGGGTTTAGGATCCTTTCCTGTCAATCCCCTGTGTTGGCTTTACCTTTTTCATGAAACATTGAACATGCCACGAAGCCCAAACGTAGTGTAGCCATGAGAGGAGCAAAGTCGATGCAATTCCTGTACTGTGCCCTTGTTTTGGAGGGTGCAACAAATTTAGGGTTTAGGGTTTAGGGTTTAGGGTTTAGGGTTTAGGGGGATTTCGAACGTCTCCAGTTTGTTTTGTCAAAAGCCGCCAGGCTCGTGGGACACCAGGCTGACCGACACTCCACAAAAGGGGGTAGGGTTTAAGGTTTATATAGGGTTTAAGGGTTTCGGGTATAGGGTTTAAGGGTTTAGGGTTTAAGGTTTATATAGGGTTTAAGGGTTTAGGGTTTAGGGTTTAAGGTTTATATAGGGTTTAGGGTTTAGGGAGGCTGCAGGGCTGGCTTTTGAACCCTGCTGAGGGTCTGTAGACACTGTAGACCCCACAACTACCCCGACCCCATGCCCCCCGCCCCCTTCAAACCCTCAAACCCTGTTTAGGGTTTAGGGTTTAGGGTTTGGGTTTAGGGTTTAGGGTTTAGGGTTTAGGGTTTAGGGTTTAGGGTTTAGGGTTTAGGGTCAACTCCCCCCCCCAAAAAAAAAAAAAGACCCTTGCACTCGGCGGCCTCGGCCTGCGAGCCCCTCTCCCCTAGAGGCAGCTGCGACCCGAAGCGGGCGAAGATGGCGGAGGAGAGCTCCTCGGTTCAGGGTGCAGTGCTTACAGGGGGTTTAGGGTTTAGGGTTTTGGGTTTAGGGTTTGGGTATTTTAGGTGGTTTAGGGTTTTTGGGGGGTTTAGGGTTTAGGGTTTAGGGTTTAGGGTTTAGGGTTTAGGGTTTAGGGTTTAGGGTTTAGGGTTTAGAGTTTGGGGTTTGGGGCTTACGGTTTAGGGTCTAGGGTTTAGGGTTTATGGGGGGTTTAGGGTTCAGGGTTTTAGGGGGTTTAGGGTTTAGGGCTTATCGGGTTTAAAAGGGTTCATGGCGTTTATAGGGCTTTTAGGGTTTAGAGGCTTTGTAGGGTTTAGGGTTTAAGGATAGTTCGGGTTTAGGGTTTAGGGATGTTGCGGGTTTATAGGAACGGTTTAAGGCAAAGCGTACGACATTGATAATGTTTCTGGCTGAACCGGTGAGCAGGCTTGGCACGCTGGGACAGGACGCCTAAAACGGACGTAGAGGTTCTTGGCAGCCCAGTAACCACATTATAGTGAGGGCAACCTTTTTAGGGTTGGTTCCTTTATAAGGGAAGCTTCAACATAAAAATGAGAAAAGGGTACCACTGGGCCCACTGGGCTACGAATGATATGAATGAACAAAGGGTACCCGCTGACAGGCTTAATGTGTTGGCTGGAGGGTGCAGAAGTCGGCTTAGAATTAGGGTGGTTGAATGGTGTGGAAGGACTACCCTAACCCCTAACCCCGAACCCCTAACCCCTAACCCCTAAACCCGAACCCTAAACCCTAAACCCTAAACCCTAAACCCTGAACCCAGGAAAGTAGGCTGCAGGACTGAATTCGTTGGTCTCCACCGCCTGGGGCTGAAGGGTTTAGGACCTGGGGCCTCAGGGCTTGAGGGCTATGTTACCCCAAAGCCTTGTAGCTTAAATACTAAAACCCTAAACCCCAAACACCAAACCCTAAACCCTAGCCCTAAACCCTAAACCCCAAACCCCAAACCCTAAACCCTAGCCCTAAACCCTCAGCCGCAGCCAGCGTCGTCGCAGACCACGAGGTGACAGCTCGGGAGTGTGGTGTCCTCTTCACTGGCACAGGACTTGGGAATTGGAATTCGCTCTGCTCTTTGTTTGCCCTAAACCCTAAACCCTAAACCCTAAACCCTAAACCCTAAACCGTGAGCCCTAGGCCCTACACTCTGCATCCTAAACCGTCATCCTTAACCACGCAAATGGACGGCTTAGTACCTACACAGTGTGACAAAAGCATGGAGCAACTGCCCGGACCGTCTGGCTATTGTAGTTACTTCCTGAAGGGAAAAAATGAGACAAGAGAAACGACCACCAGACCCTAGACCCTAGACCCTAGACCCTAGACCCTAGACCCTAGACCCTAAACCCTAAACCCTAAACCCTAAACCCTAAACCCTAAACCCCAGACTCAGAACCCTGTTGCAGCTCCTTCCGCGGGCTGAAGTCCAAGTAGCCCAAGCCTCGGCTCTCCAGGGATTTCTTGGCATTTTCCGGTTGAAGGCTTAGGCTCCCCGAAGCCTAAACCCTAAACCCTAAACCCTAAACCCTAAACCCTAAACCCTAAACCCTAAACCCTAAACCCTAAACCCTAAACCCTAAACCCTAAGCTGCGGGCTTAAGCTGGGTTGAGGGCCTGCGAAACTGGGCTCAGGGGGTCAAGGGATGAAACCGACTCATATCATGAGACCCGGACGACAAAAACTATGTTGCTGTATATAGGACTTACTTGGAGGTTCATGGAACTGATTAACCCAAGATAACTGTACTGATAACCCACTTATAAGCCCCTTAAGTGCCCTAATAATAAGTTATAAGTACAGCTATATTTGGTTAGTAAGTATCATGAACCTCCAACTAGGGATTTAGGGTTCCAACGTACCCAGGCCTTGGGGTTCAGGGTTTAGGGTGCCAACAAATGAACCCTAAGGACGCAAGCTTGAACAAGGGGTTCCTACAAAAACTGCCATTAACCCTACACCCTAAACCCTAAGCCCTAAACCCTAAACCCTAAACCCGAAATCTGCCGAACCTACTGCATCCAGCGAGTCCGACACTCCAGGGTGTGAACCCAGTGCACTTAGGGTTTAGGGCTTACTGGGGCTTAATTAGGGTTTAGGGTTTAGGGTTTACTGCTAGGGCATCGGGTATAGTTCGGGGAACAAAGTAGACCAAGGAGAGAAACCTCGGACGTGGGAACCCACATGAGGCCGAACAGTTGGGATCACAGACTCCATGTCATGATAACCCCTATGTTTAGCGTTTAGGGTTTGGGGTTTAGGGTCTAGTGAGCTAAGGGCTGGGGGGGCATATCAGCAGAATTTCCTATACGGGTAGAAGACCACAAGGCCAAGCCCGGACTTCACAACCCTAAGCCGCTGAACCCTAGACCCGGAGTGGGTTTAGGGCTTAGGGTTTAGGGTTAGAGTTTAGGGTTTAGGGTTTAGGGTTGTGTAGGGTTTGGGGCATACCTCACGGTTAAGGGGTGCATGATTTATGGTAGAAAAAGAGGGCTGCTCAGCTCTTATGCTAGGCATGGCGTAAAACCAAAATCCTACAGTAAAAGCCTAAATACCGAAAGCCCTAAAACCCTGACCCGTAAAAAACTGACATGCCTACAACAACTCTGAAAGCCCAAAGTCCGAAACCTTATAAACCCTACATTCCCCAAACACTACACCCTAGAAACCCAACAAACATGTCAAGAAAACCCAAGCCACCATAAACCCTGAACCCGATAAACCTGAATTGCACCTGAACACCTATATACAACCCTAAACCCTGAACCCTAAACCCTAAACCCTAAACCCTAAACCCTTGGAGCGCAAGCGGCGCTCCGTCAGAGAGATCAGCTGCTGCGCCTCCGAGTCCCTGAGCACGTTGCTGAGCCTCAGTCTAAGGGTACTTTCAGGGTTCAGGGTTTAGGGGCCTAGTTAAGGTTTAGGGTTTAGGGTTTAGGGTTTAGGGTTCAGGGTTTAGGGTTTCGGGTTCAGGGTTTAGGGCTTAGGGGCCCAGTTAGGGTTTAGGGCTTAATTAGGGTTTCGGGCTTAAGGTTTCTCCAAGGGCAGTTACACGGTCCCTTAGTATGGGCTTTTGAACCCTTAAGGGCCCAATGAAACTATTTTCGTTCTCAGAGGAGCGGCCACTACGCCCTAGTTAGGGAGTTGGGAGTAAAGGGCTCCCTCAACCCTAAACCCTAAACCCTAAACCCTAAACCCTAAACCCTAAACCCTAAACCCTAAACCCTAAAGGGTTTAGGGCTAGGGTTTATGGGCTCCTCGCTGCCAAGTGAGGAGTTGAACCCAAGAAAACCCTCAGGGTTTGGGGTTTATCGGGGTTTGTGGGTTAGGGGGTTTGGGCGATGAGGGCTAGGTTAGGGTTTTTCAGGGAAGAAGATCAGGGACTAGGGTTTAGGGTTTAGGGTTTAGGGTTTAGGGTTTAGGGTTTAGGGTTTAGGGTTTAGGGCTCAAAGCTCGAAAAGTCAACCAGGTCATTGCCAAGACGCAAGACGGCTCCATCAACTCCGGGCACGGGGGTCTTCTGAACCTGTCTCGCGCTGCAGCGCGCCACGCCCCCGGAACCTTAAGCCCCAAGCCCTAAACGCTAAGCCCTACACCCTATATAAGCCCTGAGCCCTCAACCCTAAACCCTAAACCCTAAACTCTATATAAATCCTAAACCCTAAACCCGAAACCCTAAACCCTAAACCCCAAACCCAACCCCTAAACCATACACCGGGGACTTTAGTGTTTTGGTTTAGGGGTGTGTTCGAGAAATGCGGGAGGGGGGGGGGGGGGGGGGGGGGGCTGCCATATCGGTCTGGAGATGGCCATGCAGAGCCAGTATCTACCATCTGTCTCGGACGTTGATCCTAATTAAACCCTGTACCTTATAAACCCTAAACCCTAAACCCTAAACTCTGAATCCTAAACCTAAACCCACTGCCCTTAACGTCTAATCTCTCAGCCCAAAGCTCAAAAACAACGAATGCGAGGGGAGGATAGGCGTGCAGTGTAATTCTGAAGAAGCGAAGGGTACTTCGGGGTGCTTTCCCTCCCTCCCTCCCTCGCTCTCTCTCTCTCTCTCTCTCTCTCGCTCTCTCGCTCTCTCTCGCGCTCTCTCTCTCTCTCTCTTTCTCGCTCTCTCTCTCTCTCTCTCTCTCTCTCTCGCTCTCTCTCACTCTCTCTCGCCCTCTCTCTATCTCTCTCTCTCCTTCTCGCTCTCTCTCTCTCTCTCTCTCTCTCTCTCTCTAACCTCAGGCTTTTGAGGGCTTGGGCATAGTTTAAGTGTTAATTAGCGATTTAAAGATATTACATAAGGTTCTGATGCTATAGGGATTTACTATTGCTTGCTTCAGAACCCCTCCCCCCCCCACACAAACAAAAATACGATAATCCCCATATTACCCTTATCAGGAAGAAAAAATGCATTCTTTTGTGGGGTTCTTAAACCCTAAACCTTATTATAACCCTAAACCCTAAACCCGAGGGTCGCGTCACCTCCATGTCAGCGGTGCCCAGAGAGAGGCTTCCAGGGCCAAGCCCCCAGATCGGGCGCCTGACGTCCGCCGAATACTCGTGCCTGTAGGCTCCGGGCTTCTTTTCTTTGGGGGGTTTAGGGTTTAGGGTTTAGGGTTTAGGTTTTATACGGACTAAAGCCTTTTGACGCTTTCAACGATGCAAGCCCTAAGCCCCATGTTCCCTCAACCCCACAGACCACAGCAAACCTCCAATTCTACAAGCCCGAAGCCCTCTTCACGCCACATTCTATAAATCCCGAACCATAGAAACCCCAATGCCCTCGACCTCGACCCGGGCAAGAGTAAGCCAGGAATACAAAGAGTACCGGTTTAGCTCCAAGGGCCTTAGAAGGGAAATACCCTTTGCGGGAGTTTTTTCGGGTACCTCATTTCATCATTCCCTACTAAGAACCCCCAAAAAGGGCTGGTTACTTTATAAGGCAACCTAGACCCCAAGAAAAAGTACCTTGTAAGGGAACCGAAAAAAACCCAAAAAAAGGGCAAAAGGGTGCCAAGTCGAACGGCGCGCGGCGTTACGACCCACGTATCGGAGGCACCCACTGCAGGAAGCTGCGCACTCCTCGCGATCTCGAACCCGAAGCTGGGTATCGCGTTTAGGGTTTCGGGTTTAGGTTGAGCGCCCGAAGACCCAAACTCCCAGCCCTGATGCCCTAGCCCAAAACCACTGTTGTTGTTTGGGCGGTTAGGGCGGTTTAGGATTGGCAGTCACCTGAAACCCTATTTGGGGTTTAAGGTTTGGGGGATAGGGTTTAGTTTAGGGTCTATAGGGTTTAGGGTTTAGGAACCCCAATGGGCCTCTGGGAGGCGCGGGCGTCTGCGCGAATGCGCGGCTTCCAGTTCCCAGCTAGCCTCTTGGCTGCTAGGGTTGAGGGTTTAGGTGTTGGGTTGACCCCGGCAAAAGAACAAAAACACCTGGAGGGCAACATGAGGATTTCGGGTCATGAGCCAGATGAGCGTGTCGGCTCTAAGATTCGAATTTAGTACTAAACTTAGGGTACGTACCCTAAAACCCTAAACCCTAAACCCTAAACCCTGATTCACTAAGGGGCTCAGAGTTCCCTAGCAATGAATATCAGAATCGCGAACGAGGCCCTCGACAGACATGTTCAGGGTTTAGGGTTTAGGGTTTAGGGTTTAGGGTTTAGGGTTTAGGGTTTAGGGATCAGAACTTCCAAGCTGCGCGCGGCCACATCTATGCTTGTCTTGCCCTTATAATTCCGAATATGTTTGTTTGTCGGGGGGGCTTGAAGCAAATGGCAGTGATTGCCTCTTTTATGTATAGGGGCTTGCCGAGACCCAGTTGCAGCCCCTTTTCTTGTCGCGAGGTACCGAACTTTCGCATTGTATGGTGCTGGCCATACATGGGGCACCCTGTCAATTTGGGACAAGGGTTGGGGAGGAGTAGGGAGGGGCGTTCTCTATGTGGCGGTGCCCTTCACGCCTTGGCCCATGTAACCACTGCGTCTGAAAGCAGTGCTGGCTGCTCTAGAAATCCCTAATTAATTACTTAGGAAGCCCTGTACTCCGCATAAGAACCCGAAGAAGCCCTGCACAAAGCACTAGAACCAAAACCCTAGGTCTCGGGTCCTGTGTACTAAACCCCCTCAACCCTGAATCCGAAGCCTTAGAGGCCCTAAAGGCTCCGAACCCAAGACCGCAGCCGCGTAACGAAATTCGGCCCAAGCTCCTCTACCAATCACTCCACACAGCAATGCCAATAACGTTAACGTTGACAAACTTGAAGTCAAGACCTTAAGATGTACAGATCTCTACATAAACTCTAATCCTCATACGCCTTAAACCGCATAAACCATTCAAGTGGCGTGAAGTTCGCCACTCCTCTCTCCAGGGCGGCCACCAGTGCCAGTCCAAGGGCGGCACGGCGCCAAGATCCATACCGCTTGGTAGAGAAGCCCATGTGGTCCTAACACCTAAACCCATTTTTTTTAACTCTCAGCCTAACCCTAAACCCTGCTAGACCTGATCTCTATTGCAGTATTGCGTTGAATGCCTTTTTTTGGGGCGCAATCGGTCTCAAGGAGGGTCCTACATAGGCCAGGTGTACAGAAGAGACCCCCTTTCAAGGTACGAGTAGTAAGCAACACGTAACCTGTCCTGGGCATGCAGTATGCTGTCTCAACCTGCTGCAAAGAGGGACTGGCATGGTGGGTGCTTCAAATTGTAAGCAGAGCCTGAGCCTGAAGCAGCTGTATCGTTTCATGATTGAGAGAACTGCAATTCTGTTCCCGATGTTCGACCTTCTACTGGCCCAATACTCCTGAGGCCCCAAAGCTTGGCCAAATGGTCGGACTACCATCGGATCGATTTGAAAGGTGTCGGGAAGATCATGGCATCCGATTCAAAACCCAAAGTAAACCTACCCAATCAAACCCCAAGTAGGCAATGAAGTGCTGCTCGGATGGGGGTGCTGGGGTGTGTGGGGGTGAAACCCTAAACCCTAAGCCCAAAGCCCTCCTAGGCAGCCACACCGAGCCCCCGACTTTCGCTGGTGCTCCAGTCCACCATGACCAGCACCTGCCCAGGGTTTAGGATTTAGGGTTTGTGGTGTAGGGTTTAGGGTTTGGAGTTAAATTAAGGGTTAGGGTTTAGGGTTTAGGGTTTGGGGTTTGGGGTTTGGGGTTTGGGGTTTGGGGTTTGGGGTTTAGGGTTTGGGGTGTAGGGATTAGATTTTCGGGTTTAGGGTTTAGGGCTTGGGGTTTAGGGTTGGAGCTTGGGAGTCTGAGGCTTCGGGGCATCATACCCGGATTCGCTGCTAAGCCATCTGCGCCCTAAAGCTCCAGACTCCAGAGTACACTAGGATGGCCCCTTAAACCCTCTGACAAATATTCCTAAATATGATCCTTTTGAAACCCAATCAGGGAAAATAGAAATGTCCCAAGGGCTTACCTAGCATTAGGGGTCTGTGCTAAGGGCTCAGGGTGCATTGAGACTGAATTTCAAGAAAATGTTGCGCGAACGGACCATGCGAATACCCTGGCGCAAGCTTGAAACCCCTTCATAGACGAAGAAAACACGCAACCCCAAAACCCTAAGCCTAAACCCTTGAAAAAACACAACCACAAACCCTAAAACCTACCACTTCAACGGACAACATAAGGTGCCGTCTTCTCATCCCTTGATCCTATATAAATCTTGAACCTAAGACCCTAATCCCCCGAATCAGCCCCAAGCAAAGATGGGTATGTCCCAAAACAGGGGTGCCAACAATACACCCAAACAAAAGTACAACTCCCTTCCTAAGCGCCCTCCGAAGAAAAGGCACACCCCAATCGCGACAAACCCTACCAACCCCACAAACCTTCCGAACCCTATGAACCCTGTCAACCCTATAAACCATCCCTATACCAAATAAATCTAAGCCCAAAACCCTAATCCCTCAAACCCCTAAACCCTGAACCCTAAACCCTAAACCCTGAACCCTAAACCCTAAACCCTAAACCCTAAACCCTTCATGTTGAGGAAGCCCCCAACAGCTTCGCCTCCGCCAGGCTGCGAGGTGCTACACGCCCGGCCGAGAGGCTGAGGGAGAGGACCTGTGGGTTTAGGGGTTTAGGGTTTAGGGTTTAGGGTTTAGGGTTTAGGGTTTAGGGTTTAGGGTTTAGGGTTTAGGGTTTAGGGTTTAGGGTTTAGGGTTTAGGGTTTAGGGTGGCAACTTCGGATCACGAAGACAGGAGAACATCCCATCATCCGACAACAACGCGACGCGAAGCCCAAGATCTGCCCAAGCCTCACAAGAACCCGCTTTTCCCAAGCATCGGAAGATGCACTGGCTGAGCTCGTAGGGAGAGTTGTTGCACACAACAGCTTACTTCTCCAATAACCAAGGGGAAAAAAAGGTTAAACTTTAATATTCCTACTAAATAAGGAAGCCCAGAAAGTTTAAAGTTCAACTAAAGGCGAAGTAAGACAGCGCTGTGAAGTCCACTTCCGGTGTGAGTAGGCGTCTGGATCAAGTACCCGTAGTACGCAGCGAGCTTGTGGCCGAAAACTAGTGACCCCTAAACCCTAAACCCTAAACCCTAAACCCTAAACCCTAAACCCTAAACCCCAAACCCCTAAACGCGTACTTGAACATCAGCCGTCCAGATGCTGCAGTAGCCTCAGCAACAGCTCCACACTTGTCGACAAGGAACTGACCGAACCTCCCTCCCAAGGAGAGGTACAGCACCATGCGCCCCACGTGGTGGAAGGCATGGTGGCTGACAGTCAGCTTGTCAAGTGACACTTGGTCTTCGGTTGAAGACTTTTGGCTTTCAGGGGCTTTTAAGGTCTGGAGTTTTCTCAAGAGTCACAGGGCCTTCTGCTATGTTCTTCAACTCCGAAACTAGTAACTAGACCCGTCTGAGCCTAAACCCTAGAACCAACCCTGAAGTTTAGCCCTACCCCTAATCTCTACATTGACCTGAGCCCTACAACCCTCACTCTAAACCACTAAACCCTAAACCCTCAACCGCAAACCCTACACCCTACAGTAAAACTTAAACCCCAAGGAGCGCAGGCCAGGCGGGTCCTCCCCTAAAAGCTGATGAAAGCAAAGCTGCCCCCAGCTTTTGGGGGGCGTAGGGTTGTGGGGCCTAGGGGGTTTTAGGTTTAAGGTTTGGGGTTTAGGGGGTTTGAGGTTTATAAGGGGCTTTAAGGGGTTTTAGGGTTAAGGTTGAGGGTCTAGAGGGTTGAAGGTTTATGGGGGGTTTTAGGTTTTAGGTTGAGGGTTTAGAGGATTGAAGGTTTATAAGGGGTTTAGTGGGTTTAGGGTTTCAGGTTTAGGGGGTTTACGGCTTAGGTGGTTTCAGGCAATTTCGGGTTTATGGTTTAGGTTTAGGGTTTAGAGGGTTTGTAGGGTCGTCGTCATAGCCGCAGCCTTGATGTGGAGAGTCCTGGAGAGACGTATTGCGCCATATCTTGCATGGCTTGCAACCCCAAAACCTAAACCCTAAACCCTAAACCCTAAACCCTAACCCCTAAAACCTAAAACAAACCCTAAACCCTGAACCCTGAACCCTGAACCCTGAACACCTGAACCCTAACCCTGAACAAAACCGGGGAACACCTGGCTTAAGCCCTGAGCCACACCAAAGCCCTGGTTTGCTCAGCCTAAACCCTAAACGCCCTAAACCCTAAACCCTAAACCCTAAACCCTAAACCCTAAACTCCCAAATCCCTAAACGCTGAATTTACCAAATCCTAAATAACCCCAAACCCCTGACCCAAACCCTAAACCCTAAACCCTAAACCCTAAACCCTAAACCCTAAACCCTAAACCCCAAACCCTAAACCCTAAACCCTAAACCCCTAAACCCCTAAACCCCTAAACCCCTAACCCCTAAACCCTAAACCCTAAACCCTAAACCTCAACCCGGCCTCCGCGAGGCCAAACGAGCTGCTCTGCGCATCGTTGGTCGCTTGCGGCAGCCGTCGGCCGTTGTTCGCGACCTTGAGGCTCCCAGAAGACATGTAGGGTTTAGGGTTTAGGGTTCAGGGTTTAGGGCTTAGGGTTTAGGGTTTAGGGTTTAGAGCAAAACGGTGATCCAAGAGTAACCTGGAAATGAAAACGGTACCCCTTTTTGGCTTGAAGAGGTTGACAAGGGAACCAAAGCCTAATGAAAGGGAAAAGCGCCTCCTCTGGGTCCTAGAGTATGAACCGCAACATTGAGAGCGCTATATCCCATGCGAAGGTCAGAGCTATGTCCCCCCCCTCCCCCAAACTCCCTAAACCCTTATAACCCCAAACCCTAAACTCCCTAAGCTCCCTAAACTCCCTAACCCCCCTATGTAAACCTCTGCAAAAACCCCCTTAAACCCTAAACCCTAACCCCTAAACCCTAAACCCTAAACCCTGAACCCTGAACCCTAAACCCTAAACCCGCCCCCCCCCCCCCCCCCCCCCCACAAAAGACCCTTACAAGCCCCCAAACCGAAGAAGGCCGAGGCCTGCTCGACAGCACCAGCAGCGGCCCAGAGCTGGATGTTCCAGTGCTCGCCGTTGTCGACCTCCCCACCCCCGCCGGTTTCCGGTTTAGGATATCGGGTTTAGGATTTAGGGTTTAGGATTTGGGGTTTAGGATTTAGGGTTTAGGGTTTGGGGTTTGGTGTTTAGGGTTTCGGGTTGAGGGTTGCTGGGATGCGTGTGCTCAGGGTGCAGGGCGGTTTGATTGGTTTCGGGATCAGGGCTAAGGGATCTTGGGATAAGGGTGCTCAGGGTTACCGGGCCGCATGCCCCACAGCCTTATGGGTATGTTCGAGTTTCGGGTCCAGGGTTTGCTTGAGGCATTGGGCCTTGTGGAGGCGGCTTATGTGACGCTGCCGGCCCGTACATCCTCAGCTCTGTACCCTCCTTGTGCGCATGGAGGCCCGTGGAGGCCCTGAAATCTCGCCCAACAAAACTGAATACTGAAGCCCTGAACCCTAAAAAACCCTCCAAAGCCTCCCTTCCTTCCAGCCCTTCGTGTGAAGAGCAAGCAGGTTTTAGGCAAAGCCAATTACACCCTAAACCCTAAACCCTAAATCCTAAACCCTAAACTCTAAACCCTAAACCCTAAACCCTAAACCCTGAACCCTAAACCCTAAACCCCCCGGAAGGCGGCCTTTGGCCCTGCGATGACGACAAGCGCCAAGACGTACTGCGCCGAGGGTTCCAAGGGCTCCTCTTGGTTGCCCCGAAAGGAAAGGGGAGGGTTTAGGGGGGAGGGGTTTAGGGTTTAGGGTTTAGGGGGAAGGGGGGTTTATGGTGCGTTCAGGGAAACCCTAAACCCTAAAAAGCCAAACTCCAAACTTGATAGGATCTAGGTTCTTGCGTTCAGGACTTGGCTTAGGTTGTTTTTGATGCTTCGGGCAGATTGTGCTTGCAGGCCTATAGGATATGTTTGTGTGCGGGGTCCTCGACGTTTACAAAGGAGTTTTTGGGTTCTTTTCGGGGTTTAGGGCTTCTGATTTAGCATGCAGCGCTAGGGGATGTGTAGTCTTGATTTTTGAGGGTGCAAGCGTGCATTCAAGGCTCCGGGCGTCCGCCTGAGTCATTTCCAAAAAGTGTTGGGAAGGTGAGTACTAGGGTTTAGGGTTTAGTTTAGGGTCTAGGGTTTCGGAACCTGCGCCCTAAGCCCTCCACCCCTTAAATAGGGTAGTAATAGGGTTGTAGGTCTCATATGTTGGGTAAGAGGGCCTCGGTTCCACAAAGATCGTCCCACCAGATTTCGATTCTATGGGAGACATGAAAAGAATAATCAATAAACATATATATATATATATATGTATACATATATATATATACACACATAAACTTTCTCTATGCATGCATGTACATATATTTAGGAAATGCTTCAACATGAAGCCCACATTCTGGCTGGGAAGTGATGCTCGCAAGCTCGAAGAGTGACTAGAAGTTTTGATTTACTGTTTCGGGTAGTTGAACACCATAGGGGCCTTAAAAACTTAGAACAAGGTTTTTGGGAGCTATTATAGAAAAATATAAAATAAGGGGCCATAATTGTATACTCTTCGCAATTCTACCGACTCCCTTTATTCCGGCCCTACATGTATAATTCTATAGGGACCATTCGGGAATCACATTCGCAATTATGCCCTCATATGGGGGTTCGGGTATAAAACCCTGGGGCTCCAAGTATACACATAATACCTACATTGAGGTCTAAAGTCTGTAGATAATACCTACTTTGGGCCATTTTGGAGCCTTCGGGAAAGGGGTACCCCTTTTTTGGGAAACCCCCATGTTGCGGCCCCCAGGGTTCCCTGTTTCGGCCCGTTTTGGGGCTTGACGGCTTCACGGGCGCCCCTGCGCTCGCGGGCCTGCAGCGTGATGCGCAAGCTGGAGCCGTTGCTCATCGGCGAGAGGGCAATGGAGTCCTGGAAGCTCTTTGGAAGGGTTTAGGGTTTGGGGTTTGGGGTTTAGGGTTTAGGGTTTGGGGTTTAGGGTTTGGGGTTTAGGGTTTGGGGTTTAGGGTAGATCATGTCTAGGTTTAGGGACCCGTGCAACCCCTAATTCCTAGAAACCGCCTTGGGTGTTGGGTTTTCAGGGTGTAGTGCGGCTAGACCGAAAAGTAAACTAGGAATGAGAAGGGGGTCCTTTCTGGTTTAAAGGGGTCTATAAGGCAAGCTAAGAAAAATCGGGAATAAGGGCCTACTCTGGATCCTAAACCCTAGAACCTAAACCCCAATAATTAAATAAATAAATACATAAATAAATAAACAAATATATATATATATATCAGCACGATCTGTCCCAGAGGCATTGGCGAAGCGCCAGGCTCGAGCACGGGTAGGGTTGTTTGAAAGGGAGATCGAAACCTTAACCCTGAACCCTGAACCCTAAACCCTAAACCCGAAACCCCAAACCCTAGCCCTCCCTCCCCTCTCCCACCTGGTCACTGACAAAGCTCAGGGTTTTCCCCCTCAACCCCTCATTTCTTCTCCCAAGCCCTTCCCTTCCTACTCCAGCCATCAACCCCTTTTCTTCAAAAAAGCTCTCAAGTTTGCCTCCTGATTCCCTTGAAATATATCATATATCAAAACGGGGGGATTTAAACAGGCACCAAATCTGCTTCGACTGTTGGCAGGGAGGCGTCGGGGGGGTCCCTAGCCCCAAAGCCCCCTTCCCACCCCAAGCCCTTGCTCACACTAAAGCCTAAACCCTAAACCAAACCCTAGAACCCTAGAACCCTAGAACCCTAGAACCCTAGAACCCTAGAACCCTAGAACCCTAGAACCCTAGAACCCTAAAAATCTAGAACCCTAGAACCCTAGAACCCTAGAACCCTACAACCCTAGAACCCTAGAACCCTAGAACCCTAAACCCTAAACCTGAACCCTAAACCCTAAACCCTAAACCCTAAACCCTAAACCCTAAACCCTAAACCCTAAAACCCTCAACCCTAAACCCTAAACTCAAGGCTTAGGCCGCCCCCCTACAGTTGGGGCGCGGCGCCTAAGCCCCTCACCTCCCCATGGTGCAAACCGACCCAGGTCGTTCGCCCGCCTCCCACAGCTCGGAGGTGGGTAGCACCCACGATGGACTCTCCGTCTGGCCCCCTGGCCCGCCCCCCCCCCCCGGCCCCGGCCCGCTTTGCCCCTTTCTGGCCCTTCCCTGGCCCTCACTGCCCCCCCTGACCCCCCTGGCCTGGCTCCTGGCGCCAGGCCTGCCCCACCACTTCACCCACAGCCGCCTGGTCTGAAACTTCCTGCAACCCTCCCAAACTGCCTAAGTTTTTAGAAGTGGGCTGTTGTCTGAGTTTAAAAGGAATAGGTTTGGGTGGCTTTGCGCCTTGGACGGCGTGGGGTGGGAGAAAAGTGTTAGATGGCCCCACAATCGGGCCAATGCTGTTTTTGGCACCTCACGAAGCTTTCGAGCTTGTTCCGAAACCTAACCTTCACAGCATCTACGCCCTATCACAGCAAACCCTAAACCCTAAACCCTAGACCCTAAACCCTAAACCCTAAACCCTAAACCCTAAAGGACGCAGCGGGGCCTCGCCCAGGGACAGCGCCACAGCACCGGACTCGGGGAAGCTGAAAGGTGGGGCAGCAACCCAGAGCCTGGGGTTTAGGGTTTAGGGTTAGGGTTTAGGGTTTAGGGTTTAGGGTTTAGGGTTTAGGGTTTAGGGTTTAGGGATTAGGGTTTAGGTCTTGTCGTGGTGGTGGTTAGGGGTTAGGGTTAGGGATAGTGTTTAGGGTTTAGGTTCAGGGTTAGGTTAGGGTTTAGGGTTTAGGGTTTAGGGTTTAGGGTTTAGGGTTTAGGGTTTAGGGTTTAGGGTTTAGGGTTCAGGGTTCAGGGTTCAGGGTTTAGGGTTTAGGGTTTAGGGTTTAGGGTTTATGGTTTAGGGTCTAGGGCCTGGTTTGGGATGTTTAGGGCTTGGGAATGTGGGGAGTTTCTAGGACGAAATCGGGACTCCCACTTCTAGACATGCCGGGCTTTTCCCTCTAGGGGCACCCTTTTCTCGCAGCACTTTAAAGTTCGAGGCCAAAGCTTCCGTCACCAAAAAAAATGACTGTTAAAAGCTTTGCTATGTTTTGGTGTTTTTGTTGTCTTTTGTGGGGAACTCAGCTTGGAGTTCGAGATTTGACCCCGAAACCTTAAGCAAGTTTATGGTCCTTTGGCCCAGGCCTGCTGCCCACCCGCCAAGGCTCCTGCCTTGTATCCCGCGTTTTTCCACTCCAGACAACCCTGCCGAGTCCGCCTAAGCCCTACGCCCTAAACCGCAGAATGCCCCGGAGAATCCGGCGGAGAACATGTCGCTAGCGGTGAGCTGAAAGGGCCTTGTGCCCTAAACCACCACACCCTAGCAACCCCTCAAATAAGCCGTAACGTGCCCTTCGTGGAGACCCCTCAGGCTCAACATAGCCCAACAACCTTGTAAACGAAGCCCAAAGGGCCCAAAAACTTTGAAACAATCGTCCTGAGAGCCTCAGGGTAACACCCTAAACCCTAAACCCTAAACCCTAAACCCTAAACCCTAAACCCTAAACCCTAAACCCTAAACCCTAAACCCTAAACCCTAAACCCTAAACCCTAAACCCTAAACCCTAAACCCTAAGAGCACATCCCGAAATCCTGAAGATGACGGGTGGCTCATCCCCGGCGGCGGACGATAAGCCTGCATCTCAAGGTTCAGGGTATGTAGGGTTTAGGGTTTAGGGTTTAGGGTTTAGGGTTTAGGGTTTAGGGTTTAGGGTTTAGGGTTTAGGGTTTGGGGTTTAGGGTTTAGGGTTTAGGGTTTGGGGTTTGGGGTTTGGGTTTGGGGTTTGGGGTCTAGGGATTTGGGGCTTTAGGGGTTTAGGGGTTTAGGGGTTTAGGGTTTGGGGTTTAGGAGTATCGGGGTTATTTAGGGTATTTTGGGGTACACATTGGAGTATATGTGGAGCATGCGAGGTATGCAGGGCATATTAAGGCTTGAAGGCATGCGGTTTAGCGTGGAGGTTGGTGAGGGCTGGGTGGTGCATGGGATTATGGTTGCACTATAAACTCCATCATCCCAACTAGGGTTTTGGGGCAACATATCATCAAAACCTACACCGAGAACTGCGAACCCCAAAACCCCAAAACCCCAAACACTAAACCCCTAAACACCTAAACCCCTAAACGCCTAAACACCTAAACACCTAATCCCCTAAATCCTGAACCCGAAACCCTCCCCCCTCCTCGCAGCGTGAACGATGCCACAGCGCCACGGCCTTTCCGAGCTGCGAAGGCGTCGGGGCCTCTGGGGACTTGTGAGTGGAGGGGGGTTTAGGGTTTAGGGTGCAGGGTTTACGGGCCATGACTCCTGCGCAGGAGTATCTAAAAAAGATTAGGGTTTAGGATTTCTGGGTCGTTCTGCTGTTGCGTTTTATCTTTTAGTTTTTTGTTTTTGTTGCTGTTGCTGTTGCTGTTGTTGTTGTTGTTGTTGTTGTTGTTGTTGTTGTTGTTGTTGTTGTTGTTGTTGTGGTTGTGGTTGTGGTCCTTTTGTGTGAGGAGACTCCATCCTGAAATGGAGACTCGATCCAGAAAGGGCTTGTAGGTGCTACTGAGATTTTCAGGGTTTAGGGTTGGCGTATATAGGGCTTTAATGGTTTTCGGGGCTACGGGCTGGGAATTTGGGGTCTAGCGTTGTGTTTCGAGTGTCATGGAATGATCGTGCACTTGGGGTTTAGGGCTGAGGGTTGAAAGTTCAGGGTTTAGGAGGTTATACTTGTGCGGCTTGTAGAGAAGCAACCCTGAACCCTAAACTCTAAATCCTAAACCCTAAACCCTAAAAAGCCGAAACCCTAAGGTGTGGAGGTTTCGGGATTGCCTGACTCCACCATGCGGGCATCGGCGACGTCTTGCGGAAGAGGCGAGAGCGCCTGTGCCAGAGCCAAGGCCATGAGCAGCTGTTCGGGGCCCTAAACCCTAAACCCTAAAACCTAAAACCCTAAATCCGGCGGGTATCCCCTAAACCCTACACCCTAAACTCCAGACCCTGACACCTAAAACCCTAAATCCGGCGGGTTGTAGGTTTGGTGTTCAGGGTTTAGGGTGGTGGTATGTAGTGGAAGAGCCCAGCAGTTTTGTGGTTCTGCCCCTAAGTCTGAATACGGAACCCATTCGTGTGTCGCGCTTGCACGAGTTCCGATGGGTAGTTGCTCGAGGCGCGAGACGGAGGGAGAGAGAGAGAGAGAGAGGAGTGAGAGGAGAGAGAGGAGAGAGAGAGGAGAATATGTAGAGGAGAGAGAGAGAGGAAGATAGGAAGATAGGGAAAAGGATAGAGAGGAAGAGGAAGAGAGGAAGAGGAGGAGGAGAGAAGAGAGAAAAGAGGAGGAGAGAGAGGAAGGAGGATAGAGAGGATAGAGAGAGAGGAGAGGAGAGAGAGGAGAGATAGGAGCGAGAGGAGATGTTATAGTAGAACAGTAGAGAAGAGGATAGGAGAATCTCGATGGAGCTATCATGATCTTAGATGCAGAGAGAGATTATCTGACTTAACGATAGGATGAGGAGGAGATAATGAGATGTAGAGAGGAGTCAGAGCCTTCTGAGACAGATGAGTCTATAGCTGCCTCTATTTTCATAGCTCAATCCAACGCATCACATTAAGGGCCAACCGCCACAAAAGCCACAAATAATTGATCTATCGGAAGAGGACTGCGAGATCTTAGTGGAGGCTAGACTTAATCGGGAGATGCTCAGCTAGTAGATAGATGAGTAGCATGCGCTTATCGATACAGAACTCCTATGATCGCAGTCTATCAAGCTCTATGCCTTGCGCTCTCTCTCTTCGCGGACGGATCTGGCGCTTCTCATCTCTCGTTTACTCTTGCTCGTCTCTCTCCTTAGCCGCTCGTTTTCTCTGCTCTGCGATCTCTTCACGCGTCTCCCTCTCGCGCGCTTCCGCTCTCTCCCTGCGCCTTATCTCGCTCGCCTCGGCTCCTCTCTCTTCGCCGCTGCTCTCTCTTCGCGCGCTCGCCGCTCTCGCTCTTTCTCTCCGTCGCTCTCTCGCGCGCTCCTCCTGCTTTCTCTGGCTCTGCATCTTCCGCTTCTGCCTCTCTTATCTCTCTTCTACTCTCCTTCGCCTCGCCTTCTCTCGCTGCCGCGCTTCGCCCGCGCGCTTTCGAGTTCGGCGCGCGGCGCCGCGGCGCGCGCCTCCCGCGCTCTACGCTCTCGCGTAATCATGCCGAAGAGGAGAGAGAGGGACTCAGAAAACTAACTAACCCTACATAGAGGACAGTAGAGAAAGACAGAAAGAAAGAAACAAAGAGACAAAACGAAAGAGAATGAGCAACAATGGCTCAAAAGCGAGGTTGAGAAGGGATGTTTGGTGGTCACCTAAGTATGGGTCACTTGGAACCCTCTAGTATGTCGATTCCTTATAGTTCCCGCACCAATCACGTAGAACAGCTAGGGTTTTAGGGTGGTTAGGGTTTAGTTTAGGGGTTTCGGGTTTAGGGGTTTAGGGTTTAAAGGGGTTTAGGGCTTTGGGGGACCTGAGTCAGCAAGCAGTGCCCGATCTCCCAACATGCCAAGCCCTGTCCAAGGCACCTGCGTACATGTTGAGGTAAAACCTAAAACCAACTAAACCCTAAACGCCTAAACCCTAAACCCTAAACCCCTAAACCCTAAACCCTAAACCCTAAACCCTAAAGCGTTGTCGTTACATGATCTGGCGACTTTTGAAGACGGAAATATACACCATTCAACATGGTTGAGACGAGCAAAGATGCAAGAGTCATTCTGCGCATGTCCGACACGTTCGACGGCCCGTAGTAGTCTACAGTCCATTTGTACATCATGAAAGATGTACCCAAAAAACCGTAACTAAAAGGGCCGTTGCGTATCTACTTCCATAATCGTATCCCTGCACCCTGAACCCCATCTAATTGCGTAAATCGTATCCTAAACCCTAAACCCCAAAGCCACAAAAATGGGCCCTCAGTTAAACTTATGGTTTGAGGGTTTAGGGTTGGGTTTGGGGTTTAGGTGTTTGGGTTAGGGTTTAGGGTTTTAGGGTTTGGGTTTTAGGGTTAGGGTTACGGGCCGGCTGCGGCCTGTGCTTCGATGGTAGATCCGGTGAGGCAGCGGAAAGGTCGGACCGGACACATCCAGGTCTTCACCAACTAGCAGCTTAAGGTTAAGGGTTTCGGTTTCGGGTTAGGGTTAAGGGCTAATTGTTAAGGGCGAAGGTTTACATCCAGCTCTTCACCAACCGCGGTTTAAGGCTTAGGGTTTCGGGTTAGGGTTTAAAAACGGGCTAATTGTTAAGGGTTAAGGTTTTAGGGTTTAGGGTTTTAGGGTTTTCGGGTTTCGAATTCGGGTTAAGAGTTTAGTTTAGGGTTAGGAAAACTCCCGGATGTTGACGTCAAGGGTTGGGCTCCGACCCTGGCCGTAGCTACTCAGCTCGATCCCCCGTGTCCAAGTCTCCAAAGCACAAAGCAGTGTATAACCCTGCACCCCTGCACCCTGCACCCTAACCCTAAACGCCTAAACCTGGATATAGTCTGAACAGGGATCAAGAAATTCGACACCTTGTATCGCAGTGTAAAACCCTTGAAGGGATTAGGGTTGAGGGTTTTAGGTTTAGGGCATCTCTCAATGACGTATAGTCATAAACACAACATGCGTGCAACAAAATGCCCCTACCCCAGATCATCCATAAAAAATGATGGAGCAAACTTGCTCCTCAACCAAAGCGGGGTTTTACGAAACACCGGCAAGACTTCATCACAATAACATCCATAGGGGTCCTCTGGACTACTATTATGGAATTGAGACCAAAAGGCCCTATTTAGTTATGGTTTTTTGGCACCTCCAATCCATCATGGTACTACAAAGGACCCTCTGGGTAATTAGAAACATACTTCCTGAAGCAATGAGATCGCATCAAAATCCGCAAACATTTTTCGAACATGATGCGAAATTCGAGGTGCGTCACCGAAAAACCGAAGAATTACCCCCCAGAATCGAGAGCCACCCTGTACTCTACCCTACTTTGCAGCCCAAACCCTAAACCCTAAACCCTAAACCCTAAAACACCCTAAGCCCTAAACACCCTAAACCCTAAACCCAACCCTACTGTGCAACCCCATTCGGTCTTTCTTCGGGCTTTCAACCACCTCACGTCGTGGCCCGGTTTACGGGCCATGAGATGCCAGAACTTGGGAGCCAAAAATGTACACCTGAAGAGTTTTTGTAAAGACCCCTTAGCCGGGGTTTGGGTGTTTCTGGGCCGAGGGCTTAGGGTTAGGGGTTTAGGTTTCGTGTAAGATGGGCTAGGTTTTTGGTATAGGGCCGAAAGGGGTTCGGTAGCATGGGACATATATTCCACCGAATGGCCCCAAGCAACAACCCCTTGGGTCCAAGTTTGAAGTTTAGGGTTTAGGGTTTAGGGTTTAGGGTTTAGGGTTTTAGGTTTTAGGGGTTACGGCACCTTAAAACTCTAAAACCCCTTTGATTAAAGGCCCCTTGAAAGTATGCCCGGAACGCCCGAAAACGCCTTCACTTTTCTGTTCAGGATCCCCACTTCGTTTCAAGGATCCGATAGGGCTTAGTTAGGGAAGGCTTACGGCTAAAGGTTTTAAGCTAAACGGTTTAGCGACGGCTAGCTGCTTCTGTCGCGTGTGAACGGAGTTGAGAATGGAATCTCTGAATCACGACAAGAAAGGCGGCAGGCCCTCATATTGGAGCCCGGACATGCAGTAGGGGTTTCGGACTTTGGGTTCAAATTTGAAAGCTTGAGCACCCAGTGCCTGCCGCTCCCCCACGTCGAATCGTCAGGGACGAAACCTTGGGGCAGATCTTGACCGTACAGTAAAACCAAAAAAACCAAAAACAAAACCCTAAAGAAACAATAAACCAAACAAGGCTCATGGCCGCCACAAAGCCCACAAGTGCTAAAGTCCAACAATCTTAGACCCGGAAAATGGTTGAGGGTTTGGGGTTTGGTTGTCGAGGCTCCAAAAACAACTTACCAACACATGGGTAGGGAGATGCCATATCAAAACAAAGAGATGTCCCCACGCAAAAACTACGTTCATACCTTGTCAACCATCCCGCGGATAAATTAACACTTAGGTTCTGTGACTGTAAGCAATACTAAAACGATTTCCGCTTCACCGAAATACACTCAAACCCAAACTGCCTCATCCAAGACAACTCTTCCACCCCGACCATTATAATGTCTAGGATATTGGAGAGGCGGGCTCCTCACAATGGCTAACATGTGGATGCAATAGCCCCGCGCACTCACGTGAGTTCTTTTAAACACTTGTCCTTTCAATGATCTCTTCTGCGATTCTGGTATAATTTTCGTTGAACCTTAACACTTAGCCCTCTGCATGGGCTTTCACGACTGACTGAAATGCCGTTCGTGGCAGGGTTGTGGGCGGGTCGAAAAAAGATGCTCGAGCAACTCGCTGCTGAAATTGCAGATGTTTTTGTCAGATTGCCTTATACGGTGCACTCACAAGCTGGTTAAACCATGTTGAGAACAGCCTCGAACGCAATACCTTTCAGCCCGGCAACAGATTGGCATGTTTAGTCAAGCTGTGAACAGAAAGGCCAGTAACAATGTTTCAAAAAGGTCCGTTGTGCGGAACATGTTCACCGAAGGCAATGTCGGGGCGTGTCGGGGGTTTTCAAATAACACCAACTACGGCGCTTGCGCTAGGCTCGAACAAAAACTACGTAAACAGGGCGTATTTAATTGCAAATGTGTTTAGCTGGCAGCAGCCAGGACCTTGGCATCTGATCGCGGAAGCTTATGTGTAGCCAATTAGGGTAATCAAATGGCGGGGTGGACGAAGTAGAGGGGTGGACGAACAGACTCAAAGGTGCGAACCCGAAGTTTTGGCTCCCCGATTGCGCGCGAAGCCACACTTCCGAACGGCTGTCTGGAGTTGGCTCGCGCAATTCGATGTCTCATCTGGGCCACGGCCTCAAGCTCCGGCGAAGTTGCAAGAACGGCGCACGACGCTTGGCCATGCGCCGGCCCACGCAACGCCAGGGGCCTTCGCTCCGGCGACGAAGGACATGTTCCGTTGACAGTACATTGGGCAGGTTCACCTCTTTGGCCCATTTGGGTGAAGTTCCGAGCCTGTAACTCAAAGCACAATCAAAAAAAATCCGCTAATATTACTGGCCTTAGTAGTTTTGAATTATAGTGAGTTAAGCACCGAAGAAAAAATTATGTAGGCGGCAAGGATGCTTCGTAGTTTCAAGTTTCGTACTCGTCAATTTTTCGGGTTTAATGGAAACACGGTCTGCGGCATGTCGACTATAGGTAAAATAAAATATTCTTATGTAAGAAGCACTTAAAACAGTTAATGAAGACCAAGGCCGTCGACAAGGTCTCGGGCAAACTGGGGCACGTTGGTCACAGCGACCTCCAGCTTGACGTCGCACCACGTGTTCGTGGGAGGTCGTGGGAGGTCGGGCGGCCGTGTTTGGGCTGCAGGCGATGGCGGTAGTGGTGATCGCGGTGCCTTCGTGCTACTGTGGCTGTAGTTGTTGCCTTTGCTCGCAGCCGCTGCTGCTGCCGCTGCCGCTGCCGCTGCCGCTGCCGCTGCCGCTGCCGCTGCCGCTGCCGCTGCCGCTGCCGCTGCCGCTGCCGCTGCCGCTGCCGCTGCCGCTGCTGCTGCTGCTGCTGCTGCTGCTGCTGCTGGTGTGTTGTTGCTGCTACTGCTAGTGTCGCCGTCGCTGAAGTTGCTGTGGCTACTCTTATGCTCAAAGTTAGTTGTGGGTTGTGCTCTTGTTGTTGTCGGTTGTCAGTTGTCGATTTTGTCGTTGTCGTTGTTGTCGCTGCTGTCGTTGCTGTCGTTGCTGTCGATGCTGTCGCTGCTGTCGCTGCTGTCGCTGCTGTCGCTGCTGTCGTTGCTGCAGTGGTTGCTGTGGTTGCTGTGGCTGCAGTGGCTGCTGTGGCTGCTGTGGCTGCTGAGGCTGCTGCTGTTGCTCTTGTTGCTGTTGTTTGTGTTGTTGCTGTTGTCGCTGTTGTCGCTGTTGTTGCTGTCGTTGCTGTCGTTGCTGTCGTTGCTGTGGTTGCTGTGGTTGCTGTTGTTGCTGTTGTTGCTGTTGTTGCTGTTGTTGCTGTTGTTGCCGTTGTTGCTGTTGTTGCTGTTGTTGCTGTTGTTGTTGTTGTTGTTGTTGCTGTTGCTGCAACCCCATGTATATAGAGCAGTCAAGACGACAGTCCTTGAACCCTGAGTTGGCAGGGTGCGGTAGTACTTTTCGTCCTTTGAAAGAGGCCAGTCCAACGTGGCAGCATTCGGAAGCAAGCTGGTAAGCACAGCTTCTGAAAAGTGCCGCGTGGAGCGATACAAGCCTGGAAGCGCCAGCGGTCGGAAGTCTTCATGCTGGAATGGCACATCCGCATCGACAGGTATAGGATGCGGAGGCGGTTCTCGGGTGCTTCGCTCTTTTCTTGCTTGCTTGCGTGGGTCTTGCGGTGTTGCTGGTGGCTTCGGAGGAGAAAGCACAAGGAGGCGACGCAGCAAAGCCAGCAACGGAATCCCTCCAGCAGCTGAAGGCCAGCACCTCGGCCGTCCTGGGGCGGTAAGTCACTGTGATGATGATGTCACCTTGAAGCTGACAGCACCCTGTGATAACTTTAGGTGAGCACCCACTGCTGAAATTGCGAGAAACCCTTTGCACTGCCGCCCTTCTGACCGAGGAGGGCTTGGCGGGCAAATTTGATGTCCACACCTCGAGCTTTCGCGCTTGGGGTTCGGAAAAGGTTCGGCTTCAGACACGCGCCTCCGAAGCTGGCACTGGCTCAGCCGCGTCCCCATAGCGCGTCACAAAGGACGCCGCCATTCAGAGAAGAAAGCGTGCTGAGGGGGGAGCGCTTGAGCACAGCGCATCTCAACCCACAGCGCACGAACTACACGAGTGGAAATGAATTGGCAAATCTGGCTGGCTGCTTGATTTGACTGTGCCCCAAGCCTCTGTTTGAAGCGGTTTTTCGCCAGGTCTGAGGATCACCCAAAAAAAGGCCCAAACTTAGGGCTTACGGTGTAGGGTTCGATGCTTTTTGGGGGTTTAGGGTTTATAGGGTTTAGGGTGCGTCAGTCCCCCCCTGCCCCCACTGCCCCCACCCCCACCCCCCACCCCCCCTAACCCCCCCCCCCCCTCCGTCCTCCGTTCGGCTTGTTCTGAAATTCTCTAGGGACTCTGGGGGAACTCTACCCTGAACCCTATGTAAACCCTAAACCCTAAACACTTGTGTCCTGCGGGGTCGGTCGGCTTTAGGGCTTCTGCAAATTCAGTTCCTGGTGCCATGGCGGATTTGTTTCTGAGGCGTTCGAAGCTCAGTTTATTGCGCCGCAAACCCTAAACCCTAAATCCGAAACGCTAAACCCGAAACCCTAAACCCGAAAACCTAAACACCTAAGCTCCCACCCCCTTAGCCCAACTCCTCCCCTCCATCCCTCATGTGCACCAAACCTTCGCCCCTAAAGCGCTACTAAGCCTCCCTCGGGTTTAGGGCTTTAGGGTTAGGGTTTAGGGTTCAGGGTTCAGGGCTCAGGGGTTTAGCGCTGAGGGTTTAGGGTTTAGGCACCAAACTTAATCAATTCAGAGGAGGAACGCGCTGGTCCAGGTGAGCCAAGCCGAACGCCCGAGAGCTCCAGGGGCGGGGACAGTACTGAGCCTTATGCTCGACAGTTGAAGGGTTTAGGGTTTAGGGGGTTAGGGGTTTAGGGGTTTAGGATTTAGGGGTTTAGGGTCTTGGGGGCGAGGGTTTAGGATTTAGGGGTTTAGGATTTAGGGCTTTAGGGTTTAGGATTTACGGTTTGGCCCTCAGGGCATTGGCGGTCGAAGTGTGCTCAGGGCAGATAACCGAACTTGCTGAACAGGGTAGATGGATCCTAACCATGACCCAATAGCTGGGGTACCAGAGGCTTCGACGTCACAATCCTCCCAGGGTTCTGGGAACAGGGCTGAAATGAGGGAGGTAGGGTTTAGGGTTTAGGGTTTAGGGTTTTTGGTTTAGGGTTTAAACGCTACAAGTGGACCCGCTGGGTTCTGAATGGCAGAGGCATTGAACAAAAAAGATTCAATCATCTTTCAGTCTCTGAACAGCGATTGCCCTAGAAGCCTAGAACCCTAAACCCATGTACCCGAAAACCCTCAGCCCTAAACCCTAGAACCCTAAACCCTGCAACCCTACAACGCTAAGCCCTAAAACCCAAAACCAACTCGCGCACAAAGGGGTATAGAGGATATATGAAGTAGGGTTTATATTTCTTGTACCCCCAAAAGGACACCCAGTCTATACATGCACAAATATTAAACAAGGAACCTTATATACACCCACCAATAACAGTAATATAAACTCTTCTTCATATGAGTAGTTCTCTCCCTTTGTGGGCCCCCTATATAGTATGGCACCCTTGGGACCCCACATGAAGAACCCATGGTCTTGGGGAAGTTCTGCGCCATTTCGCTCGAGTTCCACTCCCGTCCCCCCCCCCCCCCCCAAAAAAAAAAAAAGACAAACCGAAACATGGGCTTAGGGTTTAGGGTTTGGGGTTTAGGGTTTAGGGTGACGCAGCAGGCCGCCTTCCATGATGCTGGCTCCCACTGTGATGGACAGGTCCTTCAAGCAGTTCAGGCAAACTAAATCTTAGGACAGTTACATGGCCCCTTAATATGAAGCAGGGTTTAGGGTTTAGGGTTTCTATTTCTCGTACCCCCAAAAGGAGACACACTCACCAATATTAAACAAGGAACCTTATATACACTCACCAATAACAGCAAGATCTACTTCACATGATGGTCCCTTTTGGGCCCTAAACCCTGAACCCTAAATGGTCAATTTTTTTTATATAAGGGGTAAGCTGCACCGTAAAAAAGGAATGAGGGCCTACTCTGGGTCCTAGGCAAAGCATTTGAGGACACACATGGGGCAGTTCTCTAAACTATGGTCCCTTTTTGGGCAGCCTACATGAGGCAGGGTTTATATTTCTTGTACCCCGAAAAAGGACACCCGGTATATACACTCACCAATATGAAAAAGGAACCCTATATACACTCACCAAGAACAGAAATATAAACCCTACTTCACATAAGATGGGCCGAGAAGTGACCAAACAAAGAGCCTTTGTGGCCTTGTGGTTAGGCCACCACAAAGCAACCCAAAAGCAAGACGAAACCCCACATGCAGGGCACAGAGGGGTTCTTCGTAAATCCCAAACTCCATAAAGCGGGCAGTGGTGGAGGGGAATTCTCAGGCAAACTCCATGCCTGGACCTGTATGGTTTTGGGTAAGATGCTCAGAACTTGGTTCGTGTGTGTGTCGGAATAGATGATTCAACGACGAAACGCCAAAAAATGTAGGTCCTTGGGCCCTAGACCCTCAACCCTAAATACCCTAAATACCCTAAACCGTAAACCCAAACCCCTAAACCCTAAACCCTAGATTTCCCGGCGTGCTACAAGGGCGGCAAATGCAGGCAAGCCGCCGTCGCACTGAGCACCTCCCTGCCACCTGCCTCAGATGGGAGTTGCTGCGAACCAGGGTTTAGGGTTTAGGGTTTGGGATTTGGGGTTTGGGGTTTAAGGTTTGGGGTTTAAGGTTTGGGGTTTAGGGTTTGGTCCTTTTGATACTTTACTCGGGAATGCAAGCCCAAAGTGGCGAAGGTAGGGACCTTTTGGTACCCTGAACATTAAATCAACCCATGTTGGCCTTAGGTCATTTCTGCCACATCAGATGTCCGCACAACTTTTCTGAGCATTTTGAACTTTGCGGGACGGCGTCCCTACACCTTTCCTGGATAACACTTGAACCCTTACATCGCAGTCATCTACACCATCCTATACTAAGAAATTCAGGTTTAGGGTTTAGGGTTTAGGGTTTAGGGTTTAGGGTTTAGGGTTTAGGGTTTAGGGTTTAGGGTCTAGGGTCTAGGGTTTAGGGGTCCTATATTTAAGAAGCTGATCAAGGCTTATGGATCTATTTAGTAAGCAGGGCGGCCGCACACAGGAAACTCTTCATTGAACAAACGCAGTGCAGGATTTCAAGGTTTTGGGTTCAAAGTCTAGGGACTAATTTTATGAACACGAAATGAGTGCATTTCGTCGAAAATACCCCCCCCCCCCCCCCCCCCCCCCCCCCTAAACCCTAAACCCTAAACCCTAAACCCTAAACCCTAAACCCTAAGGTTGCATCCTTGGGGGTTTGGGGACCGGATAATTGTCTGGGATGGGATGCGAAGGCTTGCAAAACACACATTCTGAGCAAACCCTAAGCCCAACACCCGAAGTTTTCTTGGTTTCTCTGCTAACCCAGATGCGAGGGTGTAGGGTTTAGGGTTTAAGGGTTAGGGTTTAGGGTTTAGGGGTCAGGGGTTTAGGGTTCTAAACCAACCCGAACACACTCAGCCCTGCAAAGTCTTAAGAGCTGTAAGCCCTAAACCCTCAACCACCGAAAGCTCTCTCGACTGTTTGCTTCAGAAGCCCCCCTCCCCAAAAAAAAAAAACAAAATGAAATAAACAAATGCACAGAAAGGAAATAATCCCTAAATTACCCTTCAAAGGAAGAAATCTTACTTCTTTGTGGGTTCTTAAGCAAATAGTAGCTTCTAAGGTTCATTTGGGGGTTTACGAAAATTCGGGACTCCATGAAAGTCCCCCCAATAGTAGGATTCCCTCACCATAAGGACCCCAAGAAGGTACCCCTGAACCCTAAACCCTAAACCCTAAACCCTGTAAGGCTCCAAGAGTTTGCAGGCCGGCGGCTGAGGCGGAGCGAAAGCTGAAGTCGGAAGGCTCGGCGACGTCGAGGCGGATGGCATTCTGGGCGGGTTTAGGTTTAGGGCTTAGGGCTTAGGGCTTAGGGCTTAGGGCTTAGGGCTTAGGGCTTAGGGCTTAGGGCTTAGGGCTTAGGGCTTAGGGCTTAGGGCTTAGGGCTTAGGGCTTAGGGCTTAGGGTTTAGGGTTTAGGGTTTAGGGTTTAGGGTCTAGGGTTGAGGGTTGAGGGTTGAGGGTTTAGGGCTTAGAGCTTGGGGCTTAGGGCTTACGGTTTAGCGCTTGGGGCTTAGGGTTTAGGGTTAGGGCTTAACTAAGGGGTTTCAGGGTTGGGGTTTTGCGATTAGGACTTAGGTTTTTTAGGGTCTACAGCAGTTGCGAGTTTAGGATGAGGCTTAGAGTGGAGGGTCTTTCGCTTCCCAGTGCCCTTGGGCTTCAGGGTTCAGGGACAGCATTTATATAAGCCCAACAACTACGAATTGCTTAAGAACCCCCCCCCCCCCAAAAAAAAAAAAAAAAATATATATATATATAGTATTATGTTATATTATATTGTATCATATGATATTATATATATACTAGGGATGCTTACTTGTGTTTGTTGGGGGTTCTTAAGCAAATAATCGACAACCTTACTTGGACCCTCCCCCCCCCCCCTCCCCCCAAAGCTCCCTTACTTGGGCGATATCAGGGCTCATTGGGGGAGGGGAGGGGGGGGGGGGGCATTCCCCCAAATGCCCCACGGCCTGCATGCACCCTGAAGTATAAATCCGAGAGCTCCTGGCGTTCAACTGTGCGCCGTTTCTGGAGGTAACCCATGCATGCTCTAACGGCGTCTAAAGTCCTGAACCTGAGCTACTACAAGATTTAGTTGAGTTTTGTTTGAGTTAAGGGCTGAGCCCTAAAGCCGTAAACCTTCAACCCCCCAAATCTCAACACCACTAACACCCTGGATCCGAACCTACAGGCGCAAGCCAGCCCCAAAACCCTACCAAACACTGAGGAGCCCTTAAAGGGGCCCGAAACTCTAAACCCCAAGCCGAAACCAACCGCCTCCTGAAACCCTTTCGGGGTTCAGGGTTTACAGTTGGGGTTTAAGGTTTAGGGTTCTGGGTTTAGGGTTTTGGGCTTAGGGTCTAGGGTTTAGGGTTTGGGGTTTCGGCTTACATCTCTTTGCCCAGGAACGGCATGGCTGGGACTCTGGAACTGCACCTGCAGCTTGCAGGGCTCAGTTCCAAAAATCGTTGCATGGAGGGTTTAGGGTGCAGGGTTTAGGGTTTAGGGTTTAGGGTTTAGGGTTCAAGAAGTAAATGGCGATAAACATGTAAATCGATCCGTCTATATCCGTATGCATACGTATAAAGTACCTATATGCCAACATACCTACATCTCTCTCTATACATATATATATATATGTTATATATATATATTGGTATACACACAAACTGAGAAACTAGGTATGTGCAGTTTAAAATATGTAGTTTCATATTTCCCTCTCTCTCTCTCTGTGAGTTTTGGGTTAGAGTTTAGGGTTTGTATAGGAGGGTAGTCCCTGAATTATGGTCCCTTGCAGGGTGCCTTTTTGCATTACGGAGCTTCATAATTCAAAGGGATCAGGGTTTATAGGGTTCAGGGTAAAGGGAACATAACTTGGAGAACTGTCAACATGGCTCAGGCTTGAAAAAAAACAACAGGGCGGGGGGGGGGGGTACGGTTTATTAAATGTAGGGCCGAACTTCCCCGAACTTGCAATCCCCCTTCTCCCGCCCAGCTACCCCGAAAGTGATCCTTCAAACCCCAAACCCTAAACCCTAAGGTACATTGGACATTGGGGTCAGCAGGAGGCCGGTAAGTGGCTGATAGGTTAGGGTTGAGGATTGGGATTCAGGGCTTAGGTTGAGGGACTCGGGCTCGGGGTTTAAGACTTCGGGTTTAGGGATTGGAGTTTCGGGATTGTCCTAAAACACTTTTTCAACCACACCCTAGGCCCTAGATCCTGAACCTTTGAATACCTTTTCAACGTTTGAAGGCCTTTCGAACCCTTGAACCCCTAAACCCCAATAATCCCAGAAACCCAGACCCTAAACCCAGACCCTAAACCCTAAACCCTAAACCCCTAAACCCTAAACCCCTAAACCCCAGAAAAACCTCACCACAAGAAAGGGTCTTGATCCCATGCGCCCGTGTGGCCTCAAGGGTGGAGAGGCTTCCAGTCGCGAGCTCAGGCCCCAGTAGAGTGACCCGAGACCTTTAGGGTTTAGGGTTAAGGTTTGGGGTTTGGGGTGTGGGGTTTGGGGTTTAGGGTGTAGGGTTTGGGGTTTAGGGGGTATACGGTTTGGGGGTTTAGGGTTTAGGGCGTGGTTAGGACGTAGGGTTTAGGGTTCAGCGTCTCCCCTAAAAGACAGAGCTGAGGACTTAGGGCTTAAGGTTCAGAGTCTAGACGCAGAACTACAAGGTTTCTCTAACCCTATCAACCCTACGAACTGGGCCCCGGAACCCCAAGCCCTAAACCCTAAACCCTGTCTGCCGTTTTGGCGCCCAAACCTAACAAGGCCCCCAGAGCGGTCTAAAGAAGCAGTGTGTAGGGTTTGGGGTTTAGGGTTTAGGGTTTAGGGTTTATATAGGGTTTAGGGTTTAGGTTTAGGGTTCAGGGTTCGGGGCATAGGGTTTAGGGTAACTACGGGCGCACTGCGTGGCTGCACCTGCGTCCCGCTCAACATTACAGCCGCTCCTCTGAAAACCAAGCCGTCAAACCTCACTACACTCCTAAAACCCCAAAACTATATCCTAAACCCTAAACCCTAAACCCTAACCCCCTAAGTTCACCCCAAGCAAAGTCCCCCGCGAGATGAGGCTTGGGATGATCCTCCAGCCATCCGCTGCGGCAGCGTGGGAGGGTTCGCTGGCCGAAGGGCCATAAGCCTGCGAGCCGAAACCTAAACCCTACAAGACTACCCTAAACCCTAAACCCTAAACCCTAAACCCTAAACCCGAAACCCTAAACCCTAAACCGTAAATCGTGAACCCTAAACCGTAAACGTAGGTTGGTGAGACTAGGGACTTGTCGGGTCCCCACGGCCCAAAGGGCCTTTCGTTCTTGGCCTGCAGGAAATTGAAGGACGAAATGTGGGCTTTGCGCGCGTGGGCGCAGCCCTGCGGGCAGGTGCAGTCCCTAACCCTAAACCCTATGTCCTACGTAACCCATGAACGCCACCTCACCCAACCAAACCAGGACCTAAACGGTCCAATTCTATTCTGGTGTTTAGGGGCTGAAGCATAGGGGGTTTAAGGCACAAAACCCCAAAACCCAAACCCTCAACCTCCAAACCTCTAAGGTTAAGGTTTCGGGCCCAAAAAAGATGAACTCCGAAACCCTGGGCTTAGGCCCCTGGAACTCTAGCTGCCGGGCTCATCTGATAGGCGGTACTGGGGTGCCCACTGACCGCTGCCTGCTGCCACGCTGTATAGTTGGAACGTGTCCAAGGTGTCGGCCCATTGGATGCGAATTGCGCCTGGCCCACGTTGCCGATGGCTGCTGCATTGGGCGCGAGGCCTTGAATCTCCACCGCTTGCAGGGCAAGTGATTCGGTATAAGGCAGATCTGACCGCTATCCACCACGAGCTTGGAAGTCGCGTCAACATGAGAAATATATTCTCGCTGAGGGGATACAGTGCCAGCTGACCCGGTGAACCCGGCAGGGATAGGGCCACTCGCTTGGGGTCCAACCGGTTTAGGGTGTAGGGTTTGGGGTTTAGGGTTACTGTGCTACTTTTCTAAAGGTTTCTTGGGCAACAAAAGCTCTGATAGCCTCCTTACCAGAACAGGAGACGCAAGAGAGGGGCTCAGCATACGAAGCTCCCCTTCCCGCTACACTCTAAACCCGAACGTTAAACCCTAAACCCTAAGCATTCCGCCCAGCCCACCCACGCGCCCCACCCGCCGCCATGTGCTTTCTTGGTCCCTGCCAGACACTTCCGTGCGTTCGCCGAAACTACATCCCCTCCAGCTTAAGTGAGGGTTCGGCCTAAGTGTTTGGCGTTCAGGGTTTAGGGTTAGCCCCGAACCGTACATGCTGAATCCCAAAAGCAAGGTTTAGGCTTCAGGATATCCAGGGCCCTGGCAGCCCCAAACAAAAAACAAAACACCACAAACCCCAGGCCCTACCTGAACCCCACTAAGCCCTATAAAACCTAAACCCTAAACCCTAAGCCGTAAGCCCTAAACCCTAAATCCTAAACCCTAAACCCTAAACCTAAGCCCTAAACCCTAGACCCCGCCAAGATCAGAAGGAGCCTCCGCTTGCCAGAACTGCTCTTGGATGCTTGGGTTACCTTGGACCCATGGACACAAGGAAGTCCCTTTCCCCGTAAGAAAGGGGCCGTAATGAATAAAATGGGGTTTGGGGGGTTATTCTAGTATAAGTACAAAAGGGACCCTAAAGCAATACGATTAGGAATTCTTCCTACCTACAGTAGAGGTCTACGCTGGGCCTAAAGTTAGCCGCAACTGAGGCTTCATGCCGAACTTGCCTCGGCCTGCGGCCAGCGTCCGGACCAGAAGTAGCCGAAACCCTACACCCTACACCCTGCACCCCACACCCTAAACCCGAAACCCTAAACCCGAAACCCTAAACCCTAAAGTATCTGGGCACAACCTGGGCTTGACCTGGACCTGCAGAAGTTAGCACGACGCACACATCCTAAACCCTGAGCCCCCGACAGCAAACGCCCGAGCTTCAGGGCTGTAAGGAGGGACCCCTAAAAGGGACCCTTTAATCTTATTTCCCTATGTAACCCCTACATATACCGTAAACAGTCCCTATATACCTAAGTAGCCCCTCAAATAAATAGCCCCCAAATAACCCTGAAGGTCCCTTATAAGGGTCCCCTCCTTTAGTCCCTTGAAATGAGCTGTAAACCCCCCCGCCCCCCCCGCCTCCCCCGCAAAAAAAAACTGAAAACCCGACACTTGAATCGTCGGAAGACTCGTGGGGTTCTTCACATTCAGCTGGAACTGGAGGAGGCTCCCGCTTGGGATGGAGTCCGCCTGTGGGGCACGACTGAGTCTGATGGCCTACAGGGGGCTATAGGGCTTAAGGGCGCATTTCGGGGTCTTGGTTAGGGTTTAGGTTTTAGGGTTTGGGGTTTGGGGTTTAGGGATCAGGGTTCACGGTTTAGGGTCTAGGGGGTAGGGCTGTGGGGTAGGGCTGTAGGGCGTAGGGCTCTTTTGCGGGAGTGGGGTTTCGAGGTTTGGGGTTGAGAGCTTAGAATGATTTGGGGCTTCAGGACGAGCACGTCGATGTTTTCGGGTATGTGTGTATATTATATATATATATATATGTGCATCACTTAACTTTTGGTGTTTAAGGCTTCGGGTTCAGGGCGTTCAGGGAAGTTGCCTCTTGGCAGGGCATGCGCATGCTCAAGGCAAAGCCTAAACCCTAAACCCTATAACCTCTAAACCCTAAACCCTATAAACCCTATAAACCCTAAACCTTATAACCCCCAAACAAACCCTATAATCCCTGCAAACCCTATGAAACCCTATGAAACCCTATAAACCCTATAAACCCTATAAACCCTTTCAACCCTACGAACCCTATAAACCCTACAAGTACCCAATTCACTAAGGACTATACCTTGATTTGGGTTAGGCTTTAGGGCTAGTAGGATCCTAAGATGAAGGAAAATTCCTCCAGGGGTAAATGTTGGGGTCACTTGGGCCCTTAAACCACCAGTGTATCTTCCAACTCAGTGAACCCTAAACCCTAAACCCTAAACCCTAAATCCCACCTGCCCCAGAGCCAACCGAAGCTCGCGCTTGGCGCAGGTGGGGACCACCGAGAGGCCCAGGGACCCGCGGTACGCGAAGGCATGGCCTGGAACTCTTGGCACCCTACTATTAGGGTTTAGGGTTTAGGGTTTAGGTTTGGGGTCTGGGGTTTGGGGTTTAGGGTAGGGTTCGGGGCTTAGCATTCTAAGGCTTGTAGGGTTTAGGGCTCAGTTCAGAGTTTAGGGTTTAGGGTTGTGGAGTCTTGAGTTTTTTCGGGTCTAGGTGCCTTGATTCATTACACCTTCTGCGCAGCATCTAAAAAAACGTGCCGAAGAGTCCCGAGGTTTGGAGTTACACAGGCTGCAGAGGGGGTGGATCCTTTGGGTTTGGGTTGAGGGGGGTTGTGGTTTGGGGGGTTTTAAGGTTTAGGGTTTAGTACAGGGGCCAAACACAAAAACAAAAACACACACACACACACACAACAAGGATTCTACAAACTGGGTTTTCCCGAATCCCCCTTAGAGTTAGCGGGGCCCTTCTACGCCAATAGTCGGACCATTTTTTTCGAAATATGGCATGTGGGCCCCTAAAAGTTTAGAAGACCTACACTATAAGCCATCATGATAGGAGGCCTTGTAAAAGCAAGCAAAGAACGATACAAGTAGTGACAAATTCTTCCTTGGGTTGAAGATACTTAGCAAGACTTCCTAGGGAGGCGCTTGCGTAAAGGTAGGTGGGCCGCCACCCTTTTGGTCAGGGGACTCCCCCTTGGACCCTTAAGGTTGTACCATTGGGTTTTCCGGGACCTTGTTAAAGATCCTTGAGGCCATACTAGGAGTACATTCAGGGGGACCTGTAGGGGTACAAGCTTAGGCAGCTTAGGGGTACGAGCGTCTTAATCCCTTGATTTGGGGCTTCATTGCTTCGCCCCCAAGGGTCTGATGCTGGCTTTCGTGTTGTTCTAGCAGGGAGGTGTTTTGTTGAGGGAGAAGGAAATACCAAAACAAACGACCCTAAAGCCAAAGCCCTAAACCCTAAACCCTAAGCCCTAAGCCATTCACCCTCAGCCCTAACCCCTAGGCCCTAAGCCATAACACCCTCAGCCATAAACCCTCAGCCCTAAACCCTAAGCCCTAAACCCTTAGCCCTAAGCAGTGGCTGCTGATGGCAAGGGCCCCGACACTCGCGCCGTGAAGTGAGGAGGCTGCACACCTTCTTCAAGCGGGGGTTTAGGGTTTAGGGTGTAGGGTTTAGGATAGCTGCACAGCTGCAAGGGGGTACAGGGTCTAGGCTTCAGGGTTTTGGGTTAGAGGGTCTTAAGGGAGGGGGGGGGGGGGGGGTAAAGGGGGGTATGTAATACTTCCCACTACTCCGGCTCCTAGGCTTCCCTTCAGGTTCATTCGGTACCTACCCCCCATGAACCCTAACCCCTAACCCCTAACTAACCCCTAACCCCTAACCGCTAACCCCTAACCCCTAACCCCTAACCCCTAAACCCTAAACCCTAAACCCCCTTGCTTAAGGACCCTTCTAGCCCAGGGTATACTTCCAAACCTCGAAAAGCTCTAAGCAAACCCCAAACGCCCCAGGGCCTGTAACTACTCCTCAGCCTCAAGAACCTACCTACGCTTTCCTATAGTACTCTTGGAGCAACCCTGAACCCTAAAATCCTAAACCCTGAACCTTAAACCCCAAACCCTACACCCTACAACTAAACCCCCAAAAATGGACACCCCAAAGCCCTAAAGCCCAGAACGGGGCTAAATGAACTCATGCCTTGCTTACCTGCAAATCGCTTGACAACAACAAGGCAGGCTTCGGGATTTTCGGAGCCCAGGGCGGTTGAGGGGTCTAGGGAATTAAGAGTTCAGGGTTTAGGGTTTAGAGTTCAGGGGCTTGTGGGTTTTTGAGGGTTTAGGTAGAGTTTCGGGTTTAAGCAATGTCAATGTCTGGCGTGGGTTTGCTAGGCGTTCGCTTTAGGCGATTGAGAGTTTAGGCCTTCCGGTTTGGGGTTCCGGGCTTACGCAGTCTGGGGCTCAGGGCTTCGGGTTGATGGTCGCCTTAAACCCTAAACCCTAAACCCTAAACCCTAAACCCAAACCCTAAAGCCTAAACCCTAAACCCTAGTTCAGGTTGTAGGGATCAAGGATTGGACTCTACTCTTGTCCGATTGTGCCTCGTGGATGACGTCGGAACCTGCATCGTGCAGATGACCCAGAGAGTCCATTTGTAGTACTTTTCTGGAATTAGGTACCCGAAAAAACAACAACATAAATAGGGCCTTGGGTACTTGCTTCATACTAGTACTGAGAATGGACCCTGTGACAAAAAATGTAGGGCAGATCAAAAGCCGTCCAAGTCCTTGTCGCAGTCTAGCGTCCCGGACGCTTTTTAGGATTTAGGGTTTAGGGTTTAGGGTTGATTCCTACATCCTAGCATCCTCGTGGCTTGCATAAACTCCTCAGCGACGCATCTCAGGCCCTAGCTGTAACTTGGAGCAACGAGGTGCAGCAAGGTGCAAGCTTCTGGGTAAAAAGGATAACTTGGAGAATTGGGATTTGGGGACTTCAGGCATAACGCAAGAAGAGCCTGGGGTTCAGAATCTTTAGGGGAGGGGGGTGAGTGTTTAGGGTTCAGGCTTTAGGGTTTCACAGTACTCTGCTCAGGTTGCCAAACAGCACAGACTTCTGTAGGCAGGAAATTCCTTGGCACTGACCCCTAATTTAACCATACGACCCCTTTTCCCTCCTCCAGGAATGATCTTCCGTCGTCATTCTTAAGTACTTAAGCTTAAGCCGCAAATCCAAGTAGAAATATTTTTTCTAGGGTTTAGGGTTTAGGGTTTAGGGTTTAGGGATTAGGGTGTAGGGTAAGTATTCGCGCTAAGTAGTAAAGCTTCGGCAACACCCTGAAGTACCCTGGCATGAGCTGGGCTCTGCGGCAGTCGTCGTCTGCCCCGCAAACGTCCAGGCCACCGACGTCCACGTGGCCGGTACCTCGCGCCAAGCGCGAGGTTCTCCCCAAAGACTCCAACATCCCTTGGATAAGGAATATACCTTAATTATATCCCTTAGTTAAGGAGTATACCTTAAATTTTAGTAGGGTCCCTAATATGATTGAAGGTATGTTCCTTAATTCAGGCGATATTGGAGTCTTTGGGTCCAGCGTGAAGACCGTAACAAACAAAAGGGGAGAGAGAGAGAGAGGGAAGACAGTATCCAAGGCAGTAGACAGCAAAACGAATCGGAAGCATAACATAAAGTGGATAACATAGCAGACAAAAAAGCGGAACAACCTTGGCCCACCCTCCCCCAAAGTAAAGGTAAGTAAGAAGGCCTTACTCAACAGGCCTGCGAAACCCAAACCCCAAACCGAAAACCCGAAACCCAGGTTTAGGAGGATTTCGGGACACCAAAAACCCATAGAGCGCCACCGCCGAGCCCAAAACCCTAAACCCTAAACCCTAAACCCTAAACCCTAAACCCTAAACCCTAGACCCTAGACCCTAGACCCTAGACCCTAAACCCTAAACCCTAAACCCTAACCCGAAACCCTAAACCCAACGCCGCGAGGGTGCAGAAGCCATCCCAGGTCCTCCACGAGGCGGCCGACGCCTGTAGGAAAGGAGTTTAGGGTTTAGGGGCTTAGGGTTTAGGGTTTAGGGTTTGGGGTTTGGGATTTGGGGTTTGGGGTTTAGGGTTTAGGGTTAAGGGTTCTGGGTTTAGGGTTTAGGGCTTAGGGCTTAGGGTTTGGGGTTTAGGCCCTAAACTTTAGGGTTTAATTAGGGTCTGGGTTCAGGGTTTGGGGTTTTGTTGCCCCACCAAGAAAGCCACGACACAAAACAACATACGACGAGCGCCTAAATTCAAACACCCTCCTCGCTTCTACCTTATACGACTCAAAAGCCCGGACGTCAGAAGCTTTTACAGGGTAAGGGACCATATTAAGGAACCATGACCTATACGTTCCTAAACCGCAACTCTCAGCGTTCGGGCTCGCCAAAACCGCGAGAAGGCTCTGAAGCTAAGCAACCGCCCTGCGCAGCTGCTTAACGGGAAAGACCCAACAGTTTAAAGTGAAGGTTCAGGGTAGGGTGTTATATGAGGGTTTCAGGGTTTGAGGGTTTGAGGGTTTAAGCCTTTAGGGTTTTGGGCTTTTAGGGTTACAGGGTTTTCGGCTTTCGGGCTTAGGGGCATTTAGGGTTGTAGGATTTGGGTTTAGGGCTTAGGTTTGAAGAGCTTCTGCCCTCATCTGAAGCACGATGGCCTCTGCCACCTCCTGCCAAACACGAAGCGCGCAGGCCTGCAATCAATTTAGGGTTTAGGGTTTAGGGTTTAGGGTTTAGGGTTTAGGGTTTAGGGTTTAGGGTTTAGGGTTTAGGGTTTAGGGTTTAGGGTTTAGGGTTTAGGGTTTAGGGTTTAGGGCGCGGCGGCCCGGCAGCAAAAGCAAATGTGCTTAGACTTGTGAACACTCGGATACCAGTTGCTTTCGAGTGCTTCTGGGAAACTATAATACGAACCATACAGATACCTCGTACCGAGTAAGGGCCGTACAAAGCCCAACATACATATGCTTCAAACTACGTCCTCAGTGGCAACGGCTAAGCACTGCACTTGCTTGGCCTTTCGATGTTTCCAAGATATTAAACCAGCAATGAATCGGTTTGCACGAAAACCCCTGCACTTCCTAGGCATTTAGGAAAATGGGCACGACTGCTCGGAAAGCTTGAGTGATTGATGTGCGTACACAAAAAATGGGTACGACTTTCACCACTGCCCGTATACCCCCTGTACGACTACAAAGACTACTACAGGAGCGCGGTGACCAGCCTTACAACTTAAGGTGAGGCCCTAAATTCAGTGGCTTTGGTGTGTTCCGAGGAAAGATTGGATCCAACTTAACCCACAACATTTGTAAAAGCGGCATGGGGTATGTAATCCGAATCTTAGGTTTCCATTGGTCACCACGGATTGTTGTAGGCCTTGAACCTTAAACCCTTAACCCCAAACCTATCCTTTCTACTCAAGGCACAAAATCGCGAGGGTGGGCGTTGCCTGAACACCCTCCCCACCTCCAGCCCCAAGACCCTGCGTATACAGGCTGCCTCCAGTTAAACCCCAAACTCTAAACTCTAAACCCTAAACACTAAACCCTAAACCCTAAAAAAAAGAACAATGACTGGGGAGTCGTGGTGCACGTTCTTGCTGGGTACGTGCGCTACTCTTAAGTCAAGCCCTTAAGTTCCAAAGAGTCCCTACAAGCCTGAAGGATCACACTTTCTTTTCTCCCTCAAAGCCCCGCAGTGACATGGGTTTAGGGTTTAGGGATTAGGGTTTAGGGTCTAGAAGCTGGAGTCTAGGGGAGTAGGGGATTACGGTTTCGGGCCTAAACTCCAAAGCCACAATCCTGAAGTCTTAGACTGTACTTGGGGGTTTCTTTAAAGTAGGGAGCCCTCATATTCGGGTGTCCAAAAGGGCCCATAGGGTAGAGCCCGCGAGAAATCAAAACCCTCAACCACGACCCGCAAGTTTGAGTCGCCAACTTAAACCCCTGTAAACCTTCAGTTTGAAACCCCGAACTTTAAAACCCTCCTCTTCGCTGGTACACCGGGTTTGGGTTTTGGGTTTAGGGCTTAGGGCTTATGGTTTAGGGCTTAGAAGTTCAGGGTATGTGGGCTGACCTTCCGAGATGCGACAGGCCAGGCCACAAAGATGTCTGGGTGTTGCCAACCCTGAACAGTAAACCCGAAACCCTAAACCCTAGATTTTATATACGGTTGTAGGTTCGTGCTTCCACTCAAGGCTCTTTGGGAGTGATGATGTAGGTCCTGAGGATGAGATAATGGTGGAAGGGTTTTGTCAGGAGGTTTTGGGGTCAATGTTCAGGGGCTTTTGGGGTTTGAGGGGCAAGGTTGGGGTTTAGGGTTTAGGCTTTAGGGTTCAGGGTTCAGGGTTTAGGATTTAGGGTTTGGGGTTAAGGGTTTAGGGTTTGGGGTTTAGGGTTTAGGGCTCGGATCCTGAACCTCGGTCCCAATTGCGCTCAGACGAGGGGGCCTGGAGCGACTCCGCCCGACCGAGGGTGGTCGTACTCAGGGCAGAGGGCAGGGTTTGGGGTTTGGGGTTTAGGGTTTAGGGTTTAGGGTTTAGGGCTAGGGTTCAAGGTTTGGCGTTTAGGGTCGACTTCGGATCCCGAAAACCTCAACCCTCAAACCCGAAGTGAAATCTAAAGGGTTCGTTTGAACGGAAGAAATCACCGGCAGATGGACCTCGAAGCCAAAAACTGTACCGGAGTTCCCCCGGCGTCATGTGAATCGACAGCCCTACAACCTCGTACCCGCGACCTCTGATTCGCAAACATGCGCCCCGAACAAAGGGCCAAACCCCAAATTCAAACACTTTTGGCCTGTCCAGTTAGCTTGGGTATTCTGGGTACTGTGTTGTAGTACTTGTAGAAAGGCCTTCATTGTACGAAAAACGCCCGCAAACGCAAGCACTTGATCAGATTTGGGGGCTTACGAAACTAAGGCACCCCGAATATGAGCCCCCTGAATTATTCCCTTTTTACAAGGACCCCAATAAGGTACCCCTACTATCGTAAAACCCCTAAACCCTAAACCCTAAACCCTAAACCCTAAACCCTAAACCCTAAACCCTAAACCCTAAACCCTAAACCCTAAACCCTAAACCCTAAACCCTAAACCCTAAACCCAAACCCTAAACCTGCCCCGAAAATTCGGAACTCCCATTTGCCAGCTCCTGCCACCCAGCACGCTGCCCAGCTGCTGCGGGCCTGAACGGCTCTCTGGGGGTTTGGGGTATACTAGGGTTTAGGGTTTAGGGTTCAGGGTTCAGGGTTTAGGGTTTAGGGTTTAGGGTTGAGGGTTCCCAATCCTAACCTAGTTACCTGGTTTGGTGTTTAAAGGTTTCAACCCTCCCGCCCACCCCCTGTTGTGCCGTTAAGGAGAGTTGTGGGTGGAGAGGGTTTGGCAAGTCTTACGACCCGTAGTTCCACAAGGACACCCCATGCATATACGCACCAATATGGTAGGGTTCCATATGCCCACCAATAGCCTTGATGCGCACCCTAAACCCTAAACCCTAAAGCCCTAAAACCCTAAACCCTTACTCTAAACGTAAACCTGAACCCAGGGTAGCGCCCTGGCTGGAACTTGCACCTAGAACCAAAAAACGTCAGGGTTTTGGGGTTTGGGATTTAGGGTTTGGAGTTGAGGGTGTTGGGCTTCGGGGTTTGGGCTGTGAACGGCCTGCGGGTTTGACCTTAATCCGCAAAAACCTTGAAGCTCACGACTAGCTGCCTTTGTAGGTGCCGTGCTTGGGGAGGGTTTCGAGTCTCTCGAGTGTAACCTAGTTTGTTTTTTTGTTGAAAGGGGTCGATAAGGGATCTTATATGAGAACGAAAGGAGTATGGGTGCTATTGAGCATTCTGAACCCTAAACTGTTAAAGGGTCAACCGTCAAAGCCCTAACCGCAGTACAATGTACACTAACCCAAAACCCAACAGAAATGTTACAATACTGAACTTGGTACCCGTGTAATTCTGTCATATTACATATTAGCTGTTCCTTAAGGGTTATCGAAACACAAAATTGACATCTTTCCAAATACCGCTAGGGTTCTTAGGATTGAAGGATTAGGGTTTCCTAACCCTAAACCCCAAACCCTAAAACCTAAGCCCTAAACCCTAAACCCGAAGCCCTAAACCCTAATCCCTAAGCCGAGGCCAGCGGCACGCAGGAGGCGTGGTGACGTCGGTACCCTCCGGGGCGCGAATCAGCCTTGCACCCGCCAGACAGGGCTAAAGGGGCTTGGGTTTACTAGACCCTAAATTCGGGTTTAGGGTTTAGGGTTTAGAGTCTAGGGTTTAGGGTTTAGGGTTTAGGGATGTTCCCCCGTATACTAACAGTCCTTAATACGGAGTATTATGGGGCGTACGATACTCCCTATAAAAGGACTGCCAGTATAAGGGGGAACATTTCCAGGTTTGGGGTTTATAGGGTTTAGTAGGCATTATGATGCTTTACCGTTTGAGGTGCACGGGCCGAACTCGGCTCCCTACAGTATGGGTTGGGGTGTATAGGGCTTCGCGTAAACCGGGATGATGCTCCCATCCAGGGCCAACGGAAGAGAAGTGTAGCTGCCAAAAGCTGGAGCCTACGACGCAAGTCTCGGCTGAATGAACTCGTCTTTCTCTCAAACTATAAATGATTCGTGAGCACCCTGAAGCAAGCCTAAGCCTAAACTTAAACCTGACAGCACCCCTAAACCCTAAACCCTAAACCCTAAACCCCAGACCCTAAGCCCTAGACCCTAAACCCCAAACCCCAAACCCTGCACGCCAACCAAAAAAGACTTGGACGCTCCAAGTTGCAGCTGCGACCCAGCGGTCATCACGACAGGAACGGAGAGCTCAAAGACCACGCCTCTGACACCCAGGCCCGGCGCAAACAGCCAACAAAGGACCACCTAAACCTCCTTGGGGTTTAGGGTTTAGGGTTTAGGGTTGAGGGTTGAGGGTTGAGGGTTCAGGATATCTTGAAGGCCCCCTAGAAGAAAAGCGAATTTCCCTGCTCTTGTCGTAGAACTTCAGGGTGCGGGCATCCGGTGGCGCTACGCCACGAGGACAAAAGGGAACCCTAAACGCCCTATAGTTCCTAAGCCCAGAACCCTTAACCCTAGACCCTATGGTATAGCTTGCAAGGACAGCCCACACCCTAAACCCTAAACCCTTTTAGGTGCACAACTCGCCACTAAGTCTAACCTGAAGAATGCTTCTCAAGGGCCTGTGACCGTACGCCCCGCCGACTGAACAGCAGGGGCAGGGGCTGTCACCTGTGACGCGGGCAAGCTGTCAACAAAACTGCAAGGCAAGCGTACACCCTGCTTCTTGCTTGCGGTTATGTAGAACTTGTCTACTTGGAGCCAGGGGTGCCCAAGATCATGACTATTCAAGTGGGGCCTTTCCTGTCCCAAGAACAAAGGGTTTAGGGTCCCATTTAGGGTTTAGGGTTTAGGGTTTAGGGGTTAGGGTTTAACTAAATAAGGAAACCCAAGAGGTTAAAGTTCTACTATTGGCAAAGTAAGTAGCCGTCCATCACACCCGAACCTCAGAAAGCAAACCCCAAGGACACTTCAAGCTAGACACGAAGACCGAAACCCGCCAACCCCAGACCATGACTAGGGTTTAGGGTCTAGGGTCTGGGGTGTAGGGTTTAGGGTTTAGGGTCTCAACCCCAAAGCCCTTAACCCTATGAACCCTACACACCCCTAAACCCTAAACCCTGAACCCTAAACCCTAAACCCTAAACCCGAAACCCGAGGGGACTCCGGCCTTCCAGGTACCTAGCCGCGGGATCAGCTGAAAGCCCGGGAAGGTCGTCCTGTCGAGTACAGCCTCAGCCGCACCTCCGGATGAGGAGGTGCTTGGGTTTAGGGTTTAGGGGTTTAGAGGTTTAGAGGTTCAGAGGTTCAGAGGTTCAGAGGTTCAGAGGTTTAGAGGTTTAGAGGTTTAGAGGTTTACTGGTTTACTGGTTTAGAGGCCTAGAGGCTTACAGGCTTTAGGCAAAAGCAGGCCAAGGCCCAGGCTTCGAGGTTTAGGGTTTAGGGGGGCTCGAAACCCCAGTCTCCGTGCGAAACTAACCCCTAAAACCCTAGACCAAGTAACCCCTGAAACCCAAAACCTAGACCCTGAACCCCCAGACAAACTATAGCCCTGAACCCTAACCCCCCCCCCCCCCCCCCGCCCCCTAAAGCGCATAAGGGCCTGCTCTGGGTCCTAGTATGACAAAGTGAGGTTGGCCCGATGGCCATGCCGTGATAGCACAATCTTGGGGTTTAGGGTTTAGGGTGTAGGGTTTAGGGTTTAGGGTTTCGATGCAACCCAAGCTCTTTCCCCCTCCCCCCACAGCTCCACGCGCCTGAGGGATTGCTGTACGTCCACACCGTCCAGTCCGTTGAGGACGAGATTGCCGGCAGCTGGTACGGGTTTATCACCTGCGCCACGGCGGTGTTGTAGCATGCCCGATCCCGCAACCCTAAACCCCAAACCCCAAACCCCCAACCCCAAACCCTAACGACAAGAAATGCTAGGGCTCCGGAACAGAATGGGCGCCCTCTGTTGCTTCATGGGATTTGGCGGGAACCTCGGCCCCTTTTCGGCTGCATGGGTTTATGTACGGGCGGGTGGGTCGGCTCCATGCAGCACTGCAGCACATAAAAGCCCTTGATCTTCCCTTGTGGGTCCTGAAACGTAAGCCTCATTTCGAACCTTAGGTCTGAGACCTTAAACCCGAAACCCGACTCCCTGCAGCTACACCTGTCAAGCTGCCCAGGGCCGTACCCTAAACCCTAAACCCTAAACCCCAATCCAATCAGGTAACCTTTCTTCGTCTAGCAAGTTTTCTCGAGGGCACTAAGGAGCCGAATCCCCTCTCCCTAATGTCAACCTCCCACCAGGGTTTATAGGGTTTATAGGGTTTATAGGGTTTACAGGGCTTGTATAATCTCTAGGTTAAAAGGTTTCTTCCCTAGAGGGTTATGAAGTATGGGCCCTTGGTTGGCACAGGGTACATGAAGGCTATATATTCCAAAATAAGTGCCCATACTAAGGGCCCATGTAGCTACCTTAAGATGATAGGGTTATATGGCTTAGGGTAGACGATTGCACACCCCTGAGGCAACATACCCTATGCATCCATCATGAAAGGTGTCCACAGGCCATGGTACGGGGCGTTCATCCCGATGGACTAGGAACTTCAAAACTCAAAAGTGCGCGGATTAGGGTTTCGGGTTTAGGGTGGAACCCTAAAAGCTCCATGACTCTTATAAGCCCCATCAACCCTTTCAATTCAAAGGGGGGCGGGAGATTGCGCAGGGGCTGCTTGGTGAAATCTGCATCCTTTGCTTAGGGTTGAACAGGCTAGATTGAACCTAATGCGTACCTGATTCGGGCAAACTCGGTGATCCCTATAAAGACCGAAACCCGAAACCCAAAACACCAAACCACAACCAAAAGCCTGAACCCAAACCGTTCACCACAACCTGAAGCCGTGGTCCATCTACTCCTAAACCCTAAACTCTGAACCCTGAACCCAAAAACTTAAACCGCAAACCCTAAACCCTAAACCCTAAACCCTACACCCTAAACCCTCACCCTAACCCCGCTATGTGATTTTGACAGCAATGATGGCAAAGGATGCCGGAGCCAAATTTCAGGTTCCAAGCCAAGGTGAGCGCCGTCAAGCCTGAGCCAGATCCCCTGCATCACATGTACAGAGTAAGCCCTAAACCCTAAACCCTAAACCCTAAAGCCTAAACCCTAAACCCTAAACCCTAAACCCCTAAAAGCTCTTTGAAACACCCGACCCTTAACCTTAAAGCCACGCCTGCAGCACCAGCGAGTACAGCCGACCGGGGCTCAAACTCCTTCCTCCCGTAAGGGTGAACCTGGGCTTTCTTAGGGTTCGGGTTTAGGGTTTAGGGTTTAGGGTTTAGGGTTTAGGGTTTAGGTTTTAGGGTTTAGGATTTAGGGTTTAGGGTTTAGGGCTTAGGGTTGTTGGGGTTTAGGGTTTAGGGTTTAGGGCTTAGGGTTTAGGGTTTAGGGTTTAGGGTTTAGGGCTTAGGGTTTAGGGTTTAGGGCTTAGGGTTTAGGGTTTAGGATTTAGGGCTTAGGGTTTAGGGTTTAGGGCTTAGGGTTTAGGGTTTAGGGTTGTTAGGGTTGTTGGGGTTGTTAGGGTATTTAGGGTTGTTATACCCTAGGGTTTAGGGTATTTCGGGCTTAGGGTTTAGACAATTGGGGGATGCTTAGGGTTGTTGGGGTTTTAAGGTGTGTAGGGTTTCTGGTTTAGACAATTTTGGGCATTTTTGGCGTTGGATGGCTTAGGGTATTTAGGGGTTGTAGGGTTTCGGGCAACAAGCCCCTAAGCCCTGCACCTTAAGTAAATAGGGCTTAGGCTTGGGGCTGTAGGAGCTCAGGCCAAAAGGATTGACGGTAGAAGTTGAGGGTTAAGGGGAAGGAGTAGAAGCAATCGAGCGCGTCGTGCTATGCGATGCATTGCACAGCCGCGTCTTGCATCTGCACTGCCTGAGGTAGCACAGGCCGCCCAACAAACACTTTCGGAACGGAGCAGATGCTCAGGAGTATGGACTACGAGGCCTGGCTAGGTTCACGTAGTTCCCTAGAAGTGACAAAGATTTTGCCCTCAAAGAAGCCCTAAACTCCTGAAAGCCTGCACCCATGGACCCTGCCACCCTGTCAACGTCCGAAGCGAATCTCCTACGCCCCCCCTCCCAAACCCGAAAACCCTACACCCCTAAACCCCGAAACCTCCAAAACCCCAAACCCTGGCACACCCTAAAACCCTAAACCCTAAACCCTACACCCCTAAAGCTCTCAACCCTAAGCCCTAACCCCAAACCTCTTTTAGCCCCAGAACCCTCAAGCGTCCCCCGCGCCAAGCGCCCGGCGACAGAGAGCCAGCACCTGGTAAGGCCAGGGGAGGTGGCCCCAATAAGGGCAAAATCGTATGGAGATTGACACCCAAAGGATCCATGTACCTATATAGTATATTCTTGGGCCCTACAGCTACTATATAGGAACCCCTTTTAAGGCCCAAAGTATATACTATATAGGTACATGGATCCTGTGGGACATCTTTGATTGTTTTTTGGGGGGGGGGGTGTCTTAAGCAAATAGTCTTAAAAAAAAAACTTCCTAAAGAGAACCCGCATGAGGAAAAAAGTACGGCATGCCCAGGACATCCCTTAGCTGGATGCATCTTGAGGCAGTTGCATGGTCCATTTACTTCTTACCTTCTTTAAAGGGTTCTGAGGGTATGTAAGGGGTATATACGACCCATATTAAGGGACCATGCAACTACCCTTAGCAAGGACGTAAATACGCGAACGATGATGGATGCAAGTGTCGCAAGCAGAACATCCTTAAACCCCAGAGCTCTCAACAATCCAAACGCCTGAGCCGCATTAAAACCCTATACACTAGACATGTGTTAAAAGAAACCCCTAACACGCTGTCATTCCCAAACCTTAAAGAAAAAACATAGACCCTAGCCAAAACGCTAGCTCCCCCCACGAAGTATCCTAAACCCCCCCGACCCCCCCCCCCCCTGCAAAAAGAATAAACATCTCCTTGCAAAGGGGAATTACATACATGAGAGCAACTACGGCGTCTTGAAGGTTGCTTGGGGGGGTGAGGGCTCAGGGATAAAACTTTAAACCCTAAACCCTAACCCTAAACCCTAAACTCTAAATCCTAAACCCTAAACCCTAAACCCTAAACCCCCATTAAGGTTTATGGTCGGAGTTTGCCGGTGGTTGGGATGCCTGTGCCGTCCACAGCGGCACTGCAGGCGACCTGCCAGGAGGGTTAATGACCCTACAGTCCGACCCCTCGCGCAACCCTAAAAACCTAAACCGCCTGAACTGCACGCAAGGGGTCGACGGGGCTTTTAGCCTTGGCTAGATTTTGGAGCACATCGAGTCTGCCATGCTCTGCAGGTGTCGGTGGTTTGGGTGTGGGTTTAGACCGACTTTTTTGGGGGGGAGGGAGTTGGTCGAGTTTGGGGCTTCGAACGGAATTCTCAAAGTTGCGAGCCCGTGAACTGGCAGGGTCCCCAAGCGGACCGGAACTCTAAGACGAGATCGCAAGCATGTACACTCCACACAGCCCCGATACTGTACTGTTATTCATTGCATGAAGTAAATGTCATTGCCTCTCTCTCTCTCTCTCGCTCTGGCTCTCGCTCTCGCTCACACCAAACATGCGCAGATGTGCATATGTACATATATGTATGCATATAATTGTCTAGCAAGTATGCTCATCTTGTAATTCCCGAAACATGACTCCTAAAGACCCCCCCCAAACCATTATAAGTCTTAACCCCCCCCCCCCAAAAAAAAAAAAACAAAAAACACACACACACACACACACACATTCATACTGTACACCGCTCAGAATAATACTACTAATAATATAAACATAATAATAATAATGGTAATAATCATCATCATCATCATAATCATAATGATACTATACTAGCAATAATGACAATAATAATAATGAGAATACTCCAGCGGCCTCCGTGCCAACGATGAAGGCCTGGTCGGTGCCCACGTCGCGCAGAAGGAAGTCCTGCTGCAGGGGCTGCTAGCAAGGATGGCCTTTTTTAGACCGTCTGAAAAATGTTCATCCTAAACCCTAAACCCTAAACCCTAAACCCTAAGCTCAATAGGGGAAAATGTAAAACATCCCAGGGGCCTAGCTAGTTAGGCTTCAGGGTTTAGGGGAGGGGGTTTGGGGCTTCCGGGCTTATAGGGGAGTCATAAGCCCCAAACCACCTTTAACCCCCGGTCCGATGCCCAAACCTAAACCCCGAGCCCTCCCGAAAACCCTGGAATGCAGATCTTGCTTGGGGTGTCATGTATGTGCATATCATAAGCACAGTCACACACATGTTCACACATACACACACGTACATACTATGCCAGCGCAGACCCCAAACAGTGAGCGAGACTATGTGAGCCAAGAAGTCCAAAAGCAAAGACAGCTTCGCATTTGCTGAGCCCAGACGCTCAAAGTCCACGACCACTTCGCCTCTGATCAACACAGACATCCACAAGCGACGACCTTCTCGCATTTCACGAGCCCCGAAGCCAACAGCGGGGCGCGGCCGCGACCCTAAACCCTAAACCCTAAACCCTAAACCCTAAACCCTAAACCCTAAACCCTAAACCCTAAACCCTAAACCCTAAACCCTAAACCCTAAACCCTAAACCCTAGGCCAGAGCGCGATTGTCGTCCAAAATGCGAGCAGGCTTCGAGTCGAGACAAACAACGCCCGGTCCGCAGCGGGCGTTGTCTAGACCGTCTTACCTTGAGATGTTCCCCTTTATCCCCTGACCGTCCTTCATGGGGATTGCAGTACTCTCTATTATAATCCCTATTAAGGACTGTTATGTTAGTATAAGGGGGAACATCCCAAGTCTTACCCTTCATGTATATATATATATACACACATATCTTTTTGTTTACTTTGAAAAGCATATACGCGCATACACATATGCAGAGTCACACGACGTACGGTGAAATACAAACATGAAAACACGTGCAAAGATCCACATTGCATCTTTGTGACTCTGTCTTCTACCGAAGCTCATACTCCGAAGACCCTCAAGCTTAACTTAAAAACCCTAAACCCCAAACCCCAAACCCTGAACCCTGAACCCTAAACCCTAAACCCTAAACCCTAAACCCTAAACCCTAAACCCTAAACCCTAAACCCTAAAACCCTAAACCCTAAACCCTCCTCGCAAGCCGAGTTCGCCGCGCCCCGCGTGGCTGGCCGAAGGCCGGAGGCAGGTTCGACATGGAGGAGGCCACCCACACCTGAAAGCGAGTTTAGGGTTTAGGGTTTAGGGTTTAGGGTTTAGGGTTTAGGGTTTAGGGTTTAGGGAAGCGATGTGGCCACTTCTCTAAGAGATGGTCCCGTTTCAAGGTCCTTATTAAAGAGACCCTAACTTAGAGAACGTTTCCATGTGGGAAAGATAGCGCCTGAAGTTAGACCCTCAACACTCCTTACAACCTATAAACGGCCTCTAACCATTCCGCTCAACCCTAAACACTAAGCCCCTAAACCCCTAACCCTAAACCTTATGAGCCCTCACGAACAGTAGAGGAACTGGGAGGAGGAAGCCTATAAACCCCAATTTTGTGGGAGGTTTACGGGGTTTAAAGGTCTATGGGTTTAGGGCTTCGGTTTAGGAGTTTAGGTTTTTAGAAAGATGGGTTTAGGGTGTATGGCGAAGCTTTAGGATAGCCTTCTAATCGGCCCTTATGAGTGAACGAGGACTATATACAGCACTTCATGTGCGAACATATCATTCATGCGCCCTGTTTAATGATTGTGGTCTTGTGGTGACTGGCAATTGTTTCAATCTATCCTTTGCCTGCTTTGAGATTCAATGACAGTTTGGGGTCTGGCTGCTGCGAGGACGTGTCCTAGTTCTACTTGGTGTTCGTGGGTCTTGCCGTGACGTTTTCATCCTGAAATCTGTCTGGTATACAGACAGGCTTGTGAGAGCTTCGGGCTTACAAGGCTTAGGGCTTATAAGGATTACAAGGCCTAGGGCGTATAAGGCTTATAAGTTAAGCCTAGAGTAGACGCTGAAAACAAAGTATATACTTATTCGGTGTAAGTAGCGTTTATAGGAACCCAGAACCAGAAAAAATTAGTAAAGTAAGCCATCTGCAGCCTATAAATCCTAGACCCAAGAGGAACCTAGGAACAAAAAGGGTCCCCTTTTCGGTTTCAGGGCTAATATGGGAGCCTAAACCCCAAATGATGGGAATATGGGCCTACTCTGACCACATGAAGCTCGAACAGCCCCATAAATCCTGGAAGTCTCCTACACTCTATCAACTCCAAAATCTCCTATAAACTCTACAAGCCCTCGAACCATGAATAAAGCCCTAAACCCTAAACCCTAAACCCTAAACCCTAAACCCTAAACCCTAAACCCTAAACCCCAAGGAAGGGACTCATGGCTGGGTTTTATCGGGCTCAAACCCCCAACTCTTCGGGCGCCCACCTATGCCGGAGGGATCCGCGCCCACCTCCTGGCAGGCCCAAGACGCCCAGGGTTTAGGGTTTAGGGTTTAGGGTTTAGGGTTTAGGGTTTAGGGTTTAGGGTTTAGGGTTTAGGGTTTAGGGTTTGGGGTTTGGGGTTTAGGGTTTAGGGTTTAGGGTTTAGACACATCTGAGTTTGATTTGGGTTTTAGTGTTTGGGGGTTGAGGTTTTTGTTCAGCATCTCAGCATATCCAGTGTTGGGGTTTAGGTTCTTTGTTTTCAGCGTTTCTATAGGGGTTTCTAGGGCGCTGAAGTTCAGAAAATGGCGTAAGCCTTAGGGTGTTGGAGCGTTAGGGTTTTTAAGGATTCCTCACATGTGTTTACCGAACCTCTCGAAGCATAGATGGTCCCTTATCACACTGCACGCTGGGGCTCGGATTTAGTGCAAAGAGCGCGAGAAGCCACTGCAAGCGAAACCCTCATCACTTCTATTCTACCACAGTGCTATTTGCGTAAGCATGGGCGCTGACGTGGGGTGCTCTCGTTGAGGTTGGCTCTCTACTTCCAACTATCCACGGAGAAATGCCACCTATGCACTTTACACCCTACAGGCGAAAACCGAAACCCTAAACCCCAAAATCAACCCTAAAGCCTACGCGCCTTGTGGGGTCGAAATCGGATCTCAACGGGATTCGCCACTGGATTGCTCTCGTCCGTGGTGGCCCTGCTGCGAGGCACTTACCGGATTTGGGGTGGGGGGGGGGGGGGGGGGGGGGGGGGGGGGGGGGGGGGGGGGGGGGGGGTCGAGGAGGGAGGAGGGTAGAAGTTCTACCAGACTAGCTCGTTGCGTTCATGGTGCGGAGAAGGGAAGGCCAGCCCCGAAGCCCACACAACTCCGGGCCCTTCAGCACACACCTCTCTCGGAAAGGCCCTTAACAGTCGGGTTCCTGTCGGCTTTTGGGGCTCTGCTTTGTCAAGATTGGGCGTAAAGCTCTGGCAACTAATCAGCAGGAGGGCTACAGACAGACACCTACATATACAGATACATCTGTATATATATATATATATATATACATATCCATATATATATATATACAAATACAAATACATACATATATATATATATATATATATATATATATATATTTATTTATTTATTTATTCATGTATATGTGTGTGTATCTGCATGTGAATATAAATATATATATATATATACAGACGGGTAATTACACATTCACAATCAGAAAGATAGACATATACATCATCTGCATATACATATACATATACATGTACATATACATATACACGTACATGTACATATACACATGTACATGTACATATTCACATCTACATATGTACATATACATTTTGCACGAAACAGTGGACCGGGTTGGAAGTGTGACTGCAATGCCCTTTCAACTCACTCTCCCTATCCTTGTGGCCCCAAGATTGCCCGCCTTGATGCCGCGGTCAGAGAGATGTCCTTGGTGGCGAATGTAAATTGAAACCTATACCCTCAACCCTGAACTCTAAACCCGAAAATCCTAACCCTAGACCCGAATGCAAACTCAAAAGCCCAAAGCCCAAAACACTCCCAACACCTATACTTCTTTTCCGTAGGCTCTCTTACAAAACATCGTTGTGATGAATCTCGGGTAACCCTAAAACCCTAAAGACCAAAATCTAACTCCAAACCCTACATCTTTGCAGGGTGGGGGGAGGCTGCGAAGTCAGCAAGGTCAGACAAAAAGGATCCAAACCACCCCGAAACTGCAGTCTCCAATCCTCCCGAATTTAGGGCTTTCGTGGGCTGTCGTTTAGGGCTTAGGGGCTTAGGGGATATAGGGTTTAGGGTTTAGGGTTGGGGGATTGGGGGATTGGGGTTTCCGAACGCGGCGTTCAGGGTTTAGCGGGGGCGGTTGAAAGGTTTTGGGGGGTTTAGAATTTAGCGGGTGTGGGGCGTGTCGCGGGGTTTTGGTTATGGTTGGTTTAGGATTTCGGGGGGTTTGGGGGTTCCGGTTTCACGGCCGAGGAAAATTTCCTAAACCCCAAGCCCTGCCAGTGCAACTTGGAGTGAGTATCCGAGAAAGTCCACGGCGTGAAGCTGCCAAACGGCCGCGAGGATTCCAGGCCCAATCTGTCAGACCGGCATTGCAGGGTGTAGGGTTTAGGATTTAAGGTTCAAGGTTTGCGGATTCAGCTTGATCCAAATTCGGACACCCTTCTCAAGTGACCTTGCAATCGGATACCTTATCAAAAGGAGGCCACGCCCAAGAGGATCCTCAGTTTACATCGACCAATACCTCATATGGGGGTTTCCGAAAATAGGGGACCCCTATATATTATAGACCCCTCAATAGTCGGATTCCCTCATAATAAGGACCCCCCCAATAATGTACCCTCACCCCAATTTGAGGGCCTCTTTACAGATGCCACCGTTTGGGTTGGCAGGTTTTAGGGCTTAAATCTCGGGTTTAGGGTTTAGGGTTTAGGGTCTAGGGTCATCTTCTGAAACCCAACACAGGAAAATCTGAAAAGAGGGCTTTCCGAGAGGGCGTTTCAGGGCTCGGCTGGGGGCTTCTAGGCCGTTTGGGAAAGTTTAGGGTGTTTTCAAGGGTTTGGAACCAAGGGTTTGGAGAGTCTGCAGGGCTGTTGGGCATGAAGTAGGGCTTAGGGGGCTAACTTGGCTGCACTTAGCAGAGTAGCTATGAATCTACTTTTTAGCTGCCGTATTCAGAAACCCCAATAAACCCAACAAAAGGCTATGGATCTAAAGTTAAAGTAAAGCACCACAGAGGTTATAGACCCTGAACCCTAAACCCTACAATCCCTAGAAGCCCTGAACCTTAAACCCTAAACCCCAAACCCTACACCCTAGCCCTAAACCCTAAACCCTAAACCCCAAACCCTAGCCCTAAACCCTAAACTCTACGCAGGGTTTAGGCTTCAGGGATGGGTCATCAGAACCCGACACAAGTGCATCGGAGGGACTCGAGGCTCCAGGTGTTGGGGTCGGGGAGTCCCACCGAGTTCGTCACTGTCACCTGGTTCAGGGTTCAGGGTTTAGGGTTTTGGGTTTTGGGTTTAGAGTTTAGGCTTCAGGTTTAGGGTTCAGCATTTCAAGTCCAAGCATTCACTCGTCAAGGATTTACTCCAGAAAAAATACCCACCCGCCCAAAGAATCCCACAACATTAAGAAAACATTTTCACTTATGGAACGACCTTGCCCAGAAAAAATGACCTTGCCCACTAAACAAATGACCTTGCCCAGTAAACAAATGACCTTGCCCAGTAAAAAAATGACCTTGCCGAGTCAAAAATGAGCAAGCCCAGTAAGAACAATGACCTTGCCCAGTAAAAGAGTTACTGGGCAAGGTCATTGTTTTTTACTGGGCAAGCTCATTTTTTTACTGGACAAGGTCATTTTTACTGGGCAAAGTCGTTTTTTGGACCGAACAAACTTGCCCAGGAACAAAAATGACCTTGCCCAGTAAAAAAAACAACCTTGCCCAGTAACTCCATTAACATTTAAATTAAATGAAAGAGAGGTTTAGGGTTTAGGGTTTAGGGTTTAGGGTTTAGGGTTTAGGGTTTAGGGTTTAGGGTTTAGGGTTTAGGGTTTAGGGTTTGGGGTTTAGGGTTTATAACCTCGGACTAGAAAGGGTGCTCTTTTTGGTTAAAGGCTTCTAAAGGGAACCTAAGCCCTGACAAAAAGAAACTAGGGCGGGGCGGGGGGGGGGGGGGGGGGAGGAGGAGATCCAAACCCTAAACCCTAAACCCTATAAACCCTAAACCCTAAACCCTATAAACCCTAAACCCTAAACCCTAACCCCAAACCCTAAACCCTAAACCCTCTTGGTTAGCGTCTGCGCAAGAAGGAGGAGGAGGAGGAGGAGGGAGCTTGCAGTGGAGAGCTCGATGACGGCTTCAGCGCAAATCAAAATCCCACAGCCCTACCTTACGAACCCAAAAACCTGTTTTGGTACATTACCCAAAAGGGCCATATGAGGGACGAACAAAATCACATGCGAGAGTGCGAGGTCGCGGAGTACCATGTTGTCGCTTTACGTGGGGCTCATATCGCTTTACATACTATGGGGCTGCAAACTAATGTTATCGCTTGAGGTGGCGCCCAATTCATATTAGAACTTATCAAATCATACTGCCTCGCCAAGCCAAAAAAGGTTCCGGGCTCTTGAAACGTGAGCGCCAAGCTTTTGGGATTTCGGTTCAGGGTTCAAGGCTTTGGGGTTGAGGGTAGCCCAAAACCCTAAGCCCCAAACCCTAGAACATAAACCCTATTCCTTCTCCCCTAAACCCTAAACCCTAAACCCTACACCCTAAACCCTGAACCCTCAACCCTGACGAAGCCCTTACGAGCAGGTGCTGAAAAGGCACGCGGAAGGCGTAGAGGCGGTCTTCCCGCAGGCCCAAGGCCACACGCATCAGAGCCCTCGGCCCGCGCCCTGGCAGGTCTAGGGTTTAGGGTTCGGGGTTTGGGGTCCTGGATGCAAGCCTGGAGCCCTGTTTAGGGTTTAGGGTTTAGGGTTTCGGGTTTAGGGCTTAGGTTTTAGGTGGACTGTCATGACTGGAAACAGAACCTACCAGACATCCAAATCGGCACTCACACCAGGCAAACCCTGAACCCTAAACCCTAAACCCTAAACCCTACACCCTACATGATGTAGGGTTTACGGCCTACCTCAAGGGCCATGTAACCCAGACCCTAAACCTACCCAATCCGAACCTTCAACGCCTCATCCCCTCAATCCCCCGAGACCTTAAACCCGAAATAATCTCCTAGACCCCCAAAAACCCCGAAACCTCGAACCTGATCCAAGCTTAAGCTCCCAATCCCACACTCAGAAGCAAGTGGCGAACATCCGTGCCAGCGCTGGTTGGGTATTCGGTGCTTTTCAACCCTAAACTCTAAACCCTAAACCCTAAACCCTAAACCCTAAACCCCCGCCAAGGAAGCATCCCAGGGGGCCTGCGCAAGAGAGCACCTTCCCAGACTTTGGGTGCGCGGCTGTGAAGGGTCTGGGGGCCCCAAAGTTCATCTTTGGGGGTTTAGGGTTTAGGGTTTAGGGTTCAGGTTCGAGGTCTAGGGTCTAGGGTCTAGGGTCTAGGGTCCAGGGTTTAGGGTTTAGGGTTTAGGGTTTAGGGTTTAGGGTTTAGGGTTTGAACATAAGGTGTAGGGGTTTAGGGTTTGTGTGGGTTGAGGGTTTAGGGTTCATGGAGTTTTCGGGTTCCAGGGTTCAGAGTTCAGAGAGTAGGTCTGAGGCTTAGGGCTTAGGTTTTTTTAGGGTTCGGGTTCGGTCATGATGTGGCCCCAGTGCTTCTCCCAGGGCTTGTCGAAGCGGCTTTCAGAAAACTCTAATTGGAGGGTGGTCGCTTCTTGCCGAGGTTTTTTGCATAGTACGTACACTACAGCAGGTCACATGTACCCATCAAAAGTACAGGAATCTGCTAACAGCTAGTATCTAGCACAATGAAATAGGGCCCACTGGGCATCCCAGTATCCGCATTTAGGTTTGCCAAGTCATGCCACGGCCACGGGGTACCGTAGCACGGCCCTGGTCTGAAACTTGGCTAGACACGTGGGGGCTTCCGAAAAGAGGGGTGCCCCTTTATCTTCCCCACAACACAATAGGAGGATCCCCAAAAAGCGTACCCCCTATTTTCAAAACCCCCCATGTAACAGGTTTGCATGCATCAGGAAGCCTCTGGGCTTGCATGATTCGTGCAAAAAGACACAAGAAGGCCCTCTGCTAGACTGCTAGACCCCACACCTTAAACTGCAAACCACCCTGAACCCTGAACCCTAAACCCTAAACCCCAAACCCTAAAACCCTAAACCCCTAAATCCTAAACCCTAAACCCTAAACCCTAACCCTAAACCCTAAACCCTAAACCCTAAACCCTAAACCCTAAACCTTTCAGAACCCTTAGCCGATGAACCGAAGGCTTCCGATGTTCGGCCCGAAATTCCAGGGCCGCAAGAAGCTGAAGCATCCCTCAGGTCTCCAGGCACTAAGCCCCCGGAACGCGCCCCCCAAAATCTTCCCTAAGAGTTTAAGGTTTAGGGTTTAGGCGGTTTAGGGTTTAGGGTTTAGGGTTTAGGGTTTAGGGTTTAGGGTTTAGGGGCCTAAGGCCCTAAACCCTAAACTTCCCGTGAAACCACCGAAGGCCTAAGCACCAGGGGCTGCCTAAACTCTCGAATCCCGAACCCCTACACCGCCCCCAAAGCCACCGCAAACCCCAAACCCTATACATGCGCCACATATAAACCATAAGCAATCTAAACCCCTGCATGAAACCTCACGCTATAAGGAACCGAAGAGCAAAAACATAGTTGTCGATGACAGACACCAATGTGAGCAGAAACCACAAACCTCCTCAAGCCCTAAACCCTAAACCCTAAACCCTGAACCCCGAATCCTAAACCCTAAGCCCTAAACCCCAAACCCCGCCTCTGCGGCGGTGGCCCACACCGCGTAACCACTCAGCGGGGACTCCATCCGCCCGAACACGCCGCCCACGGCGAAGGACTGAGTTTTTGTTTGCTTTGTAGGATGTTGAGGTTCTGACAGAGGTTTTAGGGTTTAGGGTTTCTTGGGTTTAGGGTTGAGAGTTTAGGGCTTCAGGTCTAAGAGCTTCTAGGGTTTACCTGGTTTGAACAGGGCTCATAGGCTTAGTAGCCCAGTAACCATATTATGATAAGGGCACCCTTTTTTGGGTTGGCCAGAAGGTCCCTGCGGCACCGGTTGTAGGGTTTAGGGTTTAGGGTTTATTTTGTAGGGTTTATACCGGGCTTGCAGGACTTGGCCCGCTGGGAGTGGGCTTTGGGTGCTTCAAGAAGCTAAGGGTGTCGGGTAGCCGATTGGCCAGCTTCATATCAAGCGAGTCAAACTGGGACCCCGAAGAACATATCCCTGGCCTTAAAAATCTCCTGATATCGATGTCGTCCTTTTCTTGGTACCCCAGTAACCATACTATAATACGGGCACTCTTTTTTTGTTTGGTTAATTTATAAGGGAACCTTGAACCAAAACTGGAACAGGGTACCACCGGGCGACCAAGTTTCTTAGCCAGCCAATCGCGTCAGTTGCTAACAGAGCGCTGGCCTTCTCGCAGCGGACAGGAGAAATTAAACCCTAAACCCTAAACCCTAAACGCTAAACCCTAAACCCTAAACCCTAAACCCTAAACCCTAAACCCTAAGATCACGGCTGATCACGGCCACGGCGGCCCACGCAGACGGCAGTGGGAATTCTGCAGAGCCTGCACCACTCCATGCGTCTGACGAGTGATGTCCCAGAAGTGGAGCAGAAATCGGCAAAGCCACGAGCATCAGCCGAATGGGATGGTGGCCGAATGGGATTGTGGCCCTTGTATTCCCTTAAATCCCTTCGCGGATCTTAAAATTTCGGTCCCCAAACGGCAGCTCCAGACAAGGCAGGCCACATCTTAAAGATTTATAGAGGGTTTCGGAAGCCTGAACCCTAAAACCCAAAGCCGCACTACCTTCGGGTCGAAGAGGGCCAGCTTCATTGAGTAGGGTACCCCTAAACCCTAAACCCTAAACCCTTAACCCTAAACCCTGAACCCTAAACCCTAAACTTCAATGAGTTCAGCCAAAGGGGCAGTGCTAAGGCCCGGCAGGCAGTCCTGCGCCGCTCTGGGGAAACCGGGCCCGGGGGCTCTGGACTTTTGTCCGCTTCAGTGCAGGGTTTAGGGTTAGGGCTATTTAGGGTTTAGGGATTAGGGTTTAGGGTTTAGGGGGTGGGAAACCTCAGAAAAAAAGAAAAGCTCGACTACTCTAAGAGCTGAGGATGGAGGAGAGGTTCGGTGGATGCTGAGAACAACATGTCGAGTGCCTCAAGACCGTCTTGAATGATGCCCTCAACCCTAAACCCTAAACCCTAAACCCTAAACCCTAAACCCTAAACCCTAAACCCTAAACCCTAAACCCTAAACCCTAAACCCTAAACCCTAGCCGGGGGAGCTAAGGGCTCCTCGTCGAAAACGAAGCCGAAAGGCCCCCGAAGTGACAGAGGCGCCTAGCCCGGATGGCTTTTGGTTTAGGGCTTAGGGTTTAGGGTTTAGGGTTTTTAGGGTTTAGGGTTTAGGGTTTAGGGTTTAGGGTTTAGGGTTTAGGGTTTAGGGTTTAGGGTTTAGGGTTTAGGGTTTAGGGTTTAGGGTTTAGGGCTCAGGGTTACTTCCGAAACCCCTAAACCTGGCACTGGGCCGATCTTCGGACCTCTGCACCAAGTTTACCTCGGGGAAAGCACAGGCCCAGGCAATATCCCTGAACCCTAGCTCTAAACCCTACAACCGCCAGCCTCTAACCCCTCAACCTCGGGATGTTCAACATGACACTAACAGTCCTTAAAACGGAGAATAGTAGCACTATAATCCCTATGAAGGACTGTTAGTACAAGGGGGAAAACATGCCAGCCCTAAAACCCTTAAACCCCTCCGGACCCCACTAGTCGGTTGAGCTTTGTCTACTCACCGAGATCCGTGCGCCTTTTGCGGAGTGCTGTCGTAGGTATATGATCTACCCGTTGTGTTCCGATGGTTTAGGGTTTACGGCTGTAGGGTTTAGGGTTTGGGGTTTAGGGTTTAGGGTCAGGCTCGCGGGACGGATTCGGAATCTTGATGCGGGACACAGGGTATTCGCGAGCAGTGTCGGTGGTGATCCTGGCGTGTGGTCGCGTGAAAACTTGCATGTGGCACCAAAGAGGGCTGAGAGATGACGACAAGCTTGAGAAAGGACAACCACCTCGGTGATCACAGTGTGTCGTAGCTCTGAAGCCTCCGTATGGCACCGAATGCCTGCAAATCGGGGGCAGAGGGGGGGCTAGGATTTCGGATTTCGGGGAGAGGGTTAGATGCGCGCTTGAGGTCACGTGCGTGCGAGAGCCGGAAGCTAGCTCCCTAAGCCGAGGAATCCACCCGAAAGCCCTCACGCCCCTAACCCCTGAAGCCTAACTGCTTCAAGCCCATGAGCCTAAAGCCCTGAAGCCCCTACTCCTTGCAGCCCCCAAAGCTCTAAGCTCCCTAAAAGCCAAACCCCCAGAGCCTAAACCCCTCAGCCCCAAGCTCCCTAAAGCCCCTAAACCCCAAATGCACCTCCCGAACCCCCAAACCCTAAACCCTTAAAGCCCTCAACCAAGTCCTAAACCCCAAACTCTAACCTTGAACCCTAAACCCTGCACCCTGAACCCTAAACCCCAAACCGTAAATCCCCCAATTCGACCTCGGAGGTGGGTCGGGTGGCAAGCCGGAAGGCAAAAATCAGCCTGGTGTAGGGTGTAGGGTTCAGGGGTCGGCTTTGAGGGGTTTGCGGAGGCTCCTATAGGCCCTAAACCCAAGACCTAAATCCTAAACCGCAGAGGGTAGATGGTTCTTGGTCGAGAATACTTTCTGTTGTTTTTTAGGTGCAGCCCTAGAGCACTAGATTCCCTAAATGCCCTAGATTCCAGGTCAGGGCTGAGGGCTTCGGGTTTAGGGCGCAACAAGGGCTTAGGGTTTAGGGTTTAGGGTCAGGGTTCCCCTCCCAGCGGCCCCAGTTTGGTGGAAGCCCCACTTAAGCCCTCTAGGACAGGACGAGAGCAGCCCGAACCCTGAACCCCAAACCCTAAACCCTAAATCCTAAACCCCAAACCCTAAACCCTAAACCCTAAACCCTAAACCCTGAACCCCAAACCCTTGATACCCCGAACCCTCGAACATTTGTTTGGAGGACTTGTGGCGGTTCAGGATGCAGCGGTCCGAGGCGCAGGATTCAGGGTTCAGGATTCAGGGTTCAGGGTTCAGGGTTTAGGGTTTAGGGCTATAAGAGCTGAAAAAGCCCCAAAACCCTCAAGCACTAAAACCCTAACACCCTAAAAGCCCTGAAACCCTGAACCTCCGGCCCCCAAAAACCTGAATCATGAACCCCTACCTCACACCCTAACACCCTGAACCCTGAACCGCTTGGTGCTTCTGTTGCCGGCCTGTTCGTCTGACCGGGCCGGTCGTTTCGTCCAACTGCCAGCCTCCCAACTCACGGCGGGAACCCACAGTTTAGGGTTTAGGGTTTAGGGTTTAGGGTTTAGGGAGTGAGAGGAGTGCTGAACCCCAAGAAAGGCTTCAAGGGCTTATTAGGGTTTAGGGTTTAGGGTTTAGGGTTCAGGGTTTAGGGACGCCAGATTTTAGACAAACAGAAAACCTAGACCCTAGACTCTTGGCCAGCAACGACCTGCATTTCAAGTTGACTTGGACAAAAGCAGGCGGCTATAGGTCTGGGTCTATGTGCTTTATATAGGGAATTAACTATTGGAACAGGGCTGTAGGGGTTGTTATAGTAGATTTATAAGGCCATAAAGGAATACTGCTAGTAACTATTGCTAAACCCTAAACCCTAAACCCTGGGCCCAAAATCTAAACCCTAAACCCTAAACCCTAAACCCTAAACCCTAAACCCTAAACCCTAAACCCTAAACCCTAAACCCTAGACCCTAAACCTAAACCCTAAACCCTAAACTTAAACCCTAAACCCTAAACCTAGGCAACCCCTGGTGAGCCTTTGCGGCGTGGTGAGATCCACGATCTGCGCCTCGAAAGCAAGCTTCCGAGGGTTGTCAGGGTTTATATCGGGGTTTACTTCGGGGTTTTTCTAGGGGTTTATATACCCCAGGGTTTAGGGTCAAGTTTAGTGGTTTAAGGTTTAGGGTTTAAGGGCCGTTCTGCAAGAAGGCTTAGGGCAGTGAGGCTCCATCGGCCATCCAAACATCCAGAATGAAGAGTAGCTTAGGTTTTAGGGTCCCTAAACCCTAAACCCTAAACCCTAAACCCTAAACCCTAAACCCTAAACCCTAAACCCTAACCCCTAACCCCTAACCCCTAACCCCTAAACCCTAAACCCTAAACCCTAAACCCTAAACCCTAGTCAGCCTTTAGCATCAGGTTGAAGAAAAGAAATTCGGGCGCTGCCTGCCTGCGGCATCTCTGCGTTGATTGGGAAGCTGCTGGTGTGCGCTGGGGCCTGAGCATGGGCCCTAAACCCTAAACCCTAAACCCTAAACCCTAAACCCTAAACCCTAAACCCTAAACCCTAAACCCTAAACCCTAAACCCTAAACCCTAAACCCTAAGCCCTAAGCCCTAAGCCCTAAACCCTAATTAAACCTAAACCCTAAACCCCAGAATCCTATAATAAACCCTAAAAAGTAAACCTAAGCCCCAGAATTCTAAACCTCTGAAGTCCAACCTAGGCCCTTCACCAACCCTGCACCCCTAGACCCTAGACCCTAAACCCTAAACCCTGCACCCCTAAACCCTCGAGCTCTGAACCTGGGTTGAGGGCTTCACAACTACGGGTCGGGGGTAAAGATTAGGGTTTAGGGTTGAGGGTTTAGGTCTTAGAGTCTGCTGGGGAATGAAACTTCGGGCTGTGAGTTTTGAGCGGACACCTAAACCTCAAAGCGTCACAATCCCCCCCAAGCCGCCAATCCTACCCCGGGCTTAGGCTTGGTTCACCACCTCGCCGGCAGCAGCATCAACACTGGTCACCCAAATGACTTGTTGGGATTCGTGTCGCGAAGCCCCAAAACCTAAAATCCTAACACCCTTAACCCTCAACCCTGAAACCCTAAATCCCTGAGCCCTAAATCTCCTAAACCCTAAAACTAAAATACCCTCAACTCTTAAACCCGAAACCCTACAGGTTGCCACCCCCTACACCCGAAGTCATCTTCTTCGACAGGGCTGAGCCTCTCGTATGCTCGGCAAAAGCGCTCACAAGAATTTTCCAGGGTTTAGGGTTTGGGGTTTATAGGGTTTAGGGTTTAGGGTGTAACCCTAAGCCGCTATCGAGCCAGGCCTAGCCTTAGCAGCGACGGCTCCGGCTGAAACGCGGCTAGGAGCCGGGGAGGACGAGCTGCACTTAAGTGAAAAGAAGCAAGGTGCCTGCTCGTGCACTTATGTAGTAGTAGGCTTAGGGTTTAGGGTTTAGGGTGTAGGGTGTAGGGTTTAGGGTTAAAGCTGCGATTCACGTTAGATACCTTTTCGGCTATGGGGATAAGTACGTTCCAACTTTTGGGAGTCTACTATCGTTACCACAGCCCACATTCGCAAAGTTTAAACACCCAATTTCCATCAACTAGCTACCGAGCGTCAAAAAGCCAGTCTCCCCCTAAACCCTCGAACCAAATCATCAACCCAGCTAAAAAAAGGACTCGACCCTAAAGTACACACCCAAGTAGACCCCATGCCAGAACATGAGGCCAGGCGTCGTCCAGCGGAGCCGCCGTAGAAGAGAATATTTCAACCTCTCAATTTGTCAACTTCTCAGGAAGGACAAATACACCGCGAAAAAACAGACTTGCCCAAAACACAATGATAGAAAGCACAATGATACTCAGGCGCATGGGGGATTCTCTAAGTTCCCTTTTGGGGTTACTAATTTAAGGCGGCCCGATATATTTAGGGTACACAAGGACGGACCATAATTTGGGTGGTCCCTTTTTGGCTTCCTCATCTTAAGTAAGGGAAAGGGGACTCTAATTTACAAGTTGTCGGTTCAGGATTCAGGGCTGACAGCTCCGCCTGCCAGCAACGCTCGCTGCCGCACGCTGTGCTGTGACCGCTGCGGCTGCTGAAGGGCTCATCCTTGGTTGGCGGTTTCAGGTTTAGGGTTTAGGGTTAGGGCAATCCTTGGAGACTAGGAGGTTCAGGATACTTATACACCCCAAATATAACTGCACTTGTGTGCCCCAAGTCCTCTAGTAAGTTATATGTAGACTTATACATGGGGTTATCAGATGCTATAACTTTGCAAGGCTTGCCTGTGCTAGTTGCCCAGCCCTCCCTCCGCCCCCCGAAGCTGCTGGAACGAGGGGTTTAGGATGGGCTTTCGCCAATTGGGGGCTCCCGTTGAAATTAGGGGTGCCTTATTTTGGGTCCTTATGAGAAGGGAGATCCTACGATATTAGCGGTCAACAGAAGGGGTCCTTATTCTCGTACACCCCCCAATTCAGGGCTCAGGGTTAACCCTAAACCCTATAAACCCTAAACCCTCAACCCTGCACCCTAAACCCTAAACCCTACAAAAGCTGGGGGGCTCCAAAAACAGGATGAGCTGCTGGATTCCAGATGTCCAGGGCAAAGTGAAGAAGTCCCGGTGGGAGGACCTCTTCTAAGGGGAACCAGAGGTGGGACCTGAACAAAGGTTCGACCGCCCTAAACCCTAAACTCCCTAAACTCCCTAAACCCTAAACCCTATAAACCCTAAACCCTAAACCCTAAACTCCCTGAACTCCCTAAACCCTAAACGCCCTAAGCTCCCAAAACTCCCTAAACCCTCAACCTGGGGGCTCAAGGCTTTTCGGGACATGTTGGGCCGATATAGGCTCAGGTCACTCCTGCAGACCCCCTCTTTTAATACACCCTAAACCCTAAACCCTAAACCCTAAACTCCAAATAGCCCAAAGTGGGGGCTTTGTTTCTTCTAGGGTAGGGGGAAGGGAGGGAGGGTGCGGGGGTGAATAGAACGGCAAACCCTCCCGACCCGCAGCCCCATAGCCCCAAGCATCTCATCCTTGGGGTTTATAGGGTTTAGGGTTTAGGGCTTAGGGCTTAGGGTTTTGGGTTTAGGGTTTAGGGCAACTGAATCTCTAACCCCACCGCCCTGGAAAGGTGACTACGAACCTCTCACCACCCCAAAAAACCCAAAATCCTGGACCCTAAACCCCACACCCCTAAGCCCAGCCTCAACCCTCACACTCACCCCCCCCCCCCACGCCCAATACACCTCCCAAAACCCTGAGCCCTGAACCTTGAACCAACATTCCTAAACCCCAAACCCTAAACCCTAAACCCTAAACCCTAAACCCTAAACCCTACACCCTAACAAACCAAGCCAGGGCCTGGAGTCGTGGCCTTGATTGCAGGTGGCTTGTGAGAAAGGATGGAGGGGTTTAGGGTTTAGGGTTTAGGGTTTAGGGTTTAGGGTTTCGGGTTTAGGGTTTAGGGTTTAGGGTTTGGGGTTTAGGGTCTAGGGTTCAGGGTTTAGGATTTAGAGGGTGTAGGGTTGCGGTTTTAGGGTTCGCTTGAGAGTTTCGGGTTTAGGGGGGTGGTTGGGGAATAAACACCCAAGGCCAAACCCCCACTTCAGACCCCAGTCCCCAAAACCCTTTAGCTCCAACCCCCCCAACTGCCCGCACCACTTTCCCTCTCCCCCCGTACACGCAATTATTTGCTCCTGTCTGGGTGGGAGGGCTGAGAGCTGGGAATGGGGGGGGGGGGGGGGGGCAGGCAGGCGGGGGGTCTTGTCAAGCTTGAGCTTTACTCACGTCTCAGGAGCATAAACCCAATTGTTCCGGGGGGGGAGGGGAAGGAGTAGGGCTTCCCCGCCCACCAATGGGCAGCTAGGCTGTAGGCTTTAGGGCGATTAGGCTTTGCTAGTCTGGATGTGGGGCGCGGGACAGCTGCAATGGTAGGTGCTCAACTATCGCGGCGCCGGCTGCTCTGAACTGTTGACTTACCATCCCCGATCTGATTGGCAAAAAACTTGGAACAGTAATCAGACTCACTGTTGTCAAGGCTAACACCACCCTGGCATTAGCGTGTTCGAGGCATTCTGCTACACCCCAGACAAAACCCAAAACGCCCTAAACTCCTATATCTGCGATAATGCTTCCTGCGAAGCTTGTGAGACGCAGCAGGTTTTGGACTTCGGTCTAACCCCAACCCCCCGGAAGGTTTTGTTGGTCCTTATGCCTAGATGAGGATGTAGATGAACCCAACTTGAAGTTCAATTCGCGCCCCCCCCCCCCCCCCTCAAAACCCAAAACCCCAAAACCCTTAACACTCAACCCCAAACCCTAAACCCTGAAACCCTGAGCCCGGAAACAGAAACCCTAAACCCTGAACCCTAAACCCTAAACCCTGAACCCTAAACCCTAAACCCTAAACCCTGAACCCTCAGACTCATACAGCGGAGGGGCGTCAGGGTCACCGAAGTGGTGGCCTGGCAGTGAATGCTGCCCAAACCAGGTAGCGCGGTATAGCCTTGCAAAGGTTGGGTTTAAAGTTTAGGGTGTAGGAGTTATAGGGTTTATAGGGTTTATGGGATGTATAGGGTTTATAGGGTTTAGGGTTTATATTTATAGGGTTTATTGGGCTCCGGGCTTAGGGTTTGGGGTTATTCCCCCCCCCCACCCCCCCTCGGCCCCCCAAGTTAAGGGTGTGTGCTAGCCCTGTCCATAAAGAATTAAGAGTAGGATGTTGGCACCGCGGCAAGGTTTAGTGTTTGGGTGTTGGGCGTTGGGTGTTAAGCGCAAAGCGCTTCCTTCTTCTCAAGGTCAAGGGTTGAAGGTTTCGAGCTTGTGTGCTTGTCACATGCTGACCAGGCCCACTTTTCAGCACAAACAGCAGGCAAAAACAAGCCCAACCGACTCGTGTTGGATGTTGCCTTTACTGCGCAGGAAGCCAGGGGTGCAGTCTTTGAAGTTCGCAAAAAAAGAGCATCGCGCTGGAATTTGTGCTTAGAAGTTTCGTCCGTGTTCCTGCACCAGAATGCCCCGGATTCAGATGAAATTTGATCGGGGCGTGAATGGTTCGTGTGGTGACTACCTCTTTTTGCACGGGGCGAACTGGGTTTGGGTTCAGTGGTCTTGGGGGGCCCCTGGTTCTTAGTAGGGAATGATGGAATGAGGGCCCTGCACATATTGTACACCCTTTGAGGGATTATATAGGGCCCTCATTGCCTCATTCCCTACTAAGAAGCCAGGAGGGGGGGGGGATCAGGATTTGAGCGAGGGGGATAGCATGGAATCCCGACTAACAGTTCGCCACCTCCACACCACTGCACCCAGCACCCCCTAAACCCCAAAACCTAATTGCTGGCTGGTTCTTAGTAGGGAATGAGGGAATGAGGGCCCTATATACTCCCTGAAAGGGTATATGTAGGGCCCTCAATTCCCTCATTCCCTACTGAGAACCAGGGCCAGGGCAGGGGGAAAGCCTAAAAGCGAAAATGACGCAATAAACAACTTCAGAGTAAAGCCATCAAAGCCTAAACCACGAAACCACGAAAGCCTACAACCCTAAACCCGAACCCCACCCTAAACCCTAAACCCTAAACCCTAAACCCAAACCCTAAACCCTAAACCCTAAACCCTAAACCCTAAACCCTAAACCCTAAACCCTAAACCCTAAACCCGAAGCCCCACCCACCACACCTAAGGGGGCGGAGCGCCCTCATTCTTTGGGGCTCAGGGTGTTTCGGGGAGAGAGGGTCGACAGGGAGGTCTCCAGAAAAACCATACTTGGAGATTGGGTTTGGGGTTCAGGGTTTAGGGTTTAAGGTTTAGGGGGTTGGGTTGAAGCCCAACCTGGACCTTGAAGCCCAACAACAAGAATCTCCTGTTCACGCCAGGCAGAACATCGCCTTAAGGTAGCATCTATAAGGACCATGGAGACCCCTAAACCCTAAACCCTAAACCCTAAACCCTAAACCCTAAACCCTAAACGAAGCTTGTCGATCTCCTGTCGAGGACGACTCAAGCTTGCCCGAGCCAGCCGCGCTTTGGAGTCCAACTTCAGCAGTGCTGGGCAGCCTGTCGAATTCTTCAGCTCGTCCCCAGGCGATGTCTGAGGAGGTGCTCAGCTCATACTGGCCGTTGTCCGACACACGCTGCGCAGGGCTGTATCCTGACCGATTCGTCATAGTCTGCAAAGACCCAGCTCACTTCAAGCACCATCGTTTCCACCTGCTCCGGGCTTTGTGGTTGTCGTAGTTCTCGGGTCTTGTAGTGTAAGAGGCCACCCCGTCGTTCAACCACTCCATTTTAAGGGGTTTATTTGGGGCTTGGGGTTCATATAGGTTTTAGGGTGTAGTAACCCTGAACCCTAAAAAAACCCTCCAAAGCCTAAGGTGTATTCTGCCAGGGAAGCCCTCTACATCCTGGGCAGCCCGCCGGGAATCTCGAGCACTGTGCAGAGCTCCTGCCACCGGAGCGTTGCGGTTTGCGGTTTGCGGTTTGCGGTTTGCGGTTTGCGGTTTGCGGTTTGGGGTTTGCGGTTTGGGGTTTGCGGTTTGGGGTTTGGGGTTTGGGGCTTGGGGTTTAGGGCTTACTCTTAAGGGCTCAAGGATTTAAATATCTCGGGAATTTCTCGGGTCTAGGGATTAGGCTGCCCGTGAGGGTGTGCAAGAGGGATCCGCAGCCTGGGGTGCAGGATGCTAAGCAACTTGCTGTTTAGGGTTTAGGGTTTAGGGTTTAGGGTTTAGGGTTTAGGGTTTAGGGTTTAGGGTTTAGGGATTAGGCTTCAGGGCTTTATGGTTTAGGATTTAGGGCTTAGGATTTAGGGTTTAGGATTTAGGGCTTCTGGTCTGGGGTTGAGGGAACCTACCTTCGAGCTGGGTGTTGGTGGGACCTTGGGGGACACTGGGTGACGAAACCTAAAAAAGTCAGCGCGCCCATATGCCTTAGTAGATTTGCCCAAGGTAGGCCTCAGAATTGAACGATCCAGGGTCGGAATAATTAATAGTGGTATTCCCTGATGGTCCCTCTAACTAGTCAGGCCCCTATATTAGACAGCGATGATGAGCTGTTGTTGCGGTTTGGGTTTGGCGTTGGGGCTGAGTCCTTTCTTACTTCACCTTTGCCTGCCGATGCCTTGTAATAGCCTAAACCCTACATGCATCTACTGCTCCATCTTGCCTAAGACCGGTATCCGCATGCAACCCTAAACCCTATACATGCCACCCTGAATTCCGAAACCCGCCGAAACCCTGAACCCTAAACGCTAAACCCTAAACCCTTGCCTGAAAGGCAAAGCCTGGTGGAGGCGTCAGAACCAAGCGGCCGCCTGCAAATGCTTTCGGGCTTCGGGCTTGGGGAGTTTAGGGCTTAGGGCTAGGGTTTAGGGTTTAGGCTTTAAGGTTTAGGGTTTATAGCGTTTAGGGTTTAGCGTTCATTCCCTGAGCATCGAATATTGATTCCGATCAATACGGTGAAAAACCAGATTGATTTGGCTCTAAAATCAATCTGGCTGGATTGATTTTGGACAAATTCCGAATCAATATTTTTCCATCGCAAAAATATCCATAAAATCAATATAGCACAGACAGCAAAATCAGTATAAAAAATCAACATGGGCAGCTACCAGACGAAGCTTTTTCCCCTTAGCCCTAAACCCTTTGCAAACCCTGAGGCCTAAACCCGTAAATTCCGGACCCTACCCTAAACCCTTAACCCTTTGCAAAATCCCAAGCCCTCAACAATCAAACCCCGGACCCTACCCTAAACCCTAAACCCTTGCAAGCCTCAAGCCCTAGACACCTAAACCCGGGACCCGGCCCTACCCTAAACCCGAAACCCTTTACAAACCCTAAGGCCTAAACCCTGGGAGCCCTAAACCCTTTGCAAACCCCAAGGCCTAAACCCTTAGACCCCGGATCCTACCCTAAGCCCTTAACCCTTCGCAAACCCTAAACACTTAAACCCCGGAGCCTACCCTTTTGCAACAGGCTTCTGTGTACCCGCCTGGATGTGTCGCACCTGTTCTCCGAACAAGGCCAGACACAGAACGAACTCACGGACTGATAACGTTTCTCGAACTGACTTGACCTCCATGTTTGCCCTACCCTAAACCCTAAACCCTTGCAAAGCCCAAGCCCTAAACGCCTAAACCGAGGACCCTACCCTAAACCCTAAACCCTTTGCAAGCCCCAAGCACCCAACACTTAGACCCCGGAGCCTAGCCTACCAAATCTTCTTCTGTCTTCTTTTTCAAAAAATATGAAATATTTTTTGGGGATTCTCCCCTCAAAATAGTTTTTCAAATTTCGCAATTCATTTTTCAAAAAAAACCCCAACATTTTCTTTTGATTTCCCCAATTCTTTTTGAAATTTTGCAATTTTGCTTTTTGAAATTCCCTTTTTTGGTAAAAAGGAAAATTCAGAGGAAAAAACAAAATAAAAAATATTAGATATATTAGATAAGGAAAATACCAAAACAATAACAAAAAATGAAATCAAAAGGAAAATTTCCAATAAAATATTTTAAAAATCGAACAAGAAAATAAAAATTGACAAAAAACTAAACCAAAAAATGAAAGTAAGCAAAGAAGAAAATAAACAAAACTAAGTATTGGGATTGCACGGGTTCAGGGTTCTGGGTTTAGGGTTCAAAGCCCAGGGCTAGGGTTTCAAGGATTAGGGTTTTGGGGGTTGAGGTTTAGGTTTAGGGTTTTCGATTTAGGGTTGAAGGCTTAGGGCCTAAGGTTAGGGTTTCAAGGATTCGGCTTCAGGGTTTAAGGTTTAGGCGTCGAGGCTTAAGGTTTAGGGTTTTGGAGTTTTGGGCTTAGGGTTGGAGGCTTAGGATCGAGGGTTAGGGTTTCAAGGGTCAAGGTTCAGGGTTCAAGGTTTTGGGGTTGAGGCTTAGGGTTTTGGGTTTTGGGTTCAATGCTGAGGGCCAAGGGTTAGGGTTTCAAGGATTAAGGATAAGGGTTCAGGGTTTAAGGTTTAGGGGTTGAGGCTTAGGGTTTTGGACTTGGAGTTCAGGGTTTAAGGTCTAGGGTTTAAAGCTTAGGGGTTCAGGCTTCCGGTTCAAGGTTTAGGGTTTAGGGTTTAGGCTTTAAAGCTTCGGGGCTAGGGTTTTGGGTTCAGGGCTCAAGCTTCAGGGTCTAGGGTTTCAAGGTTTAGGGCCGAGGGTAGGTTTCGGATTTGAAGGTTAGGTTTAGGGTTTAGGGTTAAAAAACTGAGGTAGGGGTTGAGGCTTAGGGTTTTGGATTTGGAGTTCAGGGTGTAAGGTCTAGGGTTTAAAGCTTAGGGGTGCAGGCTTCCGGTTCAAGGTTTAGGGTTTAGGGTTTAGGGTTTAAAGCGTCGGGGCTAGGGTTTTGGGTTCAGGGCTCAAGCTTCAGGGTCTAGGGTTTCAAGGTTTAGGGCCGAGGGTAGGGTTTCGGATTTGAAGGTTAGGTTTAGGGTTTAGGGTTATTAAAAACTGAGGATTAGGGTTTCGGCTTCAGGGTTTAAGCAGAAGGCTAAATCCCTAAACCCTGAACCAGCTTGGGTTTAGGGTTTGAAGTTGGGTTCAGGGTTTAAGGCTTAAGGCTTAAAGCTTAGCGCCAAGGGGTTCAGGCTTCCGGTTCAAGGTTTAGGGTTTAAAGCTTCGGGATTAGGGCTGTGGGTTCAGGGCTCAAGGTTTAGGGGCCTAGGGTTTCAAGGTTTAGGGCTTATAGGTTTGGGGCTTGAAGGTTGTGGCCTTGTGCCTGGCCTCTCCTCTTCCTCCCATGAACCTTTTGCAAGGCTTCTTTCTTGTTCCTCACCAAAGCAACCTTTTGCAAGGCTTTGACTTTGAAGAGACAAAACACAGCCGGCCATGCTTTCTCAAATCAAGCTTGAAAACCAATACATAACAACAACCGAAATCAATATACAAAATCAATATATGAAATCAATATGACCACCTCAAAAAATCAATATGGCCCAGATTGATTTTTTCAATACAAAAAGCAAAAATCAAAATCAATATGAAAATGTAGTTTTAGATTGATTGGAATCAATTATCGATGCTCAGGGTTCGTTCATTCATGGTTGGCAGCTGGAGGCGCAGCCCCGCCGCCTCCGGTTCTTCCTCTTCGCTGCTCGTTCAATGGGTCGTTGCCTCCACGCACTCAATTCTTGCAATTCTTGCCTCGAGGCTCGATTGCCGTCTCAAGACGTCCCGTCGACCTGAGAGGGTGTAGAGGCGCTGTGACTCCTGCAAGTGCTCCCTGGAAGCAGCCCGGAGGGCCTCTGCTCGGAGCCCTCGAATCCTTCGGGCCAATTACGGCCGCGCCGCCATCAGTGGGACGCTTGGCACGCTGAATATGCTCTGCGACCAATTTGGTGGTGCTATGCAGGAAACACCGAAAGGCTTGCTTCTTGTGCCTTTCTAGGCGATAGGGTGTAGGGTGTAGGGTGTAGGGTGTAGTAGGGTGTAGGGTTAGGGTTTTGGGTTTCGGGTTTCGGGTTAGGGTTTAGGGTTTAGGTTTTAGGGTTTAGGGTTTAGGGTTTGGGGTTTAGGGATAAGGGTTTGGGGTTTAGGGTGTATGGTTCAGAGTTTACGGGGTGTAGGGTTCTCCAGCTCTCCAGGGGGCGAAATCGAACCCTGCTTGCATAGACGTTCGCTGAGGGCTTTTTTTGGTAGGAGGCGAGGGGAGGGGGGTTTAGGGTTTAGGGTTTAGGGTTTAGGGTTTAGGGTTTAGGGTTTAGGGTTTAGGGTTTAGGGTTTAGGGTTTAGGGTTTAGGGTGTGCCAGGGCTGTTCAGGGTTTAGATTCAGATGGCTAGCGCGGACGTGGGTTTGTTTGTTGTTGGTCCCCTCTTTGGTTGACAAGCATTTTTTAGCAAACTCTGACCCAATAGAAAAGGGGTTCAGGGTCTACTCCTGGGTCCTAGAAAGCAGACCCGACCCCTTTTGGCCTTAAAGAGGCTTCGAAGGGAGCCTAAACCCTCAAAGAAGGGAATAAGGCCCTTCTCTGGATCCCAAACCCGAAACCCTAAACCCTTGGAAATATGGGCCTATCTTGGGTTGTAGAAAACACCGCTGGATGTCGGGGCGAACTTACGACAGTAAGCTGGGGCACACGGTTTAGAGTTTAGGGTTCAGGGTTCGGGGTTTAGGGTTTGGGGTGACACTAGAGTAACCTAGGAATGAAAAGAGTACCCTTTTGGGGAAGCTACACCTGAAAAAAGGGGCGAAATGAATGGACAGAGTACCCTTTTGGGGAAGCTGCACTTAAAAAAAGGGGAATAGGGGCCTACTCCTGGTCCTAGAGAGGGTGCCTGTGTTTGTAGGGTGAGCTTGGGTCCATACACCATCATAGTTGTTTCACACAGCGAGAAAAAAGGCCCCAATTGAAGGGTTCGTTTCGTTCTTCTCTACTTGTATCAATCAATGCCGGCAGCTACCCTAAACCAAGGACAACCTTCAATCCTGCCCTCCTACTTATTAAACATCACCCCCCCCCCCCTCCCCCCCCGGCATCATATACCCCAAAGAACCGCACTCCCGAAACCCTAATCCACAAATTTCTGAAGATGGACCCTACACACCCTAACCCTAACCCCAAACCCCATGTCCGAAACCTTATAAACCCTGATGAAGTTCATGGGCTGGCTTGTGGTCCGGTTCCCAAGACGGAGCAGTTCAAGGTATTCACATCTCACCTACTTGTGGTTTGAACGGGTATTTAGAGCATTTAGGGCATTAAGGGTGTTAAGGGTTTAAGGTTTGAGCTTCAGTCTATGCTCATGGAAGCTCCCGCCGTCTAATGCCGCACCCACCCATGCGGATGTCTTTGAAAGGGAACTTCCAAACGCAAAGATCCTCGGGCCTATAGGAACTGTGGACATCGTCTCGACCGTCACGTAGATCCTGAGAGAAAAGACCCATTGCCAGGACAAGGTACACTGCAATTGAGGACTACGGACCGCAATGTCAACGGGCACTGAGCAAGTGATCATACAGCTTGAACCTCGTAAGACCCTAAACCGCAAAGCCCTGAACCCTAAACCCTAGGCCCTAGACCCTAAACCCTAAACCCTAAACCTTACTGCTGCGTGCGTTAGGGAGGTCGAGCTTAGACGCGCAGCTAGTGATTCAATGAAGTTTGCTGTCCCAAGCAATTCTGCAGTCGAGTCCTGACGATTGAATAGGTCAAATACACACGAAACCAGCCCATATGGAACCCATATTGGTCACTACTCAAAAATATGGTCCCTTTGAGGAGTCCTTATTCTAATCGTAGCCCCTATTCTTTAGGGTACCCCACAAGAAACCATACTTTCAAAAAAACGGACCATATCGACCCCAAAGGAAGGGGTCTTAGACGCAACTGCTGGCCAAATGAACCCTGAACTGGGAGCACGTTCCCTCAACTACCAAAGCTCCATTGTACCGGTATACCCTACACACTGAACCCTAGACCCTAAACCCTAAACCCTAAACCCTAAACCCTAGACCCTAGACCCTGAACCCTAAGCCTCCTGCCTACTGTAGCCTTTCTTAAGGGGTCAACCATGGTCGCTTTTTGGGGATCCTATGATAGAACGTAGATTTATTTATCAAAAAGAAGGACCCCCCCCCCCCCCCCCCCCCCCCCCCCCCCCCCCCCCCCCCCAAAAAAAAAAAAAACAAAAAATCACCACACACTTTGAGAGAGTCCCTCCTCCCCCCCCGACCCCCCCAACCCCAAAGGGCAAACCTCCAACCTCTGAACCTAAAACCCAAAACCCTAAACTAAACCCTAAACTCTAACACCTACACTCCCCTACACCCTAAACCCTAAACCCTGGAAGAAGCCTTCCCAGATGTCCGCTGTCGCGCACCCCACCAATTCGAAAGGTACTCCCACTCAAAGTGGTGATGGTCTGCCCTCTCCCAGCTTTTCTCTAGGTGTTCGTGGTAGGGTTTAGGGTTTAGGGTTTAGGAGTTTAGGAGGTAGAGTTTAGGAGTTTAGGAGTTTTAGGAGGTTTAAGAGTGTAGGAGTTTAGGATCCTGGTTGTTCGGCACCTCAAGGGACCAGGGCGATGCGTGTTTAAGGATTTTAAGAGGTTGCGTCAGACTTTAAGTGCCGGAGCGAGCTTCTGGATTAAGTTCTTTGCTTCGAGGTGGAAGGGCTGGTTTGGGCTTATAGGATCTGTTTTAAGCCTAAACCCTAAACCCTAAAAACACTAAACCTAAACCCTAAAACCCTAAAAAACCCTAAACCCTAAACCCTAAACCCTAAACCCTAAACCTAAACTAAAACCCTAAAAACCCTAATTCCCCATCGTGGAGATTGCATGGCAGCCTGTTGTTAGGAATGTTTACTTTTGCGGTTTAGGGTATAGGGGTCCTACATTACTTCACTTAGGGGTTGCATTGCATGTGCGCGATCACAGTTTTGGGGCACTTGGCCACAAGGAAAGGGTTTTCGTGAGTTTATGGTTCTAAGGCTTTGGCATTCATTCTAAGGGTTTAGGGCTTTCAGGGTTTCTGCTTCGGGGCTTCAAGATCTCTACAACGTTTTGGGGCTGGTTCTTCTCTGGGAAGGGCCATCCAACGGGACTGTCAATGAAACCTTTAGGACCATACCTATTTAAACCTAAGGTGACAATAGTCAACACAAGAAACCCCTAAAAACTAAACCCTAAACCTAAACACTAAACTCAGAAGCTGTGGAATGCACGCGAGTGGGACTTGCCATCTGCTGCGCAAGAACGCGAATCGCATTCTGTGTTTCAATCACATCAGGTCCAATGTATAGGAGGATCCCCACTGCACTGCGAAAAGGTGACGAGTCCCTCGGGGACAAGTTACTACATCATCAAGACTGACTCAACGAGACGGCATAGGAGTAGCAGTTTTCTTCTGTCGTTCCAGCGACAGCATGTGCACAGCTTCTCAACAGACCTGCATGCGGGTCGCCATCACCACCAAAGGACTTCAGTTCGTCACTACGAGTCGTTCAGAAGCTCTTCCCGTCACTCAGGCTCTCTAGACTCAAGGAGTAACTAGGAATCAAAAGGGTCACCTTTTTGGTTTAAAGGGGCTTACAAGGCAGCCTCTTAAACCCTTCAAAATACAAAGTATAAGGGCCCACTGGGTCCTAGGCGCAATAAGCTTGGGGATTTGCGGGCTTTTAAGGGCTTTAACAGGTTTGAGCTCGTTGGGTTTAGGATTGCAAGGGTAACTCTATATGGCCCTCATCCCAATGATAGCTCCTTCCCTTTGACCCTATATGGGCCAGCAAGTAGGGATTTTTAGGGTTTTAGTGATAGTAAAGCTACCCTCATTAGTGAAACTGTAAACCGATAACAACAACCCAAGCCCTAAAAAACATATAAACCCAGCCGCCTGAGATGACTACCTCATGTAAACATCAGCTGTTTTCACTGCGTACGGACCAGGTGACTCTCCAAGCCCATGTCAAACCCAAACCTTTATGGGGATCCCTTAACACGCCCCTAGATAATTACCCTTCGGAAACCCGTGAAGAATGCAAGAAGACCATATTGGGAGAGCATGCAGCTACCCTGCTTTTAAAGCTCCTCATGGATTCTTCCACCCTAAAACACCTATATACACCCCCAAACCCGAAACCCTAATCCTAAAACCCTTGAAACCCTATGAACCTAGAAACCGAAACCCTAAACCATAACCCAAACCCTAAAACCCTGAAAACCTAAAACCTAAAAAACCCTAACTAAACCCCTAACATAACCTATCTTAGAGCTCTAGAGGGGCCTTCCCGACCGGTAGCACAAAGGCCAGTGGTCGCGATGACATATGTCCGCAGAGTCCCAGCCAAACCTCGGCTTCTTTGGGGGCTTTCAAATGTGAGGGTTTGAGGGGGGGGGGGGGGGGGGTTTAGGGTTTTAGGGTTTTTTAGGGTTTAGGGTTGGGTTTAGGGTTTAGAGGGGGTTCGGGAGTAGGGTGTAGGGGAATTGTAGGGTTTAGGGTTTAGGGTGTAGGGGGGGGGGGGGGGTGTATATTTATATTTGGGATCTGAGGCTTCGTCTTTCGGGGGTCGCAGGTCCATACACTGGCTCTGACCCTGGAATCTGCAGACTTGCAACCCTGAACACTAAAAAGCCTCGACATCACCAATGTAGGCTGCTTAGACACAGTACCTTGAGGCTTCGCTCCATTTGCAAGTCACATCCTACAGCCTAGTCCCTAAACGCTAACAGACCAAACCCCAAAAACTTGGAAAATATCCATGCGAATATGCAGTTGTAACCCTTGCCAGGGTCCAATGTGCAAGGTGAAGATGTTAAGGATAAAAAGATGCATCAAACACCCACCTTGCAAAACACAACCATAAATGTCAAGCCCCATATGGAAGTCGGGTTTGTGGGCCATCAACCCCTGCTGAGGCTTTTTCGATTCATAGAGTTTTTTGGGGAAAACTTTACGAGCCGGAGCCCAGAGGCAGAAGCAGAAATCTCAAAGACTAAGCCTGAAATGGCCCTCAACCCTAAACCCTAACCCCTAAACCCTGACCCTAAAACCCAAAACAGTACGTAAGCTACCTTACACATGTTACCACAGTAACCATATTAAAAATATGGGTACCCTTTTGGGGTTCGTTACTTTTTCAGGGAACCTTGAACCACAAGCATGGGTAAACGATACCACTGGCCTACCAAGCCCCAAACCCTAAACCCTAAAGCCTAAACCCTAAGCACTAAACTCAAAAAACCCTAAGCTAAATCGCAAAACCCAGGATTGCCCTTCGAACCCTCTGAACTCTGAACCGCATTACTGAGTAAGATCGTCTTGAACCCAACAAGTAAAAGCATAAACAAGTGCAAGCATAAAATGTTCCTAGGGCCTCAACCCTAAACCCTAAACCCTAAGCCCTAAGCCCTAAGCCCCAAGCCCTAAGCCCTATACCCTCAACCCTAAACCCTAAACCCTAAACGAAACTTCGCCTAGAGGCTGAAGCAGAAACGCAGAAAGCATGGTCGAGGCCGCCCTGCGAGGGATTGAGATGCCGACCTCAAGTTCAGAGTTATAGGGTTCTTAGGATTTAGGGTTTGGGGTTTAGGGTCTGGGGTTTAGGGTTTAGGGTTTGGGGTTTAGGGATTTTAGGGTTTAGGGTTTGGGGTTTAGGGTTTGGGGTTTAGGGTTCAGGGTTTAGGGTTTAGTGTTTTGGGTTTGGGGCTTAGGGTTTTGGGTTTTGGGTTCTAGGGTTTCGGCTTTTTGGGTTTCGACTTTTGGGCTATTTAGGGTGATGGGGTTGTTTAGTGTTTTGGGGTTTGTAGGGTTTCGGGTATTTGGGCCTTCGGGTTTCGAGTTGAGGGCTGACGGTCTCAGAGTCGAGCAGATGGGATTTAGGGTTCCGGGCTTCGGGTTTCAGGGGTTTAGGGGTCGAGGAAGGTGCAATGGGGGACGGAATGGAGGTCTCCGAAAAGTAGGGGTACCTTTTCTATAAGGCTTATCGTTCCCTGGTAAAACCGTAAAACGGGAAAGTGCTCATCCGAACCCTCTAATTTAGGGGATGTTTCCCCGCGGGGCCTTGTGCAGTAGGGCTCCAGAATTTCAGGGATCCCATGAATGGGAGGAATGGATAAGGGTCTAGGGTTTAGGGTTTCAGAAGGGTGCGCTGTGGGGCCTGTGTTTTTTTTAACGCTCTTCGTGGAAGATTCCGTTGTTTGAGGTTGGACGGGCGAAGTTAAGTAGTTGAACTATACTAAGGTTAGATGGGCGTGGTTGACTGTCATACGTTACTGGTTAGGTAAGGTTAACTTGATTTCTTATGGTTCATTTTTATAGAGTTGTTTTGTGTAGAGGAAGGGTTTGCTTATAAGCAGATGGCTTGCTTATAAGCATTGATTCTTTGGGGGTGGGGGGGACGGGGGGGGCTCTTCGTTGAAGATTCCGTTGTTTGAGGTTGATGGGCGAAGTTAAGTAGTTGAACTATATAAGGTTAGATGGGCGTGGTTGACGTCATAGTTATGGTTAGGTAAGGTTAACTTGATTTCTTATGGTTCATTTTAGGGTGGGGGGGGTGGTGCGTGGGGGGGGACGGGGGGGGGGTGTGGGGGGGTGTTGGGGTGTTGAGGGGGTGCCAAGACCCCCCCACCCCCCCCCCCCCCCCCCCCCCCCTCCCCACCCCCCCCTCCTCGCCCAGATGCCTGGATATAAAATCTTTAAAATTTAATTGGAACTCCATTGAAATTTTAAAGGTTTTAAAGGTTTTACAGCCTTTAAATTCCTTTAAAACCTTTAAAATTTAAATGGAGGTCCAATTAAATTTTAAAGGGCGCGGGCCCCCTTTAAAATCTTTAAAATCATTAAAATCTTCAAAATCTTCAAAATTTAATTGGACCTCCATCTAAATTTACATGGTTTTAGAGGTTTTACAGCCTTTAAATTCCTTTAAAACCTTTAGAATTTACTTGGGGAGGCCCTCAATTAAATTTTAAAGGGGCGGGCCCCCCCTTCAAAATCTTTAAAATCTTTGAATTTAATTGGACCTCCATTTAAATTTAAATAGTTTTAAAGGTTTTAAAGCCTTTAAATTCCTTTATAAAATTTACTTGGGAGGCCCTCAATTAAATTTTAAAGAGGGTGGGCCCCCTTTAAAATCTTTAAAACCTTTAAAATTTGTTTGGACCTCCATTTAAATTTTCAAGGTTTTAAAGGTTTTTAAAGCCTTTAAATTCCTTTAAAACCTTTAAAATTTAAATGGAGGTCCAAGTAAATTTTAAAGATTTTAAAGATTTTAAAGGGGGCCCGTCCCCTTTAACATTCAATTGGGGGCCTCCCCAAATAAATTTTACAGGTTTTAAAGGAATTTAAGGGCTTTAAGACCGTTAAAACCATTTAAATTTAAAGGGATATTTTAAAGATTTTAAAGGGGGCCCCTCCCCTTTAAAATTTAATTGAAGGCCTCTCCAATTAAATTTTAAAGGTTTTAAAGGAATTTAAAGGCTTTAAATTATTATCCTGTGTATGCCCGCGTGCTTGTAAATATAGAGTATCCAGGATAAAGAGTGTCATGTGCATGCACACCTGCTTTATAAACACTTGTGCCCTGCAAAAACACTAAAAAAAAACACAGGCCCCACAGCGCACCGCCCTCTAGGGTTTAGGGTTTAGGGTTTAGGGTTTAGGGTTTAGGGTTTAGGTTTAGGGTTTAGGGTTTAGGGTTTAGGGTTTAGGGTTTAGGGTTTAGGGTTTAGGGTTAGGGTTTAGGCGTTTAGGGTTTAAGGAATAACAAGCAGCACGGCCTGAGCGCTTAAAGCTGTTCCTATGCCGTCGCCGTCGCCCCTCCGCAACCAAACCATCAGTTTGCTACGACATGCCTACCTAAACCCTAAACCCGAAAACCTTAAACCCTAAAACCCTAACACCCTGCAACCCTAAAACCCTAAACCCCTAAACCCTAAATCCCAAACCCTAAATCCCAAACCCTAAACCCTACACCCAGCAAGCCCTGTCCTCTACACCCCGCAAAGTCCTGAATCTGCATCCACGTGGAGGCGCAGTGAATCCGTATATCAGCCCGGAGATGTAGGATGCCTCGGTGGATTGGAAGGGTTTAGGGTTTAGGGTTAGGGGTTTAGGGCTTAGGGTTTAGGGTTTAGGGCTTAGGGTTTGGGACTCATTCCAATTCAAGTCAAGATGCGGGAGTTAGAGTTGAGAGTTTAGGGTGCAGGGTACGGTCCTTTAAGAACAGAACAGCCTCATCCTGACATATATTGCTTTTTCACTGGGGCAGATTTCGGGGCCGACATCAAATTCAACTCTTTGGGATGTACAGGTGCGCCAGTACCAGTAGTCCTTCAGGTGCCTTCAAGCCATGGAAGCCTATGACCCGAAACTCTCTAACCCTATGAACCTGTAACCCGGCAACCATTTACACCCCAAACCCCAAACACCAAAATCTATGACCCTTTTTACCCCGTTAAGCCCGTAACCGATCAAGGTTTCCGCAAAGTGTGCCCCTAGCCCAACCACCCGAACCCCGCCCCTCTCCTCCAAAGAAACAAAAAGAACGCCAAGAAGCCTTCTGAAGCCCTAATTACCAACCCTGCACCCTCCATGACCATGAAAAAAGGTGATGGGTAAGCCTACTCCCACCCCTGAATCCTAAAAGTGCCGTTAGACCCTGACTAGGGAACCCTCAAACCCTGAACCCGAAACCTGCCGCGGTGCTGACAGCCACAAGAGCGTGTTGGGCGGCTGATCGTCGTAGGAGCCCGCATTGCCTGGTGGAATGTCTTTGGTGTGGGGGGTTTAAGGTTTAGGGTTTGGGGTTTAGAGTTTGGGGTTTGGGGTTTAGGGTTCAGGGTACAGGGGATTTTCCGCGCGCACCACGCCAAGGGAAGTATGTTGTGGTGTGCGTTGGGCTGGTGTAGGGTGTTCATGCGTTTGTTGGCCTGCTCTCTTCCCAACTAGTGGCTTGAATACCACCCAAGTTAAGTTCCCACCCCCGAGAACCCTAAACCCTAAACCCTTAACCCTAAACCCCAAAAGCCCGGATCCGGATTGTGTTTCTATGTACTGAGAAGGGCTCGAACCCGAAGGGACCAAAGGCTCAAGGTTTGTGGGCTTGATACAGCGAATACCGGGGTCGGAATCATTACTGATAGTATTCCCTTATGGTCCCTTTATCAATATGCTACAAACCCCCCCCCCCACCCCCCGAAAACCCTAGCCCATTCTAATCATTCAGGCCCCTGTACTAGGCAAAAGGAGCAGCTTCTTGACGTGGACCTTCTGTTGGGTATGGGCTGCACAAGAACTTTCAGGCTTTGAGTCTAGGGCTGGTAGGGTTTTAAAGGGACTTGGGGCTTCTTCTGGGGCTTCAAAGGGTCTTACTGCCACGGGATGTCGCAAAGAGCACACCGCGGCCTGGGTTCAGCAGCTGCGTCTGAAAGGGTAGACCGCCTGCCCAGTCTGCCGTCGTGCCCGGCACCGCGGCGGTCTGCCTCGGCATCCACGCAGGTCTGTGGATCGACTAGAAGTGACATTTTCGGGACCGCATGAACCCCCAAAATGCCGGTGCTATACCCTATACTACGAGAAATTCCTAGTAAGGCATATGAACCATAAACCCTGTTAGGGAACAAGAATTCCTATTCGGATATGTGAACCAGAAACCATTTTAGGGCTCAGAATTCCCATAAAGGCATAACCATAAACCCTTTTAGGGCTCCCATTTGGTCCTGTTTTAGGGCTCATTTGGTCCCCCGGGAAGGAGGTCCTGGCGAGGTTTTTAAGTTCAGGCGTTTGCTTCTTGCTGCGCTTCAGGCTCAGGGTTCAGGGTTCAGGGTTTGGGATCTTGACCCCACACTCTGAACCCGAAGCCTGAACCCTGAAGCCTAAAGACCCGAAACCCTACAAAACCCAAACACCCTAAAACCCAAAACCCTGAACCCCAAATCCTGAACCCGAAACCCCTACACCCCAAACCCTAAACCCCTAAACCCTAAACCCTAAACCCCTCAACCCTAAACCGTAAACCACGTCAGGCCGCCCCTGGAAAGTGGAGACCTCCCAGTTGAACCCTGCCGGAAGCGACAGGGCATTAGGTTACAGGGTTTGTAGGCTGTACAGGGTTCATAGGGTTTGTCGGGTTTAGGGCTAGGGTTTAGGGTTTAGGGTTTAGGGTTTAGGGTTTAGGGTTTAGGGTTTAGGGTTTAGGGTTTAGGGTTTAGGGTTTAGGGTTTAGGGTTGAGGGTTTAGGGTTTAGGGTTTAGGGTTCAGGGTTTAGGGTTTGGGGTTTGGGGTTTAGGGTTTAGGGTTATCGGGTTGTTGAGGGTTTAAGGGTTTATAGAGTCCATAGGGTTTATAGGGTGTACAGGGTTCACAGGGTTTATAGGGTTTATGGAGTCTATTGGATTTAAAGAGTACATAGGATTCATGGGGTTGAGGGATAGGATGCCCGGGGGTGAGGGTGGTTAAGGCTTAGGCTGGATTACTAGTAATATCAGGGTCGGAATGAATAATTACGAAAAGGATTCCCTTATGGCCCCAATATAATACTCTTGCTACCCCAGTAACCAGATGCTAGCAAGGCGGGGCACCCTTTTCTTTGGGTTGGGTATTTTATAAGGGAACCCATAACCAAAAAAAAAAAAGGTAAACGGTACCACTGGGCTACCAAGTACTACAATGACCCCCCACTGAGGGGGGGGCACTCCAGGGTGAGATACGGGTGATGGGCGAGGAGTACTTGGAGGTTCATGGTACCTATGAGCCAGTTATAACTGTATTTATAAGTTCATGGTACTTATTCTCCAATCATAACTATACTCGTAACAGTACTTATAACCATATTTGGTCACTTCAAGGGCTTATACGTGGGTTATAAGTACAGTTAGAATTGGTTAACAAGTACCATGAACCTCCAAGTGGAGCGTGCGAGGAGAAGAGTTTAACGTGGAAATCTAGCAACCCCGCATCAAGGGCGGGGAGCTAAACCCTTGTATACACCCCACTAAACCCTAAACCCTAAACCCTAAACCCTAAACCCTAAACCCTAAACCCTAAACCCTAAACCCTAAACCCTAAACCCTAAACCCTAAACCCTAAACCTACACATTTTTCTTAGGGTAGTTACATGGTCCCGTAGCATGGCCCTTTAAAAAGGGGCACCCGCCCAAAAACAGAGGCGCCCTACACTCGAAAGCTGCATTCTAGGGTTTAGGGTTTCGGGTTGCAGCCCTGCACCCTCTGAGCCCCAGCACGCAGATGATCCCCGAATCGCCCTCTGTACTCGAAAACCCTAAACCCAAATTTTTTAAAACCCTAAACCCTAAACCCCAAACCCCCCAAAATCCCTAAACCCTGAACCCTGTGGGCACCTACGGGCGCAATGAGTCTGCACGTGGCGCTGAAAGTCGAAGGGACCTGTCAATGTTGATGGCTTAGCTGCCTATGTAGGGTTGGGCTGTATAGAGTTTAGGGTCTGGGGCCCTAAACCCTAAACCCTAAACCCCAAAACCTCAAACCGAAGAGTTCAGGGTTCAAGGTCTTCAGGGGCATAGAATATTCGTCGGTTCTTGACAGACTCCCTCCGCATCTGTAGGCCAATGGTCTGTAGTGACGCCGATCCAGATAGGGATTCGAGGCAGTGCCAGACATCCTGACATCCCGGCGTTCGATTTTAGGGTTTAGGGTTTAGGGTTAAGGGTTAAGGGTTAAGGGTTGAGGGTTAAGGGTTGGAACACAGCAACTCCCTAGAATCACTTCCTTGAGCGGTTTCCTGGAGTGGAAACGATGTATCATGCTTGGTTGTTGCAGCAGTGGTCGCACCTTCTCCAGGTCCGGAGTGGAGCATGGGTTGCTTCGTGCGGTCCACTGTCAGGGATCCTGCTCCTGCTGACCATTTTTTGGTAGGCCCACTTGTCTTCCTTGAACCAGTTCATCTCTAAAGCTTTCTGCATTGTGGCTGCTCTTTGCGCAGTGATTGGAGCGTGGCAATCAGCAGCTGGAACAGAATAAGTAGCAGGACTGTGCGCAGGTTTCGGGGGTCGAGGGTTCAGCGTTCTTGGGGTTTAGAGCTTTTTGCTACGCCAAGGAGCCCCAGACCGCCAAAAGGCGTCGTCCAGGCTGGCCCATAAAACCCCTGAAGAAAAGATAGAGTTTAGAGTTTAGGGTCTAGGGATTCCGAACAACCCCAAGAAGGCATTCGGGGCTGAAAGCCCTGGGACCCCAAACAGGGTTTGGGGTTTAGGGTTTAGGGTTCACGGATTTTGGGGCTTAGGGTTGGGGAGGTTGAGGGTTTGGGGAGGTTTAGGGTTTGGTCGGTTCAGGGCTGAGTGTTTGGGGCCTTGGGGGCTTGGAGGGTTTTTGGGGTTGAGGTGCTGAAGGGTTAGGACATGCTATAAGCTCATGTCCCTTCAGGGGGGCCTGTGCTGTCAAAGAGAGCAAGGACAGCGTTCCAGTAACCTGGGCTTGAGAGCGCAGGGTTGAGGTTGGTTGAGGGTTTGCGAGCGTAGGGTTGAGGTTAAGGGCCAGGGTTTCGGGGGCCATTCTGGCCCCCTAGTATAGGAACCCTAGTCCCTAAACCCTAAACGACTCTAGTCCTAAACCCTAACCCTAAACTCTAAACCGGAGACCCAAAACCCAAAACCCTAAACCCGGAGACCCCCAAACTAAAACATCAAGCCTTTGAAAGCCGCAACCTTTTGGGGGCTTTAGGCTCTGGGACTGAGGAACCCTGAACTTGACTTCTACAAAATGGATTGGGATCAAATATGCAGGGTTTAGCTTTAGGGACTTTAGGGTTTAGGGCTTAGGAGTTTAGGGTTTCGGGCAAAGTCTAGGGCTTAGGGTGTAGGGGTTTAGGTTTGGGGTGTAGGGGTATCAGAGTGTGGGTTTTAGGGTTTAGGGTTTAGGGGTTTAGGGGTTTAGGGGGTTCAGGGTGTAGGGGGTTTTCCTGAGCCCTAACTGTCTGCGGCCAGGAGTCCGAGCTTGGTCGCAGGGAGGAGAAGCTAGCCACAGCGGCGGTTCCTTTCCGGGGTCTCAAGGTTTATTGTGATTAGGGTTTAGGGCTTAGGGTTTAGGGTTTAGGGGGGGGATTAGGGCTTAGGGGCCTGTCTTGGGGTCTTGGGGTTCGGGTTTATGGGTTCGGGTGCCAGGGTTTGAGGCCTTCAGGGATTGGGCGCTTTTGGCGTTTACACTTTCAGGCTTCACGGGTGGAGGCTTGAGGGTTCAGGTTGCGGGTCTTCTCAGCAAACCGACCCACCCCAAACCCTAAACCCTAAAACCCTAAACCCTAAACCCTTTAGGCCCCCAAGAAAAGTTTAGGGTTTAGGGTTCAGGGTTCAGGGTTCAGGGTTCAGGGTTCAGGGTTCAGGGTTTAGGGTTTAGGGTTTAGGGATGCACCAAAGAACCCCAAAAATATACAAACACTTTCTTCCCTATAAGGGCAATATAGAGATTGCTATCTTGTCATTTTTGGGGGTTCTTAAGCAAAACTTGGTCAACACCAAGACAAATGCCGCATACAAGAAATAAAGCCAAGCGCCCGAACACTTCAAACCCGAAACCTGGAAACCCAGACCCTGCAAACACAAAACAGAACCCACGACCCACAACCCAAGACCCTAAACCCTAAACCCTAAACCCTCGCGCACTGCGCTCCTTGCTCCTGGAAGACGCCCCAACCTTTCTGCTCACCTGGCCGAGACGGGGACCATGGATTTTGGAAGCCCTAACCTCTATAAACCCTGAACCCGAAACCCTAAACCCCAAACCCTAAACCCTAGCCCTAAACCCCAAACCCGAAACCCAAAAAAAAACACTAAACCCTCTATAGCCCTTGGGGCGCTACCCGCTCCAACCCCCACCATGGGAGCACGCTCATGACTTTCTCTGGGTTGGCCTTGTGGGTTTCGGGTTTAGGGTTTGAAGGGTACAGGGTATATATTACGAAGTCATGAGGGATCTGGGCTCTTTGGGCCTTAAGTTGCAGTGCCAGGGCTAAGAAATCTCCTTCCTCCTGTTCCTAGACCCAAGGGTAACCTAGGTATAACACGGGTACCATTTTTGGGGGAAAGGGGGCTTATAAGGGAACCGAAACCCTAAACAAATGGAGAACAGGGACCTACTCTGGGTCCTAGGAGTTCTTCGAGGCCTTCCCAAAGTCGCGCGGCGGGCGTGTGCATGCTGTACTTACATGGCTGTCCTACTACTTGGGTGGAGCAGATTTCTTCGGTTGGGCTTAGGGATAACAAGTGAAGGTTTGGGATGTTCCTCCTCAGAGTAACAGTCCTTAATGCGGAGTATGAAAGGGGGTAGCTTAATCCCTATTAAGGACTGTTAGTAATGTTAGTACACGGGGGAACATCCCAAGTGAAGGCGCTCTACAAGACGCAAACTGAGCCGTGCAGCCAGGCCTACCCCGCCCGTGGCCGGGTTCAGCGGCGTGTATGGGAAGGAGGCATCCTTGGGGGACCCGGACTCCAGGGCAATAAAAAACTTCGGGTTCGGGGTCCACTGCGCGGCATCCGATACAACAGCCACCCTCAAAAAACTAACCCTAAGCCCTAAACCCTAAACCCTAAACCCTAAGCCCTAAACCCTAAACCCTAAACCCGAAGGGCCAGACCTAGGGCTGGCTCTTGAGGGGACTCTGGGATGATCCCAACTCTTGAAATCCATCTTAAGAAGCCCTGGACATTCAACAATTAAACATGCTTAAGGAACCCTTTAAGCTGGGTCCCCTATATCCTACGCCACCGCTGAAGATAAGGACCCCAAAAAGGGACCCTGATTTTGAACACTGCCCTGTGAGGATGATACCTCCTCCCCTGAGCACGGACAAGATAGTTACGCTTCCGGATTTAGGGCTTCTGCTGCCACGAATCCGAAGAACCCTGGGCCGTGTATCCATAAACCCTAGAAATGTTGAACTCTGAATCCAAACCCTAGACCCCAGACCTGAAACCCTGTGAGCCTTATCAAAACTATCAACCCTTAAACCTTAAACCCTGAACCCTAAACCCTCTACAGATCCTCTAACCTCAAAAAAGCCCTGCGCATCCGAAGCGACCAGCGGTCGTCCCAGGTTGTCGGCTGTCGAGAGGCTCCAAGAGGTCTGCAAGGCCAAGCGCGAGCTAAGAGGGTTTAGGGTGTAGGGTTTGTAGGGTTTGTAGGGTTTGTGGGGTTTGTAGGAGGCCTAACAAGGCTTTGTAGGGCTCAAGAGGGTGTTTACGGTGTCTTTGGAGTTTGTTTTTTTTGGGGGGGGATTGAGAGGGTGTGTAGAGTTTCTGGAAGGCCTCGGGGCTCAGGAGCTTGTCGCCTTATCGCTTCATTGAACCCTAAACCCTAAACGAAGATCTCATGCCTTCGTTGAGCTAGGGCTTGTCGAGACTCAAGAGTAACCTAGGAATGAAAAGGGTACGCTTGTTGGTTTTAAAGGGCCGATAAGGGACAAAAACAAAAAAAGGAATAAGGGCCTACTATGGGTCCTAAACCCTAAACCTTAAGGGGTGGGGTTAATTCTTTGCAGGTTTTGGTACGGACATGAAGCCTAAAATTCGCCTCGGCGCTGGCCGAGGCAGTCACCGGTGTTTTATAGGGACCGCCTTAAACCCTAAATCCTAAACCCCATACAACCTATCTCATTTCATCATGGGGGTTGTGGAATAGAGTGTCGGCGCAAGTGCTGCCGACTCCCCCGAAGGGACCGTTTTGTACCCTATCTAAGTGTTTCACTCGCCTTCTTCTGCTTCTTTTTTTGCCACTGTCGGTGCCTGCCAGATGCACTCTCTTCCATTCCGTGTCTACCTCTCTGTTGCCCCTCCCCTTCACCGCCTCCAGCGGGGGTTCGTGGGGAGGTTTTGGTGTACCAATGTCCACACTGCGCCGAGGCGGGGTGTGAACTGAGGTGGTGCCCCGAACTGGCCCTGACTCAGGCCGCCAGGCTTCATCGTCCCGCCAGCATTCATCCCAGTGCCACCACTGTGCTGGGAATGAGGGTCCTCCCTAGAAGCCTTAACAACCCAGCCTGAACTGTGAACCCCGGAAGCTCCATTATAGGTTCAGGGCTCAGGGTTTGGGGTTTGGGGTTTAGGGTTTCCGAGACTTCCAAGCCTCAACCCAGCAGCCCCCTTCAAACCCCGACTCGGAACGCGAACTCCCGGTAGTTTTAGGGTAGTTACGTGGTCCCGTAGTATGGCCCTTAACTTAAAAGGGGACCCCGTTTAGGGGTTAGGGTAGTTACATCGTCCCTTAGTATGGGCCCTAAAAATGGGACCCCTTATATACCCTGTACAACCCAAGGGCCCATACTCCAGAACCCTTTCAAGAGTGTAAGGGACCGTATTAAGGGGCCCATGTAACGACCCTTAGACGTAGACCAACGCTTTACATGCCTTGAGGAACAAATGAATCAAATGAACCCAAAAAAGAAGGGGTTATCTATCCTATGCCAGTAGAGGTCACATGGACCAGAAACCCTTTGCAGGGTTCATGCTGGTCCCTCGGGCACTATAGTCCCTCTTAGAATATGTGGTGTTTAACCCTAAACCGTAAGACCCTAAATGTATAGGGCTCAAGGGATTAGATGCCGCAGACTGCTATGACTTCTATTCAGATATATGGAACGACCCTGCCGGAATTCATTGTATGTAGCCCCTGGCCCTGGCCCCCAAACCCTAAACCCTGCACCCTGAACCCTAAAGACCCTAAAACCCTAAACCCTAGTAAACCCCCTAGCAACCCTAAAGGGCCCCAAAGACAGCACCCACCGGTGCCGTTACCTCGTCGGAGGGGTCGAAGGCCGCGCTGTTTTGGATCGACAGATGAAAGCCGTAAACCAGCCTCGGGTCTGCCAGGGCTTCGGGAGTTTTGCTCGTCTCTCTTGCGGGCTCCTCGGGATTTTACTCCCTAAACCCCCCCCCAACCCTAAGCCCTAAGCCCTAAAATGGGGTTTTCCAGCTTGGGGGGGGGGGGGGGAGGGGTCTCTTGGGTTCTGATCTAGTCAACAGCTAGGACGCATAACTTCTATGTGGTCAGTGCTCTTCATTAGGGTTTAGGGTTTAGGGTTTAAAGTTAGGGTTTAGGGTTTTTGGGGTGCCCTTATAACAAGGACCCCCCAAAAGGGACCATGCTGTTAGAGAAATGATTACGTGGGTCCTGCCTGCTGCCACAAAAACGAGCCACACATTGAGCCCAAACCTAAACCCTAAACCCCTAAACCCCTGGACCCTAAACCCTACACCCGTCCCCCCCCCCCCCTCGCCTTATGCTATGGCCCTGGACTAAACCCTACACCATACCAATTCAGTTAGACCACCAACCATTGCCCGACACCACTGCACCCTTTTTTCTTCAAGCAAGGGTTTAGTGTTTGGGGCAGTTTAGGGTTTAGGGTTTAGGGTTTAGGGTTTAGGGTTTAGGGCTTAGAGCTTAGGGTAACAGGCTCGGTCCGACGATGTGTGACAAACCCTAGAAAGCGCTCCAGGCTTTCGGGCTTACCCGAATACCCTAGTAGATTGCCCAGTAACCTAAACCCTAAACCCTAAACCCTAAACCCTAAACCCTAAACCCTAAACCCTAAACCCTAAACCCTAAACCCTAAACTAGCCTAGGATTGAAAGGGTACCTTTAGTTTTTTGCTTGAAAGGGGTCATGAGAAAACCTAAACCTTCCCAAAAGGGAATAACGTAGTACTGGGCATCCTAGCTACAGGCTGTTGGCCTAAGCCCGAAACCCGAAACCCTAAAAAAACCCTAAACCCGAAACCCTAACACCCAAAACCCAAAACCCTAAGCCCTAAACACTAAAGGACTCCGCTGTTGACGCGTTGCTCTGGAAGCAGCGGATTTCGAAGCGTGATACGCGCGGTGCTCAGGGATAGGCCTGCGGGCTTCAGCGCTTATAGGGCTCTTTGGGGTGTTTAGATTTAGGGTTAAGGGTTAAGGGTATTTCAGGCTCGAGGGTATTTCAGGCTCGGACACGACCATAAACAGATGCTTCGCTTCTGGGCATCTGTGTACCCTGAACCCTAAACCCTAAACCCTAAACCCTAGACCCTAAACCCTAAACCCCAAACCCTAAACCGTGTCTTTGGCAAAGTTCGGCAGCCCTCTCGACAAATTCCCAGACCAATGGCCAGCATGCCCTGCCTGGTTGTCGGGCTAAGTATGCACCATCCTAAACCCTATAAACCTAAACCCTAAACCCTAAACAAACCCTAAACCCTAAACCCTAAACCCATTTTTCTGAGGCGGCCCACGCACCCCAGATCCTGCACGCTGCCTTCGCAGCCAGCCAGCCACCCGCAGCTGCTCACACAGCTCTCCACGACGGGGAGGTATGCCTCTGCTTCTAGAGGGCTTCGGGCTCTTTAAAGGGGCTCTTTGGGGCTCTTTGAGGTTATTTAAAGTTCCTTAGGCTTCTTTGAGGGTTCTTTGAGCTTTCTTTGAGGGTTCTTTTGAGATTGTTTTTTTAGGGGTTTGGAGTGTAGGGGCTAACTTCGTATAGGGCGCAAAGCCTGGCAACCCAAAAACCTTCTTTTGGCTTTTCAGGGCTTCAGGCTGAGGATCCTTGGACCAACGTTGGTGCAGATACTGGGTTTAGGGTTTAGGGTTTAGGGTTTAGGGTTTAGGATTTAGGGTTTAGGGTTTAGGGTTTAGGGTTGGGGTTTAGGGTTTAGGGTGGGGGCCCAGCGGCCCAGATCCTAATTTGGTTTGGTGAACTACCCTAGGCCATAAAGTCCTAAACCCTAAAGACGATAAAGTTGTTAACCATAAACCCAGGTCTATATCCAACAAAAAGGACTAGTCTGGCTTAGTGGTGAGGGCTTTGGAAACAAAAGCCCCAAGCCTGAACCCGAACCCTAAGCCCTTAAAGTCCAAAGGCCCCTACCTTGAGGCCCTTGTGACTGAGTAAGTAGGGTTAGTAAGGTTAGGGTCTAGGGTTTAGGGTTTAAGGTTTAGGGTTTAGGGTATTTAAGGTATAGAGGTTTAGGGGTTTAGGGGTTTAGAGGTTTAGGGATTTAGATGGGTATGGTAGGGTTTCGAGGGCAAACTGAGTAGACGTACCAAGTCAAAAGAGCAGAGCTTGCAGGTAAAACCCCCCATTTGAGGAGGAACTGATCCCTACGGAAGGGCTCTTCTGGTCCAGAGACCGCCCTAAACCCTAAACCCTAAACCCTAAACCCTAAACCCTAAACCCTAAACCCTAAACCCTAAACCCTAAACCCTAAATCCCAAACCCTAAACCCTAAACCCCAAACCCCAAACCCTACTTCTGGTAGACTGAGGAATATGAGCCCAATTTCAGGGTCAGCCGCGATGTTGAGACCAAGCCGCCGTGGTCTGCTGGTTGTTCTCCACGCGGTAGTAGACCTGCCCATGCCCTTGACCCCACCAAATTCCGCAACAGCCTAAACCCTAAACCCAAAACCCAAAACCCAAAACCCAAAACCCTAAACCCTAAACCCTAAACCCATCCCGCAGCCATAAATAGGCTCTATCAACCCAAACCCAAGCACAGCGACGGGAACTGCGCATCTACCTGGCTTCTTAGTAGCCTAGCAACCATACTGATAAGGGCACCCTTTTTGGGGTTGGTTACTTTATACGGAAACCCATAACCACAAGACGGGGAAAGGGTATCACTGGACTACCCAGGTTTGAAGTGCGGGGTTGAGGGGTTGGGGCTTCGTGGTTTGATTGGGGTTTAGAGCTTGGGTTGGACGCACCTGTGCCCAAAGCATCCCTTGGTAAGTGCCTGAAGGGTTTAGGGTTTAGGGTTTAGGGCTCCAGTGGTGGAAAGGTCAGGGACAGCAACAGGCAATGAGCAAGGGCCAGTGCCGATCCGAACAGTAGGAAACAGCTCAGAGGAGGGTGCCTCAACTGGGTTTAGGGTTTAGGGTTTAGGGTTTAGGGTTTCGGGTTTCGGGTTTAGGGTTTAGGGTTTCAGGAACTTAAGTGAAGTTTATACAAAAACAAGAGGTTCTCTGGTTACTTGGAAGGTTCATGGTACTTATTCTCCAAGTATAACTGTACTCATAACAGTACTTCTATCCATACACACTTAAGGGGCTTATAAGTAGGTTATAAGTACAGTAAAAATTGGTTAATATGTACCATGAGCCTCCAAGTAGGGTAGCTCAAAAATGGTTAGTTACTTTTAGCAGCAACCCAGTGGAAGGAATCTCTGGCACCTCGCTCCCTGCAGCAGGCGGTCTCAGAAGCGACGCCCGGTTTGGGGTTTGGGGGTTTAGGGTTTAGGGATTTGGGTTTAGGGTTTGGGGTTTAGGGTTTAGGGTTGAGGGTTTTGGGTAGACAAGCACAACTTTCTAAGAAACCAAGGCACGGCGTGGCGCAGACCTGGCCTTTGCTGCAGAAGCCTTCTTGGCCTGCTTCTGTCTTGCTCCCCCGCCGCGTCTTGCCCACTGCCCGAGCCAGTCCGTAGGTGGAAGATCATCCCATGTGTTCCATTGCTAGGCCGAAGAGCATCTTATTCAGCCCTATAAGCCCGAAACCTGACGCTAAATCCCCCCAAACCCTAAACCCTATCCCCCCCCCCCCCAAAAAAAAAACAAAACAACATTTGGATGTTGTTCTAAATTCTTATGCCAAGCCTAAGGCCGTAGGGTTCCCTTGCGCCTCGCCCTTGCGCCGCCTTGCGCCGTGCTAGTGTTTGGCCACGTCGGCAAACATGCCAAGTACAAAACGTGGTACCGACAAGGTTTTCTGGGGGTTTGTACTATGTACGTTTGTACTATGTACGAGAGGCGATGTTTCCATAAGCTGGCTGGATTGTCACTGTTTCGTAGTTCGAGCTCAGTACTGGAAGCCATGATTCCGTAATGCGGCTGGAGTGTCGCTGTTTTGAAGTACAGGCTTAACTTAGCACCGGAATCGATGTTTCATGACATGTACAAACCAGTTTTAT